>OX376707.1:16842353-17322353 GCA_947389935.1 Agrilus cyanescens | reverse complement strand
TTTTGATTTGCCGAACTGTATTTGACAGCCAATGACAGTATTTAAGTCTACAGTCAAAATCATTCTCACTTAAAGCCTGATTTTCAATTTTTCTTTTGCTTTTCCTGAGTAGGTAACAAGATCCGATTGCTATATTTAAATTTTGAATATCTTTTTGTTTAAATTGAGAACGGATAGCGGTATCGCGATGCGGGTTCACCAAAATTTAAGTAATTTGGTACTGCCCAAGAGTCTGTCAAACAAATAGTGCCGTTGTATTTAATTTTTTTCCAAAAATCACGAAAATACTCTCTCACTCCATAAAACGCCCTCTAATTTCAGCCATTTAAAACTAAACAGTTTAGCAAAAAAAATTACATGAAAAGACCATGGTATGCTCTTTGTAGCTCATCGCCCAACTTTCTGAGATAACATGAATTTTGTGTTTCTCGTTTGTAGTTACGCCTCCTAACGGTGCAAATTCGAACTTGAAAATAATTTCCAGCCATTTCTTTTGCCAACTTGTTGTAATTCTTATCATATAAGGTGCAGGTTAGTCCATTTTTCAATTTTTTACGGCCAAAAAACCAGGTGACCGCGATACTGTACAATTACCAATCATCGTATTTAAAATTAAAATGTTTCATGCAGATACATATCTGTTTAAAATTTGAAAACATCTAAATTCCATCAAATTGTAAAAAAACAATAAATATCATCATGTTCTAGTGTAAGGTGTTTGACGAGCCCTCAGTGAGCCAAGAGAAAGCGATCGAAAATTGCACTCACTTGATTAAGATTGTCGATTAAGATTAAAACGAAGTAGGGTTTTGCAAAATTTCATCACGATTTATTATGCGGTTTAAAAGATTTAGCGGATGAAAACGAAAAAAGTGAAATCTCCTCCGAAGATCCAATAAGCTGTAATTTGCCAATTATTAAATTGTTTAATATAAGGACGATGTTGACATCCATGATGTTTTCGTTTAATCAGAATTTGTAATTAAAAGTCGTTAATTTTGACAACTTCGGAAACAATTTCACAGACGAGATAGGCGGTTACGTTGGGCAAGATGCAGGTGGCCTATATTATTATTACTTGGACATGTAGAAACTGACATTAGAATTTTTACGTTTATCAATGTAAATGGTACGAAATGAGGTATAAATAATCGTATTATAGTTCTCATGCTAAACACAAAAACAACTAAATATGTAAATTAAATAATATATAAGCAGTAAAAAGCAGTACTAACTTTTGCGGAAATAATTAAATAGTAACTACATTTTTGAAGCAATAGAATGGTAAATGCGTTGTGTAAAAATCGTTATATTTATATTTAGGGGTGAGTCTCTTCAAAATAATAAATAAAGGATTTACAGAAGAATTACTAAGTTATGTTGTTACAGTTAAAGTATTGTACGCTCTGTAGGTCATTCGAAAAGGAAAATATACATCTGAATTTCGCCATCAACCGCCGATAGGTGTTATGCACCAATAGGATAAGTGCTACGGTAGGAAGTGGTCCTCATAATTAAATTTGTTAAATGCTATTCACCACCGTCAATGTTTTGACGGGTAGTACTATAACGGTAAAAAATGGGGCGCGTGATGAAGGGTAGTGATCAACTTAAATAGAAACGTGGCAATTGTACGCTGTTACTTCCGCCTCTCCCATTCGATTCTAATTTTATGATGTCGTAGTGTTCGTCGAACTTGCAAGAATATACATTCATGAATAGGTGATTTGCGCACCCAACATGTACAATATACATTCCGGCTCGAGACGACGAATACTACAACATACTACGTACATACTATATTATTGAATTGGACAGGTGGGAGTAAAAGCGTACAATTACCTAAAAAACAATGTTTATAGAATTTCTCGGAGGGGTGTAATTGTTCTCAAAGCAGCTTAACTATATAGACCCCTAAAGAAGCAAGCAGAAAGCACGTGAGGATATATAAAAAGGTCGCTCTGATTATTATTTCTTAACTGATATAGACCACCGTCCTGTTTGGACGGGTTCTACTATTAAAACAAAATATGTTCATAAATGATTTGATTAAAAAAATATGGTATTGTATTCCTTATATATATCTAAAGTAAAATTATTTTATCCGTTTCATCGCGTGACTTGAATGCGCTGTATGAGTCTAATCGCAATAGCAATGTTTAAAGAAATACGTTTCGTTTTCACTACACCTTCTCTGAGTAGTTACAACAAAGATAAACAAAGTGCGTTCTTTTTCGACTTAAGCCCACGTGATGGAACAAATACGATAATTCTGCTGTATATCTTGATCAGCGTGACGAAAACTACTGCATACTGTATTCTTAATAAAATCGAGTTTATTTCCAAAAATTGCTAAATGAAACTAAAGGAATATGAAATGATAATCATCAGACATACTGACTAACTGTTTTTCCACTTTTTTTTATATTTCTTAATACTATTTTCTAATTTGAAATTGTTTTGTGAATAATAGTTTTTAAAACAGATTAATCTTTGAATAGAATCTCATAGATTTCATTTGATAATTGTACGTATTTGTTTGTTAAACATAGTCAGTTATCTTCATCTACACTGTAGATGTACCTACTTCATTGGGCATCTTCCAATAAACTACAGAATTTAAACTGCTAACCTTATTAACACATCTGTGTGCATTTAACAATAGTTAAATCATTAAGTTCGTGTTTCAGATTTTACAACTTCTGTTCATATTTTTGTTGCATCTATAATTCAAATTGAGCACGAAACATTTTAAATTCCTTATAAACTCCATCTTAATGGAAGTTATTGTATTTACCTCAAAAGTAGTTTTTATTGCAGATTTCTTTACGTTTCAAGATCTCCAATGTAATTTGTTTTTAAATACCAGGAATCCTAATAAGGTATGGATTACCTTATCAAATATTCATTTTTTATTAACTTGTTAGTAATAGGATCAACGGAATGAAAACTGGTTTGAAATAATATTCAAAATACAGATATGTATCATAGGATTATACTTTTATTACGAGTTCCTTCAAGAATAGACTGTAATTAAAAGATCGTGCGATGATTTAATAGTTTATTTTAACTGTTAACTACAACGGGAACAAAAAGAGATGTAAACAAACTTAAGCAACTACTATATACACTTGATAATACCGATCGGCGAGCGCGAAAGTGGACCCAATAGGGTGCAGTAGGCGTTGGAATCAACTAACTTTTCCAAGTGGACTAGACCCCGGAGGATGCTCAGTCTAGAGGAGCTGTGTAGAAGAGTGGCCAACCACTGACGTTTCTCGGGGTTGCGGCTTCCTAAATAGGTCCTGCGCAGAGAAGGGGTAGTTGTAGAGGGTGGTGCGCGTTCTACGTCCTTACTCGGCTGAAAAGGGTGCGGTCGACGGTGGCGCTATCGACGAGGGTAGTCGGGTGGCGCGTCGAACTAGCCGACCCGATAGGCGCGAATTTTAAAAATGGGGTTGGTTACACTTTTAATTAGATAAAACTAGTTCAATCGACTTGCGTGGCTAACATTTTATGGTAGATATCACATTTATAGGTGGTTAAGCCAATAAAAAAGGATAAATGAAGGGTTCCTAAAAACATATTATAGACAAAATGGGAGTAACAAGGGGAAATTTATATTAGGTTACTGTTTTGCAAAAATGTAACGATGGTAAGTGTTTTAATTCTCGGCGAGTTCTTTATTTTATAAATAACAGCCTATTTACCTATATTGTACAATAAAATAGTGTTGATATAGTTGGCGAAAGGTGGTAGAGTTGTGAGACTGATGGAAGTTACGTAAGTATGCTTAGTATTTTCTGAAAGTCCTACAATGCCGACTAGGTCTCAGTTTAATTTGATTAAGAATTGTTTTCCACATTCTTTCATTCAACTTGATCAAGTCGAGGACATTTTGCTAACAAATACACTGATTAAATCTTGTACCACAAAACTTTTAAACAAGATACCTACTTATACATCGGTCCCAGTTATTACGTTTATGCCTTTCAAGATAAATAACTTTATCTAATTTAAATAAAATATTCTCGAGTGCTACATCTAACGAATAAACCCTTTGTTAAAAATATTTAGTAAACATTTCAATGAACTCTTAAAGTTTAAAATTTTTAACCATTATAAACTATAACTTTCTAATTTAACAGTTATTTTAAATCTTGTTCTATTATTCGTAATAAAAAGAATCAATTATTTGTAAGAACTTTTCTTTCAACTGTCCGCTTTTCATTTGGAGTGGAACTATAAATTTTTGTGTGTACGACGTGTTAAGTTTATTTCTGATAATATTTTTATTTTGACTGTGTTAAATTTCCCTTCTTATTGTAATGATTTTTAACTACACCAATGATTTTTTTCATATACTTTATTTGTAGCATATGGAAATAATTTTTAATTTTAAATGAAAGATTAGAGGTTAACCTAACCTTTGATACATTAAAAGCTATACCTTTTCTTTCTATTATTATTTATAAAACATTTCATATTATCCAAACCGTTTCATCAGTATTAACATTTAACTATTTTATTTTACTTACTTCAATACTTGAGTAGCTTCCTATTTTTTCTTGCAAATTAACTAGTGGAAACTTTTCGTCTCCTTCCATTTATTTTTATTTTTATATCATCACACTCTTTCACCATCAAATAAATCGATTAACACTATTGTGAATAACCAAATAACAGCTGTAATAAGGTAATATTAGATACCATAAACCGTATACACACACTTGTAGCGCTAATTATCTTATACAATCATATAATTCTTGTGTAATACTCTCACTCTTTACCACTGTTTCTTGTATAGAAATAGTGGTAACAATTAAAATGATAATAATAGATGATAGCTTTACAAGAACGCATCACGTTAACAATACATGCACACAAAGTAACAACAAGCTGCATGGATGTAATGTAGAAAACGTTTCGGCCTTATGGTCGAGCACCCGTGGGACCCCGCACCGTTGTCGAGGTTTTATGCGAAGATTACATTTCCCAAAGCTTGTTGTACTTGTAGCGGATTACTTTCGCACCAAAGGTTTGCGTAATGCAACGAAGATAATATTACAACCTAAACAACTTGGCTTCGTAGCTTTAAACACGCAAATTTTTATTTTTAGTTTACTTCACACCAGTAATGGTAAATAAGTCAAAATAAACACTAACCTGATAAATTTCCAAAATATTAATACTTGTCTAAATCTTATAAAATTATGCTTTTGAATTCCTTCCTATTTTATTCATTCATTCCTGTTTTATTCATATTTGCTGGCACAAACTAAATTTTAACACTCGTTCAAACTTTACCCAGGTTTAGGACCGGCAACCCTCCTCATAATACAACAGTATTAAGAAGCTTAATGCGGAATTGCATTTGACTCATTATGTTATTTATAAAAATACACTATTCTAACTTCTAGGTGCTAATGCTCTCAAACATTTTCCCAATTCTTTGTTAAATTTTTTTCTAAAATGATTTTTACTCTCTTCTTTTTTAACGTATTTAATTCTTCTTTTTTTTACAAATGACTAATTTTACTCAGTAAAAATGCTTCACATGATATTCGGCTCTCTAGTTCTAACACTATTGTAATAAATAAAAAACTTGTTTATTCAAAACTTCTGCATGAACAAGTTGATTAAAATTTGTTCGGAGATAAGAGCTTTCGGGAAGCTGTCAAAACATATAGGTGAGATCTTCTACAAATTATGAAGAATTTTTTCAACTTTTATAATTCGAGACAGGCCAGGTTTGTTTGGACAAAATTAGAATAGAATTGACTAAACTATATGTTTTCAACTCCTCTGCTCTATTCGCGTTTAAAACTGATATCAGTATAGTGACTGACAAAGGAAAATGTAAAAATAGATTAATAAAAAAGTTGGACAATAAATCAAAGTATGAAGCATCAACAACTAATATGTTATAACCGAACTTGTTCCCTAAAGTAGATGTGGTAGTAGGAACCGCTGCTTTAAATGATTGCTTGACTTCGAAAATTCTTGCGGCGGGTTGATCGATTTCTGACACTGTATTTCGATTTTGTGATGTTAATGGTTCAGTTGAGCTTCTGAATGTTAACCATATAGCGTATCAAAATTTAATCTGCACAAAAATATAACCTAGAAAAACACTCAATACTTTCACAAATTTATTGAAAAGAAAAATTTGACGACAGTCGTTTCGGCTGTTACACCATTATCAAAAGAAAGAGTACAGAATTATACTAAGACTTTAAATTCTATAAATGTGCTTAAATACTAGCATTCGGTAATAACTTTTAAAAGTTCGGATGCATTGAAATCAATGTGGTCGTTCGTTACAGATTTGTCATTATTATTGGCCTTTTCTTATTTCAAAAAATTCAAGTAGTTTAATAATTTACCCTTATTATTAGTCTGAAGCGGCTTTACGATAAATATTGAATTCAATTTTGTTCACGTTTCTAGAGAGATTTTGATCTAAGAAATATACCTCCATATATCTAATGAGTTTAAATAATTTAAAAATAATTCGATTTGTCCTTCTGTTTCTAACTAGAGACATCAAAAACATATCTCGCCCAAAACTGCACTTTCAACGGGAAAATTGAATAATTGGTTTTTCAAATGAGACAAATATTTCGCTTAACAACGGAAATAAGGGAGACCCCATGGTAAAAGAGTACATACTCTTTATTTTTTAATCATAATCATAATATATAATATAAAATGCAAGTGTGCGTACGTGTGGGGTTTTCTATCACCACCAACGACAATCTACTGTGGTGGTGATACCCCTTGGTCTCCTGCTGTGAGTAAGGGAGTTTGGTCGCGTTAGGTAGAAGTGAGTGGTGGTGGATAACAAAAATTTGGAAAAATATATTTCTGTCCTTTGCTATCACATGAAATGCAAAATGCAGAATATTTTAGAATGCTCTAAAATGTTGTACTATTATCCAAATGTTTTTAAATGGTACAGGGTAGTCTGTAATCGTCCAGAATGTTCCTTAACATTCTAGAATGTTCTGAAAAATTCCAGAACGATCTAGATTATTCAAAAATTATTGACAGAGACGTTAAAACAAACAGAAAGAACCAAACTTAGCGCCTTGTTTCATACAAAACCTTCTAACATTACCTCAAAATAAAAGCAATTAAAATAAGAATGTCCAATTGTTAAAAACTTAACAAAAAACAGCGGCTATAATGAAGACATTATGGTGTCTATTAAAGAAAAAACAAAAAAGTTTTATTAAAACACTTCTATGCTTGTCAAATACAAAAGATGAACATAATTTAACAAATGGAATAAGTAATAGATTACATAAACTAGATATAAACACAATTTTTGTAAATAAATTAAATTTGAGCGCGCTGTTAGTAAGTAATACAGAAAAAACTGATTTTCTGCAAAAACTGGAGTCTAACAAATAAATTGCAAAAGTAGCCAAGTAGTTTACATTGGAGAGACAGGTGGAGCTCTAAATTTTAGAATAAACGAAGATTAGTCTGTTGCACACCAAAACACTTGTACTGGTTATTTCATTAAATAACCACTGTAAAAATGTTTATGATGTAAAGCTTCTTCAGAATAGCAACAAGGGTAATTTTTTAAATTTAGATAAGAACTGTATGTAGCACTGTTACTATCAAACCTATATAACGCAACAAAGGATACACTAAAACTCAATTTTGAAAAAATTCAACTTTGGTCCGATTCAACAATTATTATCTGCATACCTACTGGTTACAAACAGTACCTAGTACATAAAAAACATTAGTGGAAAGTCATGTTACAGTACCACAAGAACTGACAGCACAAGCCTGGTGGAGGTATGTACCATCAGGTAATAATCCCGCAGCTATTTTGTCCCGAGGACAGTTAGGAACTGGACGAATTGATTGATTGGTCGAACGATACTGAAGAAAAAAGGCCTATAAATAAATTGTCACATATTAACAATATAACAGAAATTCGTCCTAATATTGTTTCCACTGCAACCGACAACAATGTTTTAAGAAGATTTTCTTTTTCAATCAAATTAAAAAGAGTGACAGCATATTGCAACTATATGTCACCTTCCGCTTTTTTATTTGCTCCTGCATAAATATTTTTTCGTTATTTGTGATTGTTGATTGGACGTATTCGCTCAATGGTGCAATGATGGTGCATTATTCTAAGATTGGCTGTGCACCATACACAAAAATTATTAAATAAATTGACGGCTAAAACGTTGCATAATTAAAGTGATTTTTTAATCATTACTGTCTATTAATTATTTATAATCGTAAGAATATCTGTCTGCACGATACCTAAACTTAATTATTTTTTTATTGCCCCCCAAAATTGTATTCTTCTACGCTTTCCCTGTATTATTCTGGTAGTTCTTATGAATCGGTTAAAGGATATATTGGTCATGCTGAACAAGAATGTATACACATGTTGGGCGCGGAAACCACCCTTCACATTGTTTTTCCGCTATGAAAATTATGCACCCTGCCCCTAAGACCCACAATCCCCACCACCCCATCCTTTATATCAGCTTCTTACCCAACACCACTTCCACCCCAGTAGTCACCGCAAACTTTTACATTTGTACAGTGGAGCACTGCCAGACAGACGCGACTAATCCCCATTCCATTCGGCGGAGACACGAAACGGTGCTCGCGCTCCCTTCATACCAACCCAGGTTACGCTCACCCTAGACTCAACCCCACTTCAGCGCACCCTCAACTTAACCCCACCTCATCGTACTCTCGACTCAACCCCTCTCCGGGGAGCCCTATAAAAGGCCAGGGATACCTAACATTGGCAGATTGAGCTTTGTGCTGCCGTAGCTGTATGGGGGTAAGCGGGAGAGCAACCGTTTGAGGTGTCGTGGAAGTATGCGCGGCCGACACTAGTATCTTGGCGAGTCCAGCGAGGAAAGAGACGCTGGTTTCGGGATGCTGGTAACCCTCGGTTATATTTCCAGCAGTCGCTCTGCTGGCAGCTGTTTAAGATGCTGGATCGGGCGCGTATGACTATGTTAGTATCCGAGGTTGGTCTCTCGGGCAAACCATACGCCGCTTACCCATAAATCTGAGATATCCCGCAACCGAATCCCATTACAAGTGGGTAAACGCCAGAACCTCTGTAAAGAGGTGTGGTAAAGGTTTCACGAAAGTGGTCTCGACCGTCACTCATCAAAGGTGGCCGGGGTAGCCCACCAGACATGAGTGCTGAGGGAATGAGTCCACCGCCGGGTAAATGGGCGGGCAGCCGTTAGAGATGTCGTAGAGGATTTCGCGGCCGGCACTAGTATCCGAGACGAGTCCACGGGGGACCGATGCTGGGTCCGATGTCACCTACGAAACTATTCCGGGGTCCCCTCGATGGCAGCCATTTTAGGTGTAGGACCGGGCGCGTATTTCCTATCATAGACAACCTTTGAAACACGCGTGCAAAGCTGCGAACAATCTGTGTCGAAACCTCTAGCAACGGCCTAGATTGTTCGAGAAACTTCTAGTGGTTGCTAGGTTATAGCAAATAACTACAAAAGGAGAGTGATCAATGAATCTGAGTTTGTGACAGTAAGTAATACTGAGTAATACGAAAGAGACGAGTGCGCTAACCAGAGAGAGAAGAGAAGTTATTTTATGTAGAGGAGAGCGAATTAATGATTTTGAATAGAGAACTGTACTGTTAATGTAATTGAGTTGTTGTTAAGTGTTGCTTTGTGTTGATATCTCATAAAACTGAGATCCTACTTTAAGTGGATAAAGGCCGGGACCTCAGTAGAGAGGCGTAATAGAGAATTCACAAAAGTGGCCTCGTGCGTCACCCCTCACAAGTGGATTATGCAGCTTAACCGACATGGGTGCTAGTGGCTCGCCAAGTGCCCAAGGGTGCATGTAATCTTAACTGAGAGGAGTCGCAGTGGCTCCGAACATCCGACCATTGATGTAAATTGGCTGCCACATCGGGGAAGCTGCGTATCCGCTCGGGTATCAAGCCTGCTGAGCCTGGTAGGGATTAGATATGCCCCGCCTGCACCAGTTACATAATTCGATAAAGATTAAAATAAAAGACAAAATAATGTTTCAACGAATCTATTTCGAAAAACTCGACAATTGTTTCGACAGGGCAGTCTTTATCAAGAGTAGATTAATACTAAATTATACGTTAAATGTTGAAACATTAAATAGAAAATTGTAGTTTACATACATGAGACAAGTTAAAAAGAAGATAATATACAGTAATTGGAGAAATTGGGTCATTAAGGATTAGTCATCATAAATATAATATATTATAGATTATATAGATGCACAAGTAGCAAAAGCAAACGACAAAATCGAGTCGTTATTGCAAAAGAATGGTAAAATTGTACAATAAAATATACTCAGCCGTTTATTTTGACACGATTTTCAAAACAATTGAATTAATTTTATTGGTAGCATTTGCGTTCTATTATCCTATATTTTGTCACATAATGCTGTAATTATGCGTATGAGACCATCAGGTATGAATTTAACGGATATTTTTGCATTTAGCTTGATTTCTTGACAAAATCGAGTCGTTATAGCAAAAGAATGGTAAAATTGTACAATAAAATATACTCGGTCGTTTATTTTGACACGATTTTCAAAACAATTGAACGTTCTTGGTAGCATTTGCATTCTATTTTCTGTATTTTGTCACATAATGCTGTAATTAATAACGCAATGAGACGATCAGGTATGATTTATATTTTTCCATTTAGCTTGATTTCTTGACAAAATCGAGTTGTTGTTGCAAAAGAATGGTGAAAATGTACAATAAAATAGACTCAGTCGTTTATTTTGACACGATTTTCAAAACAATTGAATTAATTTTATTGGTAGCATTTGCGCTCTATCTCCCAGTATTTTGTCACATAATGCTATGAATATCCGTATGAGACGAGCAGATGTGAATTTATTCGATGTCTTTCTGTTTAGCTTGATTTATTGACAAAATCAAGTCATTTTTGCAAAAGAATTTCAAAATTTGAACTTCCCAAAGCACTTAATTAAAAAGTCAGTACCTCCACGATCAGGATGTGTAAGGGTACGAATATGTCGGAGCATGGATGGTTAGGTGGATGGTAGCTTGTAGCGTAAAAGGTGGCATAGTGGAGGCGTGATTCATTTACGTTGACGCTTTCTTGAGGTGGGCAATCGTTACCTGTTGTTACTAAAATTAATTCAGAATGTTGGCACGCACGGACGCATATAGTTTTGCGATCACTTTGAATATGTCTGAATACGATACTGAAGAATTAATGCTAGTGCAAAATAGCTGTACAGCCTGGTATTATGTGGTATGTGAGATAGAAAGGGAAGAAGTAGAAGCAAAAGGTACCGAAAATATAGCGTTCATTCTATTAACAAAGAAAGACCGAAGTTTGGACAATACCACCGTTTATACAAAAGCCTGCGCAAATTCCCCGACCGTTTTCGACAATATCTAAGAATGGGCATTTTAACGTTCGATTAGGTACATACTTTAGCACATATCTATTTTGATGATCAGGGTGCGACTGATCCCATAATGGCGTGTATACTCGTACACTTTCAATTAATTTTTCTATGTTCATTGCTTACTGGTCGCTGGAAGAATGGAACCATTCAATCCTGACGCTACCTGATATCTAACACGCTAGCATAACAGCGTCCTTCTACGCTCCACTATGAACGATCCTGAATGTACAGACGGTTTTATTTGTCCCATCTACGCTACCTTCCACTCTTCCTGCTACCATCCATGCTCCGACATATTCGTACCCTAAGTGCCTTTTTAACGTAAAAAATATTTTTAAAAATTCTTCCGCATTTTCCAGAGTAAGTACAAACTTGCCATCAACATCCAAGAAATTCTCTAAAAGGTACTGCTACATACATTTATGTGTAATATATATATGTGCTTCTTCTCAATAGGTTTAAACTAACAACTTCAAATATAAAAAATCGTTTGCATGGGAACGCTTAAACATCTAAGCAAATAGTTTTCATAAAAATTCTATTCTTTTTAGTTTTGAAAATGTCTATAAGGTAGATATCAGTCAGGGTTTTGTTCAGTATGCAAGTATATGTTTGTTGAATGTTGTTACAAGTTACTCTCTTTGACAATAAATCAGAATTTAAAATGTAGTAAGCACTGTTCTTATAGCAAATATGTGATAATTTTAGGGAAGCTGCATTAGATGTAGAAATTTTACCACCTGCTTCTGGGCGGTATATGACCATGTTTTTAATGAAAATTTTCACTAAATTATTTTCATAATACAAATATATGAAGTAGCTGGGGACAGCTCTTAAGATCTAAATTTTTTTCTAATAGACTATTTAGATAATGAATGCAAAGAGAAGGGGCAACTCGGCTACTGTGCATACTATCGCGAATCTATAAGGGAATGTATTTGTACCGGGATACTCATCCCTCAGATGACGTGTTTTTATCTCTGATCCATTAAGTTATAGTTATCTTTTGTGTTTTCATTTTAAAAATCAGAAGTTGACTATTAATTTAAATAAGTTGATATTTAATTGAAATAAAACAGTAACATAATAATTTATAGTCAAAATACCTACTATTTGTATTCGTGTGATATTAATGAATTGTATAAGAGCTATTAAAAGAATATAAGAAATATAAACACAAACAGAAACGTAAAGTAACTATAATTTAGATTGTAACAATGTCTTCCTTAATTTAAATTTAATTATTTAGGTAGTGTAATGATGTAAATTGCCTGCACATTGAAATGAAGGTTGCCTACCGTCTTGGCTTCACTTCCTTTCACAGTAATTGCGACTTATGCTCAGTCTATATAATAAGCACGTCTCTGCCCAGAAGTAATACGCTTCCAGTACAAAGATGGTGGCAAATATGACATCAATAAGTATTTATACACATATGGAACAATCGAGAAAAAGTCTGGAAACCTATTAGAACTTACACGAAGTTCCCATTGTGTCCGTTTAATTTATGGCCTTTTTTTTTGCCATCAAAGCGCCGACCGACACCGGCATTCTTTGAACTCCGCTTATCTGCTCTTGGATCTTGTCGCCGCTCTCGCATACATACATCTCGTTACAATATGTTTAGTACCGTACAATGGCAATAGATGGCGCCTCTCCTTAAAATGCTACGTAGGGCATGTTCCGATATAGACTGTGAGCACTGGACAGTAATGCCAGTATACAGAAATGTTAATCTAAAAGATAGGTAAATACCTGTACGTCTAAAAATAAAGGATTACAAATCCTACATTTGGAACGTGTCCTATACAATAGGCAAAACGAACCATGAGCCAATTCTGCGACCGGTTTCGACCTATTGGGTCTCTTCAGGCAGAAGCAGGCAAAACACAAACTGTAAAGTTCACTTGAATAACAAGACTAACCAGAAACAAGAGAAACAACTACTCCGAGGGCTAATACCCCTACCGGCATTGAATTACACTAATGAATCTGAAGGTCAACACATGTTAGACGTAGATAAAATAATCTAAAAGATAGGTAAATACCTGTACGTCTAAAAATAAAGGATTACAAATCCTACATTTGGAACGTGTCCTATACAATAGGCAAAACGAACCATGAGCCAATTCTGCGACCGGTTTCGACCTATTGGGTCTCTTCAGGCAGAAGCAGGCAAAACACAAACTGTAAAGTTCACTTGTTTCTGGTTAGTCTTGTTATTCAAGTGAACTTTACAGTTTGTGTTTTGCCTGCTTCTGCCTGAAGAGACCCAATAGGTCGAAACCGGTCGCAGAATTGGCTCATGGTTCGTTTTGCCTATTGTATAGGACACGCTCCAAATGTAGGATTTGTAATCCTTTATTTTTAGACGTAGTCTGTCTAAATTTTTAGTGCGTTTATGGCTTTGAGTTCTTAAGAGGTTTATGGTACCTCCTGTTGTTGTAAGTAATAAAGCAATCAGGATGGTATTTATCCCTCAACAATGAGCGTTAAGGTCCGTAGTAGGTAAAATTATAGTTTGATGTATAAGTTGTTTGTTCGTTCGCATCATTAACAAAGAAGTTTTTACATTGTTTATTGTAATTTAAAATTGTAGTAGTTTATGGGGCGTAAGGATAATTCCGAAGCAAATATGTATATTTTAATATTAGTCTTGCGTTTATTCAATATGGTTTGTCAATACCTTCATTAGGTACAGGTAAAATCCACTAATGAGTTTTTGTCTATAAGAGTATCTTAGAATAACAATATGGGTACTTATTATGAAGCAGTTTATTGTTAACTACTGCTTGTGAAACATTGTTGTGGTTGTAATTCCAGTGAAACGAAATTATTAATTTTTTTAAAAATGTGGAGACCGTGGGGTGAAAACAACGATCAAAATGGCGAAGAAATAGAAATAGAGGAAGTGGAAGTGGAAGAAAGTGGTGATGATGGTTAAATGCGCGAAAATAAATCACTCCGGAAACATTTAGCTGCCGAAAAAAAACGGGTTATTTTAAATGTGTATAACTTTTTATGTGATAATGAAGGTGTGCAGAGATCTCTTAAAAAAACCACACAAATGACAAAGGTTCCAGAATCAACGGTTAGAAAAATTATTCAACTTAGGTAATTGTAAATAAAATCATCAGCATAATAAAATATATTGTATTTTGTTTCGAACTGCAAAACTAAAGGTGTAATTCTACTTAATATATTTATCAAATACGGCCCTGCCCCAAGAAAGCCTTCAAATAGAAGTGGGCAACTTTCATTAAAAGATGGCACGTGCAGATGAAGAATTTGTCCGAAAAGGTTCGCCTGTCAATCACTTTTTATAACTGTTTCCAGGTAGGATCCCATAAAAGTTAAATGGTAATTAAGTCATAACCGCACTAAAACTTTAGACAAACTATATTTACCTATCTTTTAGATTATTTTATCTACGTCTAACATGTGTTGACCTTCAGATTCATTAGTGTAATTCAATGCCGGTAGGGGTATTAGCCCTCGGAGTAGTTGTTTCTGGTTAGTCTTGTTATACAGAAATGTGTTCCGATATAGGCTTCCAGTGCACTGTGACAGTGACAGAAAGAAACTAATGACGTCATATTTGCCACCATCTTTGTACTGGGAGCGTATTACCTCTGGGAGGTAAGGCGCTTCCAGTAGTTTCCAGTAGATAAAAATGGCAGACATAGCAAGAACACAGACCACACCACAACATGGACCAATATTTTTCTTCAAACTTATAAAAAGCTACAATTCATTAAAAGGTTTAAAATGAAAGAAATTGAAACATCCTTATTGCTCTGTTTTACGGTTTTTGTAATTTGTTTGTTACTTAAACCACTAAACACCGTTTTTACTTAAAATTATTCTAAAAGTAGACCTGTTCAATCATGTAAGAGAAGGAACTTTTCATCATTCTTTTACATTGTGTTCAATCCACTAGGTCTGGATGAATTAGAAAATTGTGAAAAACTGAAATAGAAATTTTGAAGTGATATTTACTCTTAAGGTTTCTCTGCAAAAAATATGCATATTTTTATTTTAACTTTTTAACATTAATTAGCATACATATACCTAAGCACAACATATACTATTAACAGTAGTTTTGGTCGGTTCTTTATGAAACATTTTTTAAATAGAAGAAAATAAAATAAATAAACCACTTTTAAATGTTTCAAAACGAGTATTTATTTAACTCTACAATTATTTCGGTATTATAATACCTTTCTCAAGAGTAACAGGATTTAGGTATAAATAGACGATAAGGTATAAATAGATGATAAGCACCGCATTAAATTTAGTAAAATCCTGTTACTCTTGAGAAATTGTAGAGTTAAATAAAAACTCCTTTTTGAAACATTTAAAAGTAGTTTGTTTATTTTATTTTCTTCTAAGCACAACATATTGGTCACTAGGAACGTTTTCTTGTTAGTAATTTTCATTAGTTAAGATCATGAAATTTTATTAGGTACCTATACCGTGATAAACATTTTTTTATTCTCAAGTAGTTTAAAAGATTTATTTGCCAAAAATTGCAATATTTATGCCATATTAAATGTTAATATCGTGCATCAATACATCTAGCGCCTCTACCGGATAGTGTCTTAATTATTTTTGACAAAAGTACTGAAACAGTACTGAAATACGTTCTAATATATAACAGCCAGTAGCAGATTCAGTACAAAAATCTAATCAGGAACGGAATTTACAGTATACTGTGTGACGTAACGTGTCACAGTGCTCACAGTGTATAGTATCAAAGAATATACTAAAGAAGAACGTAGTAATTTTAAAATGACGCGCTACCTATGATCATCGTACCTAACTAATAATTAAAAGGCGGCAAATTTAGATAATTCTACTTTTATTTTCCTTTTTAATTATTGTCAGAAGTCTCTTAACCTCATTTCACAAAAGTTCACTGATCATTTTTGGTGAAAACATGATTCTTAGTGAACTTTTGTGAAATGAAGGTAAGAGACTTCTAACTTTTCAAGTCAATATAAATTCATATTTTGTATGAATGGTACAAAAATAAAAAAAAATTGTAAAGCAAAGAATATATATTAAAAAATGGAAAAGATACATATATAATACATATAATTAGTATACATGCAATGCAAATGCCATACAGTTGACGACTGTACCGAATACAAAACTGATAATAAAAAAAAGATATTAACTAACTTCAAGTTAAACATAGAATTTTCTTATCTTAGACAACCAATAAAACTAAACGCTTTACGATAGCTCGTCCTGCCCCCTCTGAGCATCGTACCGTACCAGTACATCTAAATGCACATATACTCCATTGAATTGACCAGGCCCTGTTTAGTATATTTTTTGACCCCTTGCTAAGCGCACTAAACTTATTGTAAATGTATAAAAATATCCAAAAGCTTAAATCATTTTTATATAAAAGTAAGCTAAAACAGTGTAAGTGTGAAAGTGAAATTGTTTTGTCATTTTGATTATAACCTCATCAGAAAGGACGGATTCGATGTCCGATACAAATAATAAAATGTCTGGAAAAACAACAATAAAGGGTAATCCCTCTCAGTACGTGAAACTAAACGTTGGAGGATGTTTGCATTACACTACTATAGGAACGTTGACAAAAAATGATACAATGTTAAGAGCAATGTTCAGTGGACGTATGGAAGTTCTTTCAGATTCAGATGGTTCGTTTATTTTAGCATTGTGATTATTTGACAAAACACCAGACATAACAGGTTTTACTCTTTTATTAAGATAACTCATGTTCTACAGAACTCTCTGAGGTTGACTGCGAAGTTGAAATGATACAATGAACAATTATAATAGAATTTAAAACCTATATATGCAGTTCTTAGTCTATTTAATGTTTTACAATTGCCCAACTTTTGATATCATTAAAATTATTGTTGTAATTAGGTAGTCTAGGTTAACCCCATTAGATTTTCTTGAAAGTACGATGTTGTAAAGTTCATCATGTTGATCATATATATATAGATATATGTTGCGCATAGAAATGAGCCCTTCATGGTGTTTCCGAGTTTCTAAAATTTCCAAAATTTATAGTCTGTTCAATGTATATGTCCAAACTGGATGAGATGAGTTCATTAGTAGTTGTATTGTTGATTTATATTGGGTGCATGTTTTGTTTTTTATTGTGTCTGATGATAGTGTCGATATCAATGACAGTCAATGAGCTAAAAAAAATTAAAAAAACTAGCAGAAAAAAAAAATTGATATCTTGGATATCGTATGGACTCCATCTTCTAATTATAAATTTCCTGGATCTACCGAAAACGGCAAATCCTTAAGACACTTCCATATTTTGTCATTACAAAAATGTAGTTGGTTAGTTTACTCTAAGTTAGAGGATGCAGCTAATTGTAAATATTGCGTTCAATTTTCCAGTTCAAATGTAGCACAACATCATGGCCAGATAATTGGCTCTCTGGTCAAAACAGGTTTTGGAAAATGTAAAGTAATTAATAAACATACCAAGACGAAATTTCATGACGATGCATTGCTTAAAGCAAACAATTTCTGAAAACAAACAGCAGTTGATATACAACTAAATCAAGCTGAACAATCCGAAAGCATCAAAAACCACAAAAGACTAGTTCCTATAATAATAAATGTATATGAAAAGTAGGGCCTAGCTCTTTATGGACATAATGATGATGGCCTAATAAATATTCCAGAAGTGTCTGAGGTAAACGAAGGTAACTTTCGAGCATTATTAAGGTATAGAGTAGATGCTAAAAACATATGCAAAAAATGCCATGTATACTAGGTGGGGATTCAAAACGAATTAATTGAAAGCAATCAAATAAAGAAAAGAATCAAATAAAGCAAAAAAAAAAATGTGTCCCACCAAGTGGGTGCAAAAAAATGATTCGATTATTGTATTTTTTGAGTTATTTGACGCCATATGTAGTGCTTTTACCGAAATATCTTCCTGGAATAATAATACTGTCTAGCTCGTTTTTAGTTTCACTGTATGTGTTAGAACATAGGTATATTTAGCTTTAGCGTCGGTCTTAGTAGATTCCTACAAACAATTAATATTGATCTTAGTACAACCATACAACACGCTGATCTATTAAGATAACGGTTAGAAAACCCACGGAAAATTTTGGAAAATGAATTTCACAGCACATTTATAAAGATTACCAAAAGGTGTGAGAAGCACGGTGTAGTTTTAACAATGCTCAGAATAGTAAATCAGCAAACTAAAATGTACAATATAAAGGTACAGAGAAGTGTTACAGAATTTCCGTGTTTATTCCGTATTTAGACGTCTTTTGCATGAAATTAATACTGGTTTTTTAAAACAAAGATGTTCTTTCCGCTTTTATGTGCCTCTTTCTACATAATAGTAGTTTTAATAGTGATTACGGGGTGCAAAGCGTAAATACATATTCGTTTTGTAAAATTGATTTGTCTGAAAACAATTTATTTACGAATGAGAGTATTGCAACATAAGAATATGATTTGTGAAAACAACTATGTCTTAACAATGAAACTAAATTTTCTATAGCAATAGGACTCTCATTGTGCAATGAAGACATTTTCCTAATGTTTACCACTTTGAAAAAATATTTGCAACCCTACCAGCATCTACCTGCACTACAGAGAGATCTCATTCTACATTAAACAGATTGAAATCATACCTCCGTAAGTGTTAGCGAAGAGCGGCTGATAGGATTAGCACTACGAAATATTTACCACTCGACACCGATTAACATAGAAGTCATTAATCTCTTTTCATTGAAGAGTAGAAGGCTGAATATAAGTCTTAAACAGTTGCTTTATTGTTTTATTAAGACCCTATATGTACGTGAAATTGGAAATTGGAAAATGTATTATTAATAAACTGACATTTATTTTTTATGTGTAATTCAAAAAGGCAATAATATATAGGGGTTTATAACCGGAAGTTCGCCATATTTGAAAATATTTTTACGCCATTCTACTCTCAATTTTTGGCAACTGTTTGAAATACTTCTCTTTATTTTGAAAGGGACGTACGTTACAGACCGATTCGGCCTTAGTAACTAACCCTGTATGTATATGATCAACATGACGAACTCTACTACATACTGTATTTTCAAGAAAATCGATTGGTGATAATCCAGACTGCATAATTAACGTGATTATTAATTAAAAGAAGGTATATATTTTAGGTTGGATTTTGCTTGATAGGTGTGGAAAACATTTTGGTACAATTTTAAACTTCCTAAGAGATCGAAATGTTTCTCTTCCTGAAACTAGCCGTGAAATTGCAGAGTTACTTGCAGAGGCAAAGTATTATTGTATAGCTGAATTAGCTGAAGCTTGTAATCAAGCTCTTTTAAAAAAAGAAAGGGAAGCTGAACCTATTTGTAAAGTTCCTTTAATAACATCAGTCAAGGAAGAAGAACTTTTGATAAGTTCAACGACCAAACCAGCGATTAAGCTTTTAATAAATAGACATAATAATAAATATTCCTACACAAGTACTTCAGATGATAATCTTCTTAAAAATATCGAATTATTTGACAAGCTTTCATTGTGGTATAGTAACAGAGTTTTATTCATTAAAGATGTTATTAGTACTAGTGAAATTTGTTGTTGGGTGTTTTATGGACATGGAAAGAAAGTGTCAGAAGTTTGTTGCACCTCAATTGTATATGCAACAGATAAAAAACATACAAAAGTAGAATGTCCTGAAGCAAGAATTTATGAAGAAACTCTTAATATTTTATTATACGAAAATCGACAAGCTCCTGACCAGGAGTTAATGCAAGCAACATCACGAGGTACAGTTTCAGGAATGACGTCCTACACTAGTGATGAAGAAGAAGACAGAACAGGACTCGATCGATTACGCTCTAACAAAAGTGTCAATCAGGCATAAAAATGTAATTATATATTTGAATGTTTATTATTATTGGTATGTAGCACAGATTGATAAATTAATGGAAATCAATTTCGAGAAATTTTAAATACATCAGTTTTCAAAATTCTTTCTTTTAATAATTATAAACTAGGCTAAAAACAAAGGGAAGGGCTACTTCTGACCCGAAAGGTAAGACTTATTCTATTATCAAGGTTATTTGAAGGATATGAATTAGTTTTGACGTTACATAGACAGCTAAACTGCATGAATTTTTATTTTCAGTTCTTATTTATGAAACTAATCATTAAAAAGGGGAATATGTTTTCTTGAATTTGTTGTACCTATCATTATTAAATTACAGGAATTAGACTCATTTATAAAATAAATAATTTATTATAAAATATCTTTTTTGTCTTAACACTAATCTATGTACAGATTTTTAGAAATTGCACAATTAATGACCACACGTACCTTCATAATATCATGGTAAATTAATACACGTGCATGTATTTAAATTAATATGTCCTACGGAAAATTTCAACACTCAAAATTCTCGATAAGTTCGTCAACAGAGGGCCGCTCTTTAACATTATAATTAAGACACTGTTTTATTGTGCTGATAAGTTTCCTTGACATTTTTTCAACGGCAGGAAAGATAACTTCATGCTCAGGATCCATAATAGTTGACAATTTTGCATAAGTATTGCCTATGTGTTGAAAAGGTGTTTTTCCAAATACTAGTTGATACAGAATACAACCTAATGACCAAACATCAGATTTGAAGCTTATCTGCAAAATTAAAGACAAATAAACTTTAAATCCTGCATATATTTCTACACTTTTTAATACTTCGTGTTGTATATGAATGTTTTATGGTTGAAATTTCTTCTATAATGAAAACCTTAATGATTAATATTTTAGCTGCCAAACTTAAATGTAAGTAAGTATACACAATGATAAATGTGTACTTATAAATGTGTAATGGTTGACAATAAATAAATTAGAGTTTATGTATTTAGTTTGTTAATGGCTTACAATGATGATATTGAGCATCATATATTGAATAATAATTATTAAATAAAAAAGTGCGAGTGCCAGCTCCAATACGCGACTGGAGTTTACTCCTTGAGAACTTCTATGTCTAGGCATCGATGTCCGTAAAAAATATTTATGTTTATATATTTTTTATTATTAAAAAAATAAAATAAACCAAATTACAATTAGTTAAAAAAAAATTTAACAAGATCCGCCTACGAGCTGCATTCGAGTAGTCCAAAAATAGCCAATAGATTTACAAGATTTTTAAATTTTGTTTTACAAGCATATGTACTATGCCATATACAGTTCTTGTTAATAATTGCACTAAACCACTTTACGAAGATCACCATCTATAGGGAAGCGAAACACACGAGCATAATTATTGAGGTTATACTATCTAAAATTCGGCACACTGCACTTGTTTGGCTTAATGCACAAAACTATTATAACAACAACTACTAATGTCTGTATGCGTTCTACCTCTCGTCAAACATTACAGCTACCTTTGCGATTCAGAAACATTCGACGGCCCGGCCGGCGGTAACTAATGCTACTAATATTTAACGGTGATGCTGCCGGGCCTTTTATATCGGTGGTAACGCACGCACTCGCTCTATCACCGGACAGAGACAGACGAGTATATACATATCAGTTTTCCTTTCCCTATGCGTTCAGTGTAAGATGGGTGGAGAAACCATGAGAAAGCGGCAGCGGCACCCGTTACGTTCACTCGATTTTACTCTTCATATATTTTCTTCATACTACGGACCTTATATTGATCCTTAAGGAGTAAACTCCAAAAAGTGAAAAAGGTAAGTATTATAATTTTGCAAATCAGATTGTAGACTTTCCTGAAACATTTTCTGAACTTGATAGAATTATGGATGCAGTGTATAGTTCCTATGATCCTTTATACTGTTTTCTGTACATACAGACCTTAAATTTAGGTTTTACATGAGGAGATGAGATATCTGTTGCAGTTCGACTATTTTCATTAAATAATGCCTCAGGACTGATGTAATCAAACGATCCTATTGCAACGTTTTTTATAACAGAAGTCATATCACTTTGAATACATGATGCTATGCCAAAATCAATGAGTTTTAAACTTGTTTCTGCTTTAATAAAGTTGGCGGGCTTAAGATCAGAATGAATAATTCCTAATAACAAATATAAATTAAGTTCTTGCAACAGTTAATTTCCTTTTATTTGTACCATTCTCGTGGATTTGCTTAACAGCGTAGAGCATCTCCATCCAGTAGAACATTATCACATGATTTGCAAGGTGTTTTCCTTGTCCAGAAACTTTTTTCAATATCTTACCTAGATCTATTCCTCCTTTTTCCAGAACAACCCACAATAATTTACCTTCAGCTGGGTGCTCTTGGACCTCTCTAAAATATATGAAGGGAAAATAGCACCTCTTATTTCTTAGACATACAAGTAAATAAAAAAGAAACTATTCAATATACTTACGAATCATAAATTCTAATTATTCGGTTACATTTTTGTAGTTTTTTAAGTATTTCAACTTCATTAATGTATTCCACAGCTGCTGATTTAGCTTTACTCAAACATACCTTTTTCAAAGCTCTTTCTTCTTTTGTTATAGGGTCAAAGCAGAAGTACACAACAGAACTTCCACCTCGTCCCAATTCTTTCAATATAATGTATGTTTTATTATTTACATTAACAGTGTTGAACAAGAAACTATTTAAAATGCTATTCATAGAATGCTCCAATTCCCCCTTATATGTAATATTCTTCAGTTGCTTAAGTTTTTGTTGTTCATTCTGTTTCTTAATTGAACCAAAAACCTTGTCAATTTTTAATGTTTCTCCTATACAGTGGTCTGATATAGCCCCATTAAATTCAATAGGCGTTTTGAGTTCTCTAGTGAAAGAAGAATTTTTTAAAGGTTTCAAGTTATTTGATGGCGTTTCCAACACTGAATTCATTTCTATGCTGCATTGAATTCGTGGCATCGTTTGAATATTTCCCTTTCCTGAAGTTAATACCGATCTATGTTCAGGACTTTTTCTTTCTATAAAATGGACGAAACCCAACATTTTAACAATTGCTGTCAATGGGAAAATATTCTACACACTATACCATCATGTACATAAGTTTTTAATCTGAATTCTAAATAACATGTATTATAACTATTGTTAAAATGTTTATTTTGCTATTATTTGTTAGAATTTTCATCTGCTATTGTTATTTTTTGTATGCTGTTTGCATCTGCAAAGCATTTTTAATATTTAGATTAAAATTGCTGTCATATAGACATTCTCAATTTATCAAAGTAAATAAAAAACTGTGATTGTCATTGATCAGATGAGAGGAAAAACTGGTTAAATGAAGAAAAAAAGTACAGTATAAGAGATCAAGTTTGATTTAATTCTGTATTAGTTTTACCAGTGTTTAAACATAAATCAGTCTTCCGATATGAATAAATTAAAATAAAAATTAATATTATTTCACTCACCAACCATTTGGTTGTAATTTGTTTGTATTTCATTAGTTCTTGAGAACTTCCAAGGCTGGTCATCTCTTTTATCGATAAACAACTTTTTTACTTTTCCTTCAAACAATTCACGAATTTCATTATTGATATTAACACCACTTAGCTCAATATCCTGATGATTAATAAAACAGTCGTCCCGATTATCAATGGAATTGTTTCCTGCCTTGCTTTTTAAATCAAGAGGGAATATGTTTTCTTCTTCATCCTTGTCATCATCACTTTCTAAAACGTCCTCCACTGTAGACAAAGGTTCATTAGCTGCTTCTAAAATATCCTTTTGAAGAAGATTTAACCTTAAAGGCGTAAAACTAAGAGATCTTACAGCTCCAGAACGCAAAGATCTACAAAGAATAAAAAGACACAAAAGTACATTTGCAAAAACGTAACGAAAAACGAGTTTCTCTTACTTGTTATTTGTAATCAATAGATTTTCTTTATTTTCGTGGTTTTTGTCGGTTTGTTTTACCTCCATTGTTTTAAGCATACACAAGTTTTAAGTATAAATGAGTGATTGATCATAGACAAGGGAGGTATATAGATGAAAATCTCGAGGGACAGCGCCATCTCTGGAATGTAGTGCAAACTATATAGGTAAAGGCGCGAAATTTAAATTGAGTGGAGTCTATATGGTTTCACAACTATTTTTTCCAAACAGAAGTTAGAAGTCAGGTTAGTTGGTGATTGATTTTAAGCCTAGATGAGTTTATAGATGCGAAACTCGACTTTGGGCTTGAACGTCCAGCGCCACCTTCTCGGACGGCACCGGAATTAAAAGGAACTTGGAAAATATAGAACATAGAAAGCTACCTTACCGGCTATGGCGCGAAGTTTAAAATGGCAGGTTGGGAGGGGTTTTTATTTTTGGTTATTTCAATTTTAATTCGTTATCAAAATAAACACAATACATCGTGATAAAAATATATTAAAAAAAAATAATAATTACAACAATAAGCAATGTTTATATAACAACAGCAATAATTGTATGGAAAAAAATATTGCATGATTCTATTGTTGAAATTAGACGACAATTAGCATACCTAAATACAATTTGGAAGTGGAGCTTTCATTGCATGAGCAAATGCAGCCTCCAGATCGGGTTTTCCCTCAGGGACGCGATAATCTATAAAAGTAAAAATCAATTTCCGCATACTCGTCGACTTTGAAATACTTACAAGGTAAAAAGACACTTGGAACTGCACTCCGTTTGAGTCTACCATTAGGCCTCTTACATGCAGGGTGAAAATGTTTCCCACGAACACGGTAATTTCGAAGACTTTTGGGAAGTCTTTCCCAAACTGTAGGGGAAAAAACCCTTTCCACCCATACATGTTGCACTTCTTCATTCTTCGAAAAGGAATGCCTACAAAAATAATAATTAAGACATATTTACAATTGCTTAATGAAAATTAATTTGTTTTTACATTGTGGTAGCTTCTGGTATACACCCCTCAACGGAGCATCTTCCTTTCTTTAGTGCTTCCATTGTCTATAATTAACAATATATATTTTACTAACAATAATGAAGCCATAAACAGAAACACACCATTAACAGTAAAGTTATATTGTCCTTTTGGGGTCTTAATGATCGTAAGTTACCACAACTATTAAGCAACTTTACTTATTTATTAATAAATAACTGTACAAAAAGTAAATATTTCTTTGCAATACAGGCACAATATGTAAAATATTATTTAAAAGACATAGGAAAATATATCTGCAAGGACAATTCATTCAATTATTTTTGTATCTAACAATTATATTTTCTCAAAGCAAGGATGAAATTATTCTTTAGTAACTTACCTTGAAAAAGTAAAACAAACACCAAAAAGTTTTGAAAACACTGTAACACAACTTAAAAAACAAACAACACACAATTTCAATGAATAAATACAAAATCACAAAAACACGAATGAGTGGCTTCACCTGGCTTCACCTCTATCATTGGGGATTTTCATTTCAAATTAGTCAATTTCACAACCGAAAAACAATCTCACTGTAATATTCACCGACTGTAATTTGTATTCTGTAATGGTAGGTAATTTAGAAGAAGAATAGAAGTGTAGTTTAGTTTTTGGTGCCGTCCGAGAAGGTGGCGCTGTGTTCGCAGTTTCAGTACCCTGATTTTAAGCATTGGGTGAAACCATCTGACCTAGACCCTAGACCTAGACCATAGACTAAGAAATAGATGTCCGACTCTCATAATTCCTTTTGGTCGACACTCAGCGCCATCTGACCCCGCCCCAGTCGTACTAGACTACACTTGAGATATATGTATGTACATAGAAATGGCAAAGAAAACTTTCAAATATGTGCTGCCATCTGCACATTAAAATATGAAGCATCACTCAAAGCGCGTAATTCAAAAATTACATCAAATTTTAATTATTTTAATTTAAAATTGAAAAAAAAGAAAAACATTCGAATATTAACAATTTTAATAACAAAGTATAAATATAATAATAAGTACAATTAGCACAAAATACAAGTAAATAACATAACATCAATTAATTAAAATAATAGATATTAAAAAGGTAATTATGTTAATAAATCCCAATTTGTACGTTTTAACGTGTCTAGTCATATGATTTTTGTTCAGAATGGATTTAGTTTCAATTTATTATAAAAAATCGTTAAAACGTCAAGAACCTGCTGTTAACTACACTCACCGGCACGAAAAACGGAGCAGTTGAATTTTTTAAAACAAATTAAAAATTTCAACTCTTTTTGATGTTTTATTATTATTATATCTTAAAGAGAGACATAATAACATATTTTAAGTACTATTTAATAACAATTGAATGATTATTTGGAAGGAAAAATTGTTTTGAATAATAACTCACAAAAATCAAAAACCGCACAGATCTTATCACTTAGAAGTGCGTAGTTGGCAATGAACACACGGTAAAAGTGTTTTGTTTTCATTATTGTGAGAATCTGTCAAGTCGATACAAGTGTAAATCACATTTTAAAGTTTTGTTGTTATGACTGTTAATCCCGAACCAGCGGCTGCTATTGTTGCGTTGCTTCAAGACGGAAGAACTGAGCGATATGTTGCCCAACAATATCACATATCCAATAGCACTGCGCATCGTATTTTACACGTTTTTTGGAAACTGGAGCTTACAACAGACGAGCTGGAACTGGTCCCCAACGAAGAACTAACGCTCATGATGACCGTTTTATTGTTTTACATAGTTTACGAGATCGTAGTGCTACAGCTGTAGAAATCAGAAATCGACTTCATCACGTCCGGAATACCAATGTCAGCGAACGGACAGTTATACGAAGACTTAATGAAGCTAATCTTACCAGTCGTAGACCTGCAACAGGTCCAGAGCTTCTTAGGCGTCATCGTGTTGCGCGACTTCAGTTTGCCAGAAATCACAGGCACTGGGGTGAAAATGAATGGGAACGCGTTTTGTTTACCGATGAGTCCAGATTTAGCCTGCGGTCTCCAGATGGTCGTGAGAGAGTATGGAGAAGACCACAAGAGCGTTTTGCAGAATGTACCTTCAGTCCAAGGATAGGTTACCAAGGAGGCTCAATTATGGTTTGGTCGGGAAATCCTTTGGAGGCACACACAGAACTGTACATCCTTCCAAGAGGCTCCTTAACTGCTGCCAGGTACATTAATGAAATTCTCCAAGATTTTGTTGTCCCCTATGTTGATTTTATTGGAAATGACTTTCTTCTGATGCAAGATAATGCCAGAGCGCACACCGCGAGAATCACACAACAGTACTTACACGATGTAAATATTCCTGTTATGGAATGGCCAGCGTTAAGTCCAGATGTGAACCCAATTGAACATGTTTGGGACATACTTGGACAAAGGATGAGAAGTCGTGTTCCTGCTCCTTTAACTTTAAATCAGATGCAACAAGCTCTTTTAGAGGAACGGGAACAGATTCCTCAAGAGGATATTCGCCATTTGATTTTAGGCATGCCAGGAGAATACATGCATTAATTCGAGCCCGTTATTAAAAATATGTCGCCCCAGTTTTTGTTAGAAAATTGTTCAGTTTTGATTAACTTCACAAAATATCAATTTGAGTTTTTTCTTCCTCATTCCTTAATTTGTAACAAAACAACTTTCCTTTTCAAATAATCATTTAATTGTTGTTAAATAATACTTAAGATATGTTATTATGCCTCTCTTTAAGACAGCCCATGTAAACGCCCTGATCATTAGCTAAAATTTATAAGTCGATAATATCGTAATACCGATTTAGTAATTTATCAAATACACTCTATTAGTGATGACGTCAGCCCGCCATTTTTGTTGACGTAGATCACGGTCAGGGATCCAAACAAAGCAGAGGTACGTGTATTGGCTTACGGCGGAAATTTTGTGTGCGAGTTTGTGGACTTTTTACAGTGTTGTTGTACATTTTAAAGCATTTTTGTGAAAGTTCATAAGTTATAGGCTAAGTGCTGTTAGTATTGCTTGGCATTTTATTCAAAAGAAAAAACTATACAGAATAAATGTAATAAACATAACCTATAAGAGTGCGTGCTCCTAACTTATCAAACTGTTTTTAACTAATAAAATCCACTTTTTCCTATGTAAACTAGACTTTTATTTTACCTAATCGATGGAAATTATTTTGAAAATCCTCCGTGGGTCAGGTCAGAGCAGTTTACCTCCGGCAGTGTTAGATTTAATGCAATCAGTCAGACGAACATTAATTACATGTGATAAAGAACAAAAATTACTGTTCTGTAAATAATATAGTTTACGTAAAGGGTCCTCTGCCCCCTCACAATACTCATATGTCAGGAACGTGATATCCAATTATCATATCGACATTAACTAGGTTTTAAAGTTAAATATTACATATTTTACATATTATCGTGGTTATCTTCAACTACTGGCTAGAGTCACCTGAAAAAGTAGAGGCTTCCCCGGACGCCTGTACATGGCATCCCAATGCATCGTAACCCGATTAACCCTTTTACTGATCATTTAAATCTCTGTACACATTATTAACCTGCATACTACACAACTTACTTCTTTGAATCACATGTCACCACTGTGGCACTGTGTACTCGTATGTTTTAGTACTCTCTCCCTTTCTCACACCCCGCAATAGTGTGAACATTCTTTTATAAACAAAACAAGAACAACTCTGTGACTCAATAATAAACAAACGCAGCTATAAATATCAATTCTATCGAATAAGGTTTTGTATTATTTTGCTTAATAAACCGTAAAATACATTATATGAAGGATAAAACATTTTTTAAAAAGATCAAACGTTACACCTAAGATTTTCATTCTTCGGAGAAGAATTGGCAGGTTTCTCTTTGATTGTAATGGTAACAACCAGGCATAGATCAACCAGGCGACCAACACATCACCATGTTATAGGTTATGTTCACTAAAATTTCTCGATGAAAGTAATCTGTATTGCAGAAAATGTTACGTAATACTTACAGTACTTAATTTAACTTACATGAACTTTCATACAAATGCTTCCAAATGTTCAGCAACGCTCAAAAAAATAGAAAAATTCACCCTACAAGTTTCGTCCATAAGCTAATACACGGACCGATGTTTTGTTTGGATCCCGCAAAAATGACCTTGATCGCGTGACGTCATACTAATAGAGCGTATTACATGTAGTACCACTGGGGCGGACTTCGATGGCGCTGACGGTCTCATTTCAGGAACGACTATTAATTTTGACAGCGGACGGATTTTTCACCCCAAGGCATGGTCTGCAGGGTCTGTTTGTATGTGATATAGTATATTATTATATATTATAATTAAGAAGAAGCAAAGAATAAGAAAAAGCATTTTGGGGTATATTTAAGTAAAATAATAATTTCAATAACTATTTGTAGGTGGTTCTTTTTAGAAACAACAGAATGATATTAATTACGTAGTTTTTCAACGGTCCACGATGGTTCCAATACCAAAAGAATTTACGTATGATTTTTGGCTAACTGGCCCAACAGATTTCACAACTGTAACTTGCTTAATGCCTAATGGAGTTTGTATACTATTGGAAGTTAGTCACAATGCAACCCTCGCAGAAATTAAAGAAGTACATGATTTTTTGTTCAAATTTATATAATCATAATGCAGTTAGCCAGCGTTTAATACTTGGACCATGAGATGCACCGGTGAAGCTTATATGTTTTTGATCACTATAGAGGGTGATGAGAAAGGTCCAAGTATTTGTAGTTTGGAAGATAGAGAGCATAAAAGTTATGAAAATTATTGACTCATTTCTAGGATTTGAAAGCTCATTGTAACTTGCTATTCTTTAATATTAATGATACACCTAACATGACATCTATTTGGTTCTTTATCCTGAGGAAAACATAGTGACGCAAAATTGTCCCGTTTTCAAAAACGATGTGATTATTGGCGATCTGGTCAGAAAAGTATTTGATGAATTCTCATTAATTTGTTGAAATACATTCAGACTAACAACCTCAGCCATTAAAAATTGTACTTTAATTGAATATATTTTATGCCTGCCTGCCACAAATACACCAATAGAAAGAGTCCTTTCTTTAACGAATAAATTGTGAACATCTTAAAAATTCAGTTACAGGTTCTGGTCCCTATGCTGATGTTGATAACTAAGGCGTATATTTAAAAAACGTGCCAAGAATTTTATTCTTACTTAAAATCATCACCAGCTTTATTAAAACAAAGGCCATAGCCGGATAAGAACATAAAAACTGTCCCATGCAGGTTTGATTAATTTTTATTTGTATTATTTATGGATATGTGAGGAAGCCTCAGCTTAATTTTTAGTTAAAATATTGATTATTGTTGGATTAATCATCTGACATCGAAAATAAAAAAAAAAACATTTTTTTAAAATTTAAAGTGGTGGAACTGAAAAAAAGTAATGAATACTAAATTTCACGGATAAACGCATTTTTATTCTTATTTTTTTTCCAAAATGTTCTTTATATTGATTTTAATCATCAAATTAACATTTATAAAAATTATTTTGTTGCGTTAAAATTTCTTCAATATTGAAAAAGAAGAATAATAATTATTGTCGAATGAAATACTACTACAATAATATTACATCAACAACTACAACAATATCTCTAATACATAGTAATAAAAATAATATAAGAATTTAATTCTGGCAATATGATATTTTTAATAAATTGAAGCTAATATCGCCAATCACTAACAGTTATTAAAAATCACTTTAATTATGCGACGTTGCGACCGTCAATTCCATCACCGAAAAGTAGAATTTTTGTAGATGATTCAGTTCTTCAAAAAAATTTTTTATAAATACAGCAATGGTTTCCCAACAGAATAAATATTCCTTTTTTAACATAAGTTTGTTTTCGAGCTTCAGATCGAATAATTGTGAAGTAATTTTTTGATCCACAAACAGAAATTTTTGTGAATGAAAATAACACTTGATATCGACAATTCAATATTTCGCTTATGATGTCCTCGAATAACGACTTGAAAATAGAATCACACTGTATAAATTACTTAACTTCAATCCATTAAACATTAAAAAAATATCTATTTACTAGTTGCATTCATTTATCTTGCTACCTTTTCCCATGCTGTTCTGACAACCTCACGACGACAATATTCTGGTAGTCGAAAGTTATACAAACATGAAAACGTTGCACAGTTTTTACTAATTTTAACTAAATCTTTCTTTCTTCATTATTGCAGTTACTTAAAACCCTTAGAAGCATACATTCCCGTGTATCAAAACTGTGAATTTATGAAACAAATATCGCGAAACAACGCGTTTTGTTTCATTAAATTTGTACACGAAATACGAAATATTTTGTGTTGTTCTGTTTCAGAAACGTCAGTGTGTTCCGTCTCATATGAATATACGAGTTTGTTGATATTGAAGCAAATTGCCTGTTTCATGCAACAAAATTCATGAAACTTATTTCTCCAGTGTGTCGTCGGCCTAAATCAAATCTATCTATATTATTATTACTATTAGGCATTTTGTTGATCTAATATTGTCGTAGTAATATTTCATACACCAATAATTTTATTCTTCCTTTTTAATATTGAAGAAATTTTAGCGCAAAAAATACATTGTATAGATGTTGATTTGATGATTAAAATCAATATAGAGAACGTTTTTGAAACAAAAAATTATGAATAAAAAATGCGGTTATCGGTGAAATTTAGTATTCATTATTATTTTTCACTGTTCCACCACTTTTAATTTTGGAAAAATTATACGCCATTTTTTAAAATATGGGAGAGTTCAGAAAAAAAAAAAAACGCGAGGGTATTATTTCAAAAATCAATAAAAAAGTTTTTTATTTTTTTTTCGGATTTTATGACAGAAATAACTTCCCCTTGAATGAATAATGTCAGCTAAATAGTTTTCATAAAAATGATACTAAAAAATTTAGTTGAGGCTTCCTCACATATACCTATATATATATACTAGCGGCCCGTCCCGGCATCACACGGGTATTAGTAAGGATCCCTAATTGATCAGTTATCGAGCGCAGGAAATAGCTAGAGTGCCTGCCCCTTCCAACATTGTACCCGCCTCCCAAGGGCAGGGTTTACTGGTGCGCACCTAAATGATTAAATTACTAAAACAACTATTAAAAAATAGGGGTTGGTGATGGAAGGGTGAAAATTTAGGGTTGTATGTATTTTTTAATACCACATTATAATAAAAATTAAAAAAACAATTTGTCCAAAAAATTAAACCATATTCAGCACATTCTCTTCCAAATATTCTTAAAATAGTCCAAGGAATAACCCCTTAAATTTTGGCCGCATCTTTACATATGTAATTGGTCCAAGTGGCACCAAAAATAGGCATATATAGCCGTTGTGGCACCTATATATACGTTGTGGCACCATTTTCGGGTGCCAGAACGTTCGACACTATTATGGAGCCTGAAGTACCTGAAATACGAAGTTTCACGATGGTGCCTCTTGAACCATATATACCAAAAATCACAGTTTTAGTCGAGCTATAGATATTCAGAGGGCGTGCTAGACGCAGCAATGTATAGGTAGTTCTGGAACCATAAGAAGCAACATAAGTGGTCCTTGTGGCATCATAACATAAGCTTACTGGCACCACTTGTTTATATGAAACAAGAGGAATATTTTACTGTTCCACACCATCGTACAAGGCTGACTGATATCGATGTTTATATAGGGCCACTTGGTATTCATATGAGATACAATAAAATTAAGTGTACATTCTCGATCTCCTTTTTCGGAATAAATCTACTTAACTGGTTCTTTCAAAAATTGCACAGATGCCCGAATATATTGAAAACTACCGAAAATAGTCGGCATAATACCTCTATAAAATCGATTTATATTTAAATTTGTACATCGTTCCATTTACAAAAATCAACTTGTCCTTCATTTAAGTTGTCAAAAATCACATAATTTTTTATTTGTTGATTTTTCAAAAAAACTAAAGAAAACTTTCGAATCATCTGAAAAAATTATCCCTTCTTAAGCTTATTCAAAAAGCCTGGCTTTTTATGAAAGAAACACACTTAAATGGAACACCCTGTATATGCAAATACTCCATCCGAAAAGAAGAAAAAATAGCTGTGTTTTGCTTGACGATTTCCGAGGTAAAAATGACGTCTAGTAGAAACAAATACCCGCAATCTCAAACATCCCGCCACTAATTACCTCTTATGTTACTAATGCATTAAAAGTTTAACTCTTTATTTTTTTAACGATTACAGATATTGGCAAGAAGTTTTAAAATGTAAAATATAGGGCTGGTATTTTAAATTGATGAATTTATTTCATACTCGAATTTTTTGTTAAATTTCGCATCTATTGTGTAACGAAATTGAAGTGACAGGAAAAGGTTTTGCCAATTACAAAAAAAAATTAATGCCAATTTTGACTGATACTTTTTTAAAATGCCCTGTGATTTACATTTCAAAGTTTATGTTTTATATGGGATCCTTGTTTCGGTATTTAGTATGCGATCCTTTAGGACATGAATACAAGAAATACATCAAATTTTGTGGTTTATTCAAACTTAGGAATAATACATTTAAAATAAAAAACTTTTCCAAAATCAATGATTATCAAAACTTTATACGTCATAATAAGCGAGTTCCATGAGGACCTTATGCCGAGTGATCCATTTAACTTGAGACAGGCCTGTATCTCAAGAACGGTACCTTTTATAAAGAAAAAGTTTGCATGAAAGTTGTTTAGTATTAAGGGTGAAAGAAGATGGCGGCATTGATTTTCAGTGTGACCTCTTTGATGGTTATTTAAAAGTCATTTCCCTTTTTTTATGGAAACGTATATTTTTCATTGTTCGTTCATAATTTTGATGAATAGTGGGCAGAAAATTGGATACACCATGACAATTATTTTCTATATGTATACACTTCCTTCAAAATTCTAGCGCTGTTATTAAATAATATTTACAAGCAGATATGTTTTATTTTTACAACCAAATAATGATATCAGTTTCTATCAAGGCAGAGGAATTTAAACTTGCTTAAAATTTCTAAGTAGTGAATGCAGTGGACCAAATAATCAATAGTTTACATTGTGATTATCTCATATATAAGGTGCTACAAAGCATATACGTGTATCCTAAATATAAGGTGCCACTTAATCAAACTGTATGTACAAAAAGTTGGGTGCGAGAACGTCAAAATAGTTCTTGGTGCCACATCGTCGTTTTTTATATATTATACATATATATATATATATATATATATCTAAAAATTGAATTAAGATGATTTTACGGGCTTGTGGGCTGTGGTCTATAGGCTTTTTGGTTGCCTGACGTTTCGTCAGCGGCTGCGGCTGACATCTTCAGAAGCGTTAGTGGTATGGTAGTTGAAGCAGCTTTCGATCTCGAAGTCGTCTGATACCGTAAGTAACTGCTGTTGCGTCTGTACCGCTATTTATATTGCTCGCTCGAGGGGCGGGGCTAGTTGTCGTCGCGTGAGCCGGTGTAGCCAAAGGGAGCGTTTTTGTTTTCTTAACGGCTGTAGTCCATATTTTATTCAGCTTCGTGCCCTCTTCTTTCCTGTTAAAATTGTTGGTATGTTTGAAGATTTCGATTGATTCCCTTTGGAAGCAAGTGTAATAATGGACCGTTTTGTCTAAAACAACCCATACGGGCAAGTATTTAAGCAAAGCGTCGAACCATCATCCTAAACGGAAGATAGGTATAATCAAGACCTTAACCAACAGAGCAAACAGAATTTGTGAACCGGAACATCTAGGTGATGAGTTAAACCACATTAAAGGAGCTTTAAAAAGAAATGGGTACACAGAGAAAGAGATCAAACGAGCAATGAATCCCAGGAGGAAGGTGGACAATAACGTAATTGAGGCACGTGATTACAAAGGAAAAGCCTTTCTACCATATGTGAAAGGAGTGACGGACCACATCGGGAAGATTTTGGACAAATACGACGTTAACACCATATTTAAACCCGCAACGAAACTGAAGGAACGTTGGAAATCTGCAATAGACAAATAGAGACCCTCTATCCTCTTCGGGGGTCTACCGTATACCCTGTAGTTGTGGGCAGGTATATGTTGGCAGTACAAAAAGAAGCGTCGCTACCCGTGTGTCCAAGCACAAAAGATTCTGTAGGTTAGGAGGACCACGAAGCTGAATAAAATATGGACTACAGCCGTTAAGAAAACAAAAACGCTCCCTTTGGTTACACCGGCTCACGCGACGACAACTAGCCCCGCCCCTCGAGCGAGCAATATAAATAGCGGTACAGACGCGACAGCAGTTACTTACGATATCAGACGAGTTCGAAAGCTGCTTCAACCACCATACCACCAACGCTTCTGAAGATGTCAGCCGCAGCCGCTGACGAAACGTCAGGCAACCATAAAGATTATAGACCACGGCCCACAAGCCCCGAAAATCATCTTAATTCGATTGATGCCGCCCGTGAAAGCCTACATACTACTATCTAAAAATTAATCAAATCTGCATGGGGCAGTTTTTATGTATATATCCGGCTATGGCCTTTGCATTAATAAAGTTGATGATTTTAAGTAAGAATAAAATTCTTGGCACTTTTTTTAAATATTCGCCTTAGTTATCGACATCAGTATATGGACCAGGAGCTGAAACTGGTTATTCAGATGTTAAATGTTTATTCATTACAAATGAAGGCATTTATACATAATTTTTAATCTTATATCAACCTAATGTCCGAATAGATGAGCAAAAAAATTTAATGTAAAAATGGTGTTTTTTTAATGAGTTTATCTAAAAATAGAGATTTAAAACTATACATATATAAAATTAATAACCACATTCCTGAAAATGTATATATAATTTAAAAAAATCTTAGCTTTATGTTATGTAAATCAAAAAAATTCAAGAATATTAGCACTTTAAATATATTTCATACCAAACTATTTAAAATATATGTTTTATTCATCTATTTATCTACGATATTGTATCCACAGTCAATAACTGTTAAACTTGAATGAATTCAGTTCAAATTTGCAGGAGTGGTGTCATGGTGTATTGGCCGAACCATGAGTAGCTTTGAAGAAGACTATTTTACTATTTTGAAGTCCTTAAATTTACCATACATCGAACTAACTCTTAATTATCATATGATATTTTTATTTAAGATCTGCCACGGGATTTTAATAATGTTCTTTTTTTATCCTAGTCGTAGTCAGTCAAATCAATTAATTGTTATTAGCAAAAATTGGCTTGTCCTTGCCTACCTTCAAAATAAGATTCTGTAATTCAACAAAGTGGGATTTACTTAAATGAGAAAATGTCTTACCCCAAGTTACCACTACTAAATTTTTATCACTAGCGGACACGCGTTGATAATGCCCACGCTTGAAGTGGGCGAAACACGTGTCCGCTAGTGATAAAAATTTAGTAGTGGTAACTTGGGGTAAGACATTTTCTCATTTATTCATTTACCACTGTCTCCTTCTCTTTCTATTTTGGGATTTACCTACAAAACAGAAATAATTTTAACGACTACAAATCGAATGTAAATTACAATAAAAGCAACTTCAGGAATTACTTGGTAGTTTGAATTGTTGAACTGTTACAGATAAATAACTGATTGCAACTATTTCATGTACGTTAAGTGTGTTATTGTTTGAGATTTGTTTCTCTACATGTTCTGATTTCATTTAAATTTCAAACTACCAAAAGAACTAAATCTCAACCAATACCAATATAAAACTAGGACAAATTAGATTTCCCTAATATCAGTTTGTTGATTTTAGGACAAACTCGTGTAGACATACTGGTTTAGCCTAGCAAAAGCTAGTTTGTCCTGAAATCGGGTTTGACTTGTAGCATAATGACATTAATCCTGAATTTAGTAGCTATATGCACATTTTTTATCACAATTTATTGTTTTAAAATTGTCTAAAAGGTTATGAGCTTATGTGTGTATTTACTTCCTAAAGGAATTATGGGAAGAGGCAGCCAAATATCCCCTCTATGGCATGCTACATGACATGTCAGTGTATGTCTTTGTATACGTTAATAGTATGGCTGAATTGGAGAGAATAACTGACGAGAACAGAAGACTGTGTGATGTGCGACCAACAGGTGCTACTTTAAAACTTTCCGAGTGTCATGCTGATAAAGCTGAACATCAATTAAATGTGCAAATAAGTCACCTTATAGGAAAAAGTAGGTTAAATGTGTAAATTAATTTTTTATTAAATAAAATGTTTTCTTTTGTTGCATAGGACTACAAGAGTTTGATGCATTAAGTAGTGCTGAAATCAACGATTTCCGATTTAAAATGCGTAAATTAGGAGACGAAATTGCCCATGAACGATCAAAACAGACATGGCAAGAGAGACTGTATTATCAACTTCCTCCTCGACTAGCTCAGGGTGATATAAATTCCAATCGCCATATTGTGCTGATTTCTAAATTTGAAAATATTGATGTATGTCAACTAAGAGTTAATTTCCAAAAATTTAATAACATTTGATATTTTAGACTAGTTTTACGTTCAGTGTACCTGGCTCCACAACACCTAACAAATTGTTAGAAATAATTCTAAATAAAAAAGGGAATATTCTGAATATCAGAGAAAGGCCATGTGATTATGTGTTAAAAGTTTGTGGACGCGACGAATTTCTTGTGGGGGACTATCATTTAATCCAATTTCAGTACATCCAAGAAGCTTTGAATAGGGATATAACTCCAGTACTAGTTACAATACCAGTAGATAGTGTGCCAGGTAAATAACAACACTTCTTTTTTATTAACTATGCAACTAATTATAGTAAAACTGGCTTATTAGAGGAATTTAAAAATCGGTACGTTATATCAAGTTAAGTTATGCTTCGAGATCCTTTACTTTTATTAAATGTTCAAAAATACATAAATACTTTATGCTTAAAGGTGTTTGGAACCTATTATAGAAAACTAAATCCGCTACGAGGCGCTAGTATCCAAGTTTCAAATTTTAATCATAGTCTCCGCCTACAAACCATCTGCAAATACGGTCGACTACCTGCCTAAAGCGCATACTACCCAATCAGGAAATAAGTCCAAAAATATTACCTAGTGCTTTATAAAATTTGCATTACCGCCGCATATAAAGTTACAATGTAATAATAAATAATTCTGTTTTAGAAAAAAAAAGACGTTTTCAAAAAAAACATTTTATTTACACATCGCGCCGCTTCATACCTCTCGGTATGCGACCGTCAATAATCTCTGGAAGTATACATAAATCATAAAAAATTTTTAATTTCGGTAGCATGTTTTGCCAAAAATTGTCATCTTTATAAATCCTTTCCACATGAAAATCTTCCTCCGAATATAAAGTAAAATCACAATAATCTTTTTGTGTGACACCTAATTGACCCTGAACTTGGTAATAGTAATTGTGGTTCCTTTTGAGACTGAAAAAAAGTAAATAGCTTGTTAAGTATATCGAAAAATTTATGTTATAAAAAATGAAAAAAAAAAATGTAATACCTAATTTTTCCTTCAACGACATTATAACAATTACTCTTCTTCCAGTTTATGAAGGATCCCTTCACACTTTCTAAACATTTTATTTCAATTAGTCCATTTTCTCCGGACAAACCATCTGGTGATGCTGCTAGGAAAGGATTTTTTGAATCAATAAATAGCCCGCATTTAGTTATTTTCAGTTTATTTATATTTTCGTATCTTTGGATAGCTTTATCTTCGTTTACTCTTCCACATAAAATTGACGAAGTGTTTATTTCTTTAGTTTGATAAAGCAACCTTTTTAACAAGTTGTGAGGGTGCGTGCTTGTTTTCCTTTTGGCTACACAACCAAAATTAGATGCTGTCAGATATTGGCGCCTCATTTCTCTCCACAAATGATTGTCGTGCTGTCCTCTTGTTTTTTGTTCAATATCTTTCCAGTCCGATACTCTTTTGGAGAGGATGTTATAATAATCAATTTTTTTATTAATCATTACTTCTACTTCAATGTCGGGTTGAATTGCATTCGGTCCATAATCTAAATCTGTCTCACAGCTACCCTTATGTGATGACTTTCTATTATAATTTTTATTCTGCTGTCTTTTCAGTAGAGCTTTTTTTCTACTTTGTATTACTTTAGCCATTGTAGAATTATTTTTATCTTTCCAAGCTTTCAGATGCCAGTCCGGCCCATGCAAATGGGATATGCCAGCAGCATAAGCTCGTGCTGTGTATGATATACCTTTTGAAAAATTAATTCTTTTCCCACCGGTACATTTTGCAACTAAAGCCATATATCTAAAGAGTAAAAAAGATTTGCTTATGTACTTTTGTAAACTAAACTATAAAAAAGTCTTTTACCTCTCAGCTTGGTTTGTGGTTTCATTGAAAGCAAGTCCATTTGACTTACTTATTAAGGGTTCTAAAATTTTTCTTATTTCTAAAAAGAAACGTTCATCGATGGTCTCAACTAAATTTGGTTCACCATTTCTTTGACAAAATGTGTCCCTAAAAGCATTGGTATAACTTTTTATGAAGTTTAAAATGATTTTCATACATAGTGCATTAAGTTTAAAGTATATGTTTTCACTGCATTACTAATTACTCTTATCATTATCATTTATCGTGCTTTCCAAACACATGGTAAGGTGCATTTGATATTTCGTCCTTCAGTGTGATAACATTACTCACGTTTCTTTTTATGGCAATCCTAACCCCTTTAACCAGTCTTTCCAGTCTGCTCACTCCAGATATTTTCTGACTCAACATTCTCCTAGATACTAGTGAGAAAGAAGTATTAGCGGCAATCTTGTGAAGTTTATTACTAAAGCATCGTACCATATGGTTAGCACATTCAATTTTGATTACACTTCTTCCATAAGGTACTCTCTCCACAATTCGCGCATAGACGCTCGAATCTCCATCACCTTAAAAATAAAAACTTAACACACAGCATTTTTACAGCATTTTAAAAATTGTACCTATTAAATATTTGTATATTAGCCCATGCTGTTCTTTACTCCTAATAAAACCTTCGACTATAATGTCCTGCTCCATTGCAGTTGAGGCTCCTACGTAATTTAAAGCACATTCATGTTCTTTAGATGGCAAATTTTTATTCTTGTAATAGCAACAAGCAGAGCAAATCTTGTTTCTTACAATTCGATGACCTTGCAGTCTTTCCGAAATATTTTTATATCTCCTGTCAATTTCAAAATCCATTGGAAGAAACTCACTAAAATAAAAAAAAAACATGATGATTCTTGTAATTAGCGAAAAAAAGCCAACTTCATGGAAAATTAATTGCAATTTGTAGTACCTACGTACTTTTGCGATAACGTTGCTGTTTCAGGCAATGTGTTATTATTCGCGACAAGGCAACTCCACCTACAAAACATACCATCCATTACACATCTGAATAAAAAGTTAAAGTAGCATAGGTATGAATGTGTATTGCATGTAATAGGTAGATTACCGATAAATAAAAAGTATAGATATACAAACTGAATTTACATTACCTTTTTGGTTTAATTTCTTCATTAACATTGACCTTTTTGTTTTTTTATATATTTTTGATGCGGTTACTTTTACCATGCTGATTGATTTCTTGGCAACAACAATCTAAAACAGTTTACTTTACCAATATGACAATTAATTAATTCATTACTAAATATACAATACATTATTTCTTAGTGTCCCTTCTGGAAATTATTTACAAAAGTACTTACATTTTCTTTTTCAATGTGATGCAAAGTCTTTATAAAGACTATTTTGTAGATACAACACGAATAACAGGATAAAACCACACAATGAACACAAAACAACCATTTCCTTACGATTGGCTACAAATTTTTGTGGTGGTACGCGTTGGGCGGTACCCATTGGGAGGCGGTACTAATTTTTTTTTGGCAATCACTACTAATTAACTAATATAATTAGCAAATTTATCTTTTGAAATTGCTTTCTAATTTGTATTATCGAAAGATTGTCGTGCCCAGAATTTTAGAAAATGTCATATTGTCAAGAGTACGTACATTCACGACGAGTTTTCATTTTTTATTGAGGGAAAAAAACATTTTTCTGAAAAAGTTGGCACGAGAGTCGATAGTATGTTCATACTGAATCGATTGGTACAAAAAATTTGTAATTCTATCGATTCAATTTTCCGCTGTAGTTGCAGAAAGTTAACATTGCTTTGGTATAGGCGAATTAAAGGTTCCAAACACCCTTAAATGATTTGCGTTTTTCTATTAAATTCTGAATTGTCTTCTGGTGTTGTCGTTTGTTTCAATAGATCAGTTAAGTTTATTATCGCTGTCTTAAGTGGATATTTGTTGTCTTTGTTTTGTTAGGCTATCTTTGTGGATGACGTTACCATGGTTTAGAAAACACCTTGATGGATTGGGTAACTCTTCGGTATTCCGGTGTTGTTGATGTTTGGTCATTCGTGTGCTTTAGGTTATTTTCTTTCTATTGAATCTAGACAGCCAATATAGCTGACTCATTGTGGGCCATTGCAGTTCTGACACATGACTTTTTCGTCTCTGGGTTTTGTGAATTCTGCAAATCGATGAGCTTGTCCACACTTAGCGCAGATGAATTTCATACTCCAATATTACACTACCAGCTCGATACTTAGACAGTGGTGTCATTGCGTTGGACAATGTTGTTCTCTTTATGGCTCGCCGTTTGTTGCATTTTGTGATACTTTTATCGATGTCTTCCATGTCCTTTGGTACTACGATGACTAACAAGAGATCTCCTTAATTGAGACTTTAGCCGGTATATGCACTTCTATCTCTATGATCTCGCGTATGGCAAAGTTCTTGGAGATGCCATTAATCATCACTTGTGTTAGAAAGTCATGATGAACTTTGTTTAACGCTTTTCGGTGTTCGTAAACGTGTAGTAGTAGGTCTGTCGTTAAAAAGAGGAATCAGAGATTTTGGGTAAATCTCGGGTTCATCCTTTCAATTTATAATCTTCCCTATTTTTCGTGCAGTAAACCACTACCGGCGGATCTTGGACTCACTCGATGTTTCACTGTTCCAATCTGTTTTTTTTTTTACATTATAAGAATAATTTATGAGTATGGCTGATACTTTTGATATGATATGTTATAACCGTGAGTCCGCTAAGCAAGTTCTATTGCATTGCAGTGTTAATTAACCTGAAAAATCATTGTAAATTTTTAGAAAATGTTTACAAGAGACTAATACCTACTGCATTTCTATATTGTCTTTCAGTTCAAATAGATAATGATTACGAATGTTTGGATAATTTTGAGAAGAAAAATCGTCCTTCTTTTTCTACGAACACATTACGTAACAAAAAAGGTAAATCAACGTCGTGGAGTATCGTTGAAAATTTGCGCATCACTATATGCACTGTTAGCGGCCTTAACTGTGATATCAAACGTAATGTTGAAGTAAGTTTTATTTTAAGTTAATAAATTATTAAAGACTTTTAATTCTAATAATTCGTCTTTTTCTTAGATAGGAATACAAGTAGGTTTATTTCACGGCGGTAAATCATTGTGTGAACCCTTGAGAACTCCTGAAAAACTTATTAACGAAAGGTGTGAGTGCATCTTTGATCACACATTAACTTTTAGTATCCAGGTGTGCAATATCCCAAAAAATGGAAAGTTGTGTTTTGTTGTCTATGAAGCCTCAAAAAATGCCAAGGGAGGAAAGACAAAAAAAATTAAGGAGTCCTCCAAAGTACGTTTTAATATGCATCTTTTTCTTTAAAACTTTATTTTCTGCATTTTGTTTATAAAATTGACTATTATTAATAGTGATTTCAAGTAAAAAGTATACCATCTTTAGAACATTGGAAAAATTATCTTTAACTTTGCAAAGTCAATTGTCAGTTTATTATAAAGAATTTATTTATTTATTATTAGACGGCGTTCATATAGAAATTAATAAATATCGGCGGTAATACAGAAAAGCAAAGTAAAGGAGTAAATACCGAAAACCGTAATTAAAGCGACACATTTTAGGTTAGGTTACGTTACGATATCTAATGGTCACCTTAATTAAAATGGACTTAGGTTATACCGGGTGGTCCATTTAACTTGAGGCAAGCTTGTACTCAACAACGGTACCTTATATAAAGAAAAAGTTTATATAAAATTTGTTTAGTATTAAGGGGGAAAGAAGATGGCGACTGTACCGTCAGATTTTATTAAATTAAATTAATTTAACTATTTTTAGTTTAATTTTTTTTTAATCGGTTTTTACATTTTTCATTGAATATGGAATATTTTTCCTTAGAAGAGACGATTGAGATGAGAATCTGACTAGAATAAAAATTGATAAATACGCTCTTGATCATTGATCACTGTTTATTAAGAAAATTGGATTAATGAACAATTGCTTTATTGCCCACTATTCATCACTATTTATTAACGAACAATGTTCCATGTTCTATCTTCTAAGTTTACAATCGGATTAATTTTTTTTTAATAAAAGTTTATTACTTCTTTTTTCGTAAAATTCAATTATACATTAAAAAAATATACGTTTCCATTAAAAGAAAAGGGAAGTGACCTTGAAATAACCATCAAAGGGGTGTCACACTGAAAAATCAATGTCACCATTTTCTTTCCCCTTCATACTGAACAACTTTCATATAAACTTTTTCTTTATAGAAGGCACGGTTGTTGAGATCCAAGCCTATCTGAAGTTAAATGGACCACCCGGTATGTTGGCTATAAAAGTTGATTAAGTAGTTTCAAAGCTTTTTTTGGCAAATTTAGCTTTTAATTTCACTCGATTGCCTTATTTGTCTAATTTTTATTTATTTAGGAATTATTTTGGAATCCAATTGCATGGGCCAATACCACTGTTTATGACTTTAAAAATCAACTAAAAACTGGTGCAATGACTTTATACATGTGGACTTATGCGGAAGATACTCTGAATGAGGATGCCTTTCATCCTTTAGGGACAGTTGTTAACAATCCTAATACGAAATATGCTACAGCGCTTACGCTTATCTTTGATAGGTAATTTATCGTTTATTTTCTTATTTAAGAATTTTTTATTATTTTTTAAATTGTTATTGTAGTTACGGTCAAGAGCAGGCCATCACATTCCCTACAGTAGATATTATGAGGAAATACGCAACAGAACACATTTTGAATTCTGAGGACTCTACATTAAATATTTCACGGGCTGAAATAGTATACTTGCAAAAAATTGTTCTTGAAAATGATTCTTTATATGAAACACACGATCAGGTAAATTATATTTAATGGATTTCATTTGTCCAAATATTTTTGGAAGTTTGGAGTTTACTTAAGAATCGATATAACGCCCGAGGTATGAAAAATATACGGATTAAAATAGAGTGAACGTATGTGACGGAAAACGGCCAGATCGCCAGATCCACATTATAGTGCCGATCACAGTTCGTTCTCGGTCAAAATAATTGCCCCATAATATTTCTAACTATTGTTGGAACAGATTGAAATCTAACTGTAGCTATTAATTTCGATAAAAAATTTATGGGGCCACTTCTGATGTATGACCTACCGATCAAAAGAAGAATCAACAAGATGCATAATTGACGGAGTAATCGCGTAATAAACTTACAAGAATACAGACGAATTGAGAACATCCTCCTTTTTGAAGTCAGTTGATAATATCTAAATTAATAAACAAATAGCCGTCTTAAGACAATTTGGCTATATTTTATTTGCATAACAAGGCATTCACATCTGCTAAATTCGATATTACAGTAATTATTTTTTTATGAAAAGAATAAATTTGTGTTTTTAATTGTATAAAATATGTAATACATAAATATTTTCTATCGACTGTCGATGTATCCACTTAAAAAAAAAGACATAGCTCAAGGAGTAAACTCCAATCGTTTGTCGAAGCTGACACGCACCCTTGTTTATTTCATGTTATGTATTTAATTTTTGTAGGATAGGAAAAAAATTTGGAGTTTACGACGCTACTGGATGATAAATCACCCTGATATTTTACCAAAGTTATTGCTCTGCATAGACTGGGATGATAAGAAAGTTTTTGGTGAAATTATTGCTCTTTTAAAGGACTGGCCTGATTTACCTGTCGAAAAGGCTTTAGAATTGTTGGATTATGCTTATTCTGATGAGGAAGTTAGGAGATTTGCCGTTAAATGTCTAAACAATTTAAGGTAATTGATTGTTCGTATTATTAAGAAATACCTTCACACTTTATACCATCTATAACAATTATTGTAGTGATGAAGATTTACTTTTGTACTTGTTGCAATTGGTTCAAGCCCTTAAACATGAACTGTATTTGGACTGTGATTTAGTTAATTTTTTACTTAAAAGGGCTCTAAATAACCAAAAAATTGGCCATTATCTTTTTTGGCATTTAAGGTGAGTTACCATACATTTCTATAATTCATGACTTAAGGACGATCTCAGTGAAATAATTTCTTTAAAGTATTGTAAAGCTTGTATATATATGTATATTGATACGTGTTAAGTTGTCACCTACGGTACATGGAAGAGACGACCCAACCTCCGGTCATTCCCGCCACTTTATAAAGATAAGCGTTATATATTTTTGAAAAGAGGAACCCATAGAATACAAATTTCGTGAGAGGGTAGCTTTTAATTCTCTTTAAATATATATATATATATATATATATATATTTCTTTTATCGATCTCTTTCGACAACCGACATAATCTTTTGTAATAAACCGGGTATACTATTATTGTCATTTATCGGATAGACACGTAAATAAATGGATAAATTAATAATAATTTTATAACGGTCAATAAGTTCCTTTAAGTTATATTTTGTTAATTAATTTATTTCTCATTAGAGAAAGAAAAGATGAGTTTTTTTAGATAGATAGAATTTAGGGTTGGGACAGATGTGCTATTAAAGACATTTAATAGCCAAAGTTATGTGTTGGTACAAAGTTCGAACATCGTCAAACAGTGCAACAACGAATTGTGTAGGAAAAACCCTCGCATGTTCGTCTTGAACTGGGAGAAGGAAAGTCGTGCAGATCGTGAACTTTAACCGTCGAAAAAGCCACAACCGCTGTAAGCCCATGGGCTACCTTGGTAGGCCATGTTAGAATACCTGTTGTCTGAAGATGCCATGTCACGGCAGTTTGTATATAGTTTGTTTGTTGGTAGGAAACGGGCACACATGGTCACCACGAAACCTTTTATATTTGTCGGACACGTCACACATGGTGAACATAGCCCTATATTTGTTTGGCGAGACACGTCACCTTGGTGAACATAGCCTCTAATTAAGGTGGTTCGAGACACGCCACTCTTAGTGGACGTCGCCTCTATTTTATGTCAGTTCAGAACAACAGAGTATGTCAACTTACTCGACTTCCCTCTCTCTGATCAAGTTTTTCAATTAAGAGTTTCGCCTAAATTTAGACAACTGCAAATCTGCTATCTTTTTAAACACATCTGTTTCCAAGGCAAAACCTTAAGATGCTCAAACAGTGTTAGTGGTTCGAAGCAAACCAAAACGGATACCTACAACTGAAACTCTTGGTGTGATTATTTTGATGCAATTAAAGCATGTGATGTCGATAAATCGATCAAGGTGACGCATGGGAGATAGCGCAAAAGAGCGTAATGCTGGGAAACAAATTCTTATAGAGTACGAATATAATTAACGTGGAGAAAATGTTGATATACAAAATTGCTATAATTCTATAATTTTTGTCTACGTCGTTTTTAAACTTTTTGGATTAATCTACTAGGAATTTACCTTTACTTTCTTTTAGAACTTATTTACTTAAAAATATTGATTCCCTTTAAGTTGTTTGTCTCTCCCAACTTAAATGTCACTGAGTCCATATTCTACCTGTATGACTTTATTATAAAATAACTTTTATTTTATTTTTCGTATTTTAATTCATTTTGTTTACTGGTTAATAATCTTAAATTAGTTTCTTTTTGTGCAATTAATCATATTGTTGTTTCTGTTTTCTTTTGTAGTTGGGCTCTTTAGCCTGTTGTAAATCTATATAAATAGTTTGAGAATGACCGGCGGTTGGGAACATCCTTAAATACTTTTTCTGGTTTTTATTTAATGAATTTAAAAATACTTGTTCCTTTCAAGTTTTATTTACTAAGAATTGCTTACAAATATTTGTGTCAAATTGTAGGTCAGAAATGCAGGTGCCTTCGGTGTCGGTTCGTTTCGGTTTAATTTTAGAGGCATACTGTAGAGGAAGTCAAGAACACTTGATGGCATTAGGTAAACAGTTAGAATGTTTAGAAAGATTAAAAAAATGCAGCGAAAGTGTCAGGAATCGTAGGGACAAAGACAAAGCTAGAGCTGCTCTTTTAGAGGATTTACAGCAACCTCACTGTATTGATGCGATGAATAACATTAGAAATCCTTTAGATCCAAGTTTTCGATGTGGTAAAATAAGGTTCGCATTTCTTTATTTTTTAACTACAGTCATTTTCAGTTGTATTTCTGTTTTCAACTTTTTTTTTTAGAATAGAAAAATGTAAAGTGATGGATAGTAAAATGAAACCTTTGTGGGTAGTTTTTGAAAATTCGGACACTTTTGGAGAAGACATTTATTTTATATTTAAAAATGGTGATGATCTTAGACAAGATATGTTAACTCTTCAAATGATAAGGATCATGGACAAATTATGGAAACAGGAAGGGCTAGATCTGAGGTAAATCTTTCAGCATAAAAATAACTCAACAAGTCCACTTTTATTAAAATCATGATATTTTATCCGTCAACTAAACAATAAATTTGTAATTTTAAGGATGAATCCCTATAATTGCATATCCCTAGAATACAGGGTGGGAATGATAGAAGTTGTTTTAAATGCTGAAACAATCGCAAATATTCAGAAGGAAAAGGGTTTATTTTCAGCTACTTCCGCTTTTAGAAAAGAATCTCTTCTAGGTATATTTTGATTTTATGTGCAGGGTTCTGCAAACCGAGTGGTACGTTAGATGTTTTAGGTAAATTAAGCTAGTTAGAGACCTGGACATTTGGGAACACTAGTTATCAAGGTTGGTCCCTTTTCCATCACCTGCTTTCGATTATACTGGAGTTTGAAGATAACTTTGTTATTTTAAATGCAATAGCATTTTTTTTTGCATCGAAGTTCCCAAACTTGATTTCTTTGATAGGCAATTTAAAATATGTTAACAGTCCAATGCATCGAGCCAATCAAACCGCTCAAACTTGCAGTGGGGCATGCAAAGAATATGCAAACTTTAGAATTGCTTTCCTTATATTATTGCGTAATTATTTGAATTGAAGTACAGAATCCAAAAATAAGTCTACAATGTAGATAACCGACTGTTGAATAAACTTTTTAGTAGAACCAAGTTCGGGCTTGTTGGCCGTAGCAGGAGCGGATTCAGGAAAAAATGTAGGGGGGGGGGGTCACGGACAAGTGTGTAAGGTTAGGGTAGGTAGGTTTCTTTATAAGTATACCCATCAGGCAATATATATATAAGTTTTATTTAGTTTCACTAATTTAATTACATTATAGTATAGTATAACAGAAAAAAAAACTATCCTAAAATTATAATTAAAGTATAATACTTGTATAATTAATTAATTACAGAACCAATAATATCACATTCTTAATATATGTTCTTTTACAGCCTTTTTAAAAGAAAACAATTTTTTACAGTTTTTGATTTCAGATGGTAGTCCATTATATTCATTTATACCTTTAAAAAATATACTGTTCTTCATTAACTCTGTATTTACTCGGTGTAGGTGAAAATTTCCGGCAGACCTCGTAGCATGTTCATGTTTATCGCTATTGTACATTAGGAACTGTTTTAGTTCTGGACTAGTTAAATCTTTTGTGACCTTAAAGATAAATATAAAGACATTATATTTAAAATATTGCCTTACATTCAACCAATTCAACCATCGCAGCATATGGTCGATATGTCAGCGGTCCACAACGTAAAATTGTTCTCATTGCTCTATTCTGTAGTACTTGCAACCTATCAAGTTCTCCTTGCTTCACCATGTAAAACAAAGTCGAGCAGTAGTTAAAATGCGGTAGAACCACTGCATTGTACAATTTTATTTTTACATCAGCTGGGAAATCAAATAAGACACGATTCAAGAAATTTATTTTATTCCCAATTTTTTTGGTGCTATATTCTATATGCGGACCAAAACATAATTATCTATCTACAATTACCCCAAGATATTTATACTGATTCACACATTCCAGTTCCACTTCATCTATCATTATTTTTAAGTTTTCCTGCATAAACCTCTGATAATTGTTTTCTGACGTTATCAACATATATTTCGATTTATCAGTATTTAACTTTAATTTATTGCACTTCAACCACTTGTCAACATTCTCTAGTTCTTCATTCATACTTGATACTATATGAGGCATATTCTCCCCAGTGATGTACAGTAAGGCATCATCCGCAAATAGCCTTATTTCAACATTTTTAAGTATTTTGACTACATCATTAACATAGATACAGAAAAGCAGCGGGCCGAGTATACTACCCTGCGGGACTCTCCGTTGTATCATCTCCTCCTCTGAAACACACATCTGCCATCTCACCATTTGGTGCCTGTCTTGTAGATAGCTTTCATACCACTTGATTACTTTTCCTGTAAAACCATATGCCTCTAGTTTTCTCAACAAAATACCTCTGTCTACTGTTTCAAACGCTCCTTTTAAATCTAGGAATACTGCAAGTGTATGTTTATTACTATCTCTATTCTTCTTCCATTCTTGTATGACTAACTGTATGATATCTTCCGTAGAATGCTCTTCACGGAAACCGGCTTGTTTGTTCGATAGAGCTCCCGCCATTTTGATGTAATCCACCATTTGTTTATACACCATCTTTTCCAATATCTTTTCGATATCAGGTAACATATTGATTGGTCTCATTTCAGTGCACAATTTAGTATTTGTAGTCTTTGGTATAGGTATCACAGTTGATGTTTTTAGCAACGAGGGGAATCTCCCATATTCCAAGGAAGTATTGACCATATGCAACAATGGAAAGCCGATGACTGTGAACATTTTTCTTATTATTTCAATATTTATATTTTCTGTTTTATTCACTTTTTTTATTTCTGCTAGAGTATTTCTTAATTTATTCAACGAGATTCTCTCAAAACTACTCCATGTTGTAGTGCATTCAATATTCTCTATATAGTACTCAATTCCTTTTTCCTTCATTATTGACCTTACTATACATTCAATACTCTCCACAAAGTAATTGTTGAATTTATTTGCAACTATCTGGGGTGAGCTGTAATGCTCTTTTTCAAATGCAATTTCATGTATTTCCTTGGTTTTCTCTTCTTCTAGGAACCCTTTTAGAAATTTCCACAACCTCTTTGAATCATTTTTGTTAATTTCTATTTGGTCCTTTATGTATGACAACTTTATTCTTTTTATAACACCCGTACATATATTGCGTTTCTTTTTGTATACTGTCCAGTCATCCAATTCCTTAGTAAGTGCATATTAATATACATTCAAAGTGGTCCACGAGTCATTCCTTAGTATTATCTGCGCGCGCAAAAATTAAAAGACCAATAGAAAACGTGTATTTAATTTCCTATTTTATACGGACTACCATTTACAAACATATAGATACCACGTGCTAACTTATCTCAATGTAAAGTAAAAATGAGAAACTCACCCCTAATTACCACACATTATTTAATTGCGGACACGTGTTTCGCCCACTTCCATGTGGGCATTATCAACGCGAGATCTCGAGTTTCTCATTTTTACTTTATTGTAATTTTACCACGTCTCCTTGTTCTATTTTATCTCAATGTGTCGTTTTATAAACTACCGATCATTGTCCATTGAATAGCTCTGATAGCGATTGCGCACGAAGTTTGCTGAGCAAACGTTCGGTTATTGTTTGAAATATTGTCTTTGATTGACTCGGTGTATTTCAGTTTTAATGTCTTGGCCGGAGAATATCATCTAGTGGCGTTAATTCGCAAATCGGGCCGGCCAGTTGACGTTGCCACCTCGCGATATCACGGAACCTTCGAACTTCTCATGCAATTATGTCAGTGTATCATGTGCAGTATGGCACGTTGCACCGTCTTGTTGAAAACTAACTAATCAAATAAAATTTAAAATAATACGTACTGGATCTTTATTATGATTTGAAAGGATATTAATATTAAAACACCTGTAATTTGAATTGAAAACAAAAGTGACGTCATCAGGTAAAATTATCTGTTAAATAAATAAACAAAGGTAATTTTGTAAGATCAATGAAAGCAAATCCTGCGAATAACTATCGGTTGTTGATTAAGCAACGTTTAGACCGTTAATTTCGGCCATCGTCAGACTAACCTATAATAACATCAACAACTCTATACCAACTAAATTAAATTATAATCTATAATTTAGAACAAAGCTAATTTATTTAAATTATTGAAATACCCGTGTATGGGTCGTTACAGACGCTCCTACGTTTTGTGGTTTTTAGTTCTTTTAGCAATACGTAAGCATAATTGGTAGAAAGAATGCAATGCAAAAAAATACCTGTGATTCAGTTTGAAGACCAAATCGTTTTATCGGATAAAACCACCTGATAAATAAATACATGGGGGAATTATTTATAATATTGTAACACCAGGTGCGGGTTGTTACATTACCTTTAATTTTTATGTTAATACGAATTCGCCATAAACAATATTCCTGTTATTGCATTCAACATAACAAAATTCAAATTATTTTAGTGAAAACATTATCCTTGATAACCTTTGCTTTCAATTTTTCAAATCTCTACCATTCTTAATCCACTTAGCTGAAGCTTCTAATGGGGGCTATGCTCAGTTTGAAGAACCGTATACTTGAACGAATATTAGCCATGCATTCTAGGATGGCCCGTCAAGGTCATGTGCCCAATGGTTTAGTCACTCCCACTGTGTGGACATTATTACTTGAGTGTACATATGTATTGGGGAACCGTTTGGTGTTGACGAAAAAACCATAAATAAAAACGATTAATAGGTGGTAATATTGATGACTGGCACTTCGTTTTGGCCAATAAAATGCATCTTCCGAATTTCATGGTAATTTTTAATTTGAATGTATACCTGAAAATTCATATGATGCATTATATATCTCGAAGAGATGGTACCTGTCATTAATATTGCCAAGACAGATTAACTGTCTCTACTGCTCACTGATATTTTCTTTCTAACTTGCGCGCAATTCGCGGTCCATCCTACAATGCACGGCTAGTACTTTTAATTAAATGATACATTTGCAGCTTGGTTAAAAGATCATAATAGATCAGAAGCGGCGCTAAAGAAGGCTATAAATGAATTTACTCTCTCTTGTGCTGGATATTGTGTGGCAACGTACGTTTTAGGAGTTGCTGATAGGCATTCAGATAATATAATGGTCAAAACATCTGGTCAAGTAAGTAACATCGTATTTAATTTGTGAAATTTGTTTCGAAAATTTCTTGAAGCAACTAGGCGAGGCGACTATCATACAAACAATATGTAACGCGATATTACCGTGATACGGCGTCGCTTTGCAGTTGCGGCATGAAAACTATCTCATCAAGGCAACGCGACGATCGCAACGCTAGCATTTGAGTATCGCTCCTGTTGCGTATATTTGATGTTGTAGCTGCCATGTAGCTTTACATTAAAACTTGTACTCCACACACAATCCTCACCACCACCCCACCCCCTACAACACCAACCACCTCCATCCTTTTTCTCCTGCTCAAAACTCAATTTTCAAAACAATCTGTTATATGTTGTTACAAATTTTAATCTTCAAAGTGGAAGAAAGTGGGTGTTTTCTGTGCCCAACATACATATGTATATGTGTATTTTCTTGTTCAGCATGACGAATAGTACGGCATGCTAAAATTTGAATCGAATTGGAGATGTACACCTTAATCTAGACAATTTAGGCGCGTTGAGCTACTTTTAGTAGGGGATAAACTTGTGGGTTCGGCAAAGCCGCGTTACCAAACCGGCCTTGTCGTTATTAAGGCCGTTAACGTGCAGTGTCATTTCGTAGGTCTAAGATCAGTGTGAAAGTGAGAAAAAGCTCGCGATTTTTTCCTCATTACACGTGGAATGATTGCAGACTGCAATCCATAGTATAGAAAAACCAGTGCTGGTTACTGTGTTTCAATAGTTTGCCGTGGTTACATTTACGTGACATATTATATACATAGAAACTTTTCAAAAACGTCACAATGGCTAATACAAGTGCAAATTTACATGGGTTCGATGACTTCAAACAATGGAAGAAGCTTTATATTCTCTCGAAAAGCAAAGTGTTTTGAAAAGAATAAATTCGTCTTTGAACGCTACTCCAATCGTTCCTGTTTTAAAGAAAGATGGTACAGTAAGGATATGTGGTTACTACACCGTTACCGCTAATGAACAACATATCATCAGTAAATGCCCGATGCCCACTACTGATGGTTGTTACCGATTGTAAGTACTTTGCTAAAATTGACTGTTCAGAGGCATATTTACAGTTGACAGAGATACTGCTGACATTTTAACAATTAATACCCAGCGAGGTTGTACCGTGTGTAAATGCATTTTCTTAGAAAAGAAAATTCAGATTTGTGGCTACATAATTGATAAAAGGGGTATTCATAAAGATCCCGAAAATTTTCAAGCTATCATGAATATTCCGTCACTCAAGAATGTGAGTGAAGTGCGATCTGTTATTGGCATGATAACTTATTACAATAATAATAAAAAATTAAAAATTAAATGCTTTTTAATGTTTCAAAATGAATTTATTGTAAATCTCTACAATTGTTTCGGTTTGTTAAACCTTTATCAAGAGTAATGTTACTACTAAAATTCAAGGCTAAATAAGGCCTTATATATACAAAATTTACAGGTGTGTTAGGATAAACATGTGTGTGTGGGTGTATTATTAGCAATACCTAAATATCTATCTATTATAATTGTCTCTTTGAATTCTAATTGATCATTGGTTATGTTTGAATTTCTTTGGAGTGCTTTCTTAATTTCTAGTTGTTCTAAGTAAGTTAATCTTTTTCCTTTGTTGTCTGCATGTAACAATTTTACATTTTCTACATCTAAATCATGTGTTGTTTCTATACAATGTGTGCTTATACCTGTACATTTTCGTTTGTCTTTTATACTTTTTACATGTTCTTTTAGCCTTATTTCCAAGTTTCTCCCCGTTTGTCCGAAATAGAATGCATCGCAATCTTTACAACTTATTTTATATACTCCACTTTTCTTTAGCGTACTAGTTTTTTGCTTATTATTAACTAACAATTTTCCAAGGTTACATTTATTTACAGATGTTGTCTTTATTCCTAATTTGTTAAGTTCATTACAAATCTTTTGGCTACCTTTTCCACAATAGTTAATTAAACTAAACTGACAATTTTCTTTGTTGGATCCTGCGTATAATTGCTTAGTAATAAGTTTTTTCAACATATTATTCACTATTCTATCTATAATTGACGGGTTGTAACCATTATTTTTAGCGATAAGTTTAATAATATTTAGTTCTTTTTTATAGTTATTTTCATTTAGAGGAAAATTTAAAAGTCTGTGTACATAGGAGCGAAAAGCAGCTAATTTAACTTGTTGAGATTGGTGAGAATTGGCGTTGATTATTGTGTTATTAATATGATCCTTTAATATTGTTTGTAACTCATTTATTGGAATTGACGTAAATAAACTAGTCACATCGAATGACACTAATTTTGAGTTATTAGGGATAATTAAATTCTTTGTATTTTCTATGAATTGAATTGAATTATTGATGGAATATTTGGATTCGAAATTAATTATGTTAGGTAGAATTTTGTTAATTTCTTTACAAAATTTATATGCAGGTGCACTTGTATATGATACTATAGGTCTTATGGGGTTATCCTTTTTATGTATTTTTGGCAATCCATAAAGTTTAGGGGCAAGGGGGTTCATAACTTTAAATTTATATAGGGAATCAGGGTCGAAAATTAAGTTATTATCTTTAAGAGACTTGATTATGTCTTTTTGAAAAAAGTTAGTTGGGTCTGAATTCAGTAATTTGAAATCGGTGGTGTTAGTTAATAATAAGCAAAAAACTAGTACGCTAAAGAAAAGTGGAGTATATAAAATAAGTTGTAAAGATTGCGATGCATTCTATTTAGGACAAACGGGGAGAAACTTGGAAATAAGGCTAAAAGAACATGTAAAAAGTATAAAAGACAAACGAAAATGTACAGGTATAAGCACACATTGTATAGAAACAACACATGATTTAGATGTAGAAAATGTAAAATTGTTACATGCAGACAACAAAGGAAAAAGATTAACTTACTTAGAACAACTAGAAATTAAGAAAGCACTCCAAAGAAATTCAAACATAACCAATGATCAATTAGAATTCAAAGAGACAATTATAATAGATAGATATTTAGGTATTGCTAATAATACACCCACACACACATGTTTATCCTAACACACCTGTAAATTTTGTATATATAAGGCCTTATTTAGCCTTGAATTTTAGTAGTAACATTACTCTTGATAAAGGTTTAACAAACCGAAACAACTGTAGAGATTTACAATAAATTCATTTTGAAACATTAAAAAGCATTTAATTTTTAATTTTTTATTATTATAAAATGTTTCACAAAACAATTACCAACGATTCTATTTCTGTTATTATTACAATAAGTTTATAAAAACTTAAGTGAATTGTTATATCACTTGTACGAGTTACTGGCAGATAATGCTAAATTTTCATGGTTGGATAAATGACAGAAGTCTTTTGAAAACGCGAAAAAAGTTAACAAAGATATAGTCAAATTTATCGTAAGGCTTATGCTACCGTATTCGCAACTAAGAAATTACATCAGTACTTGTATGGAAATAAGTTCACTTTAATAACTGATAACTTATCTTTGGTTCAGATTTTCAGTCCAGATAAATCTCTTCCAACTTATAGTGTTATGCGTATTATTACGTGGTTACAATTACATCATGAAATATCGTAGATCTGATCAAAACTGCAACGCAGATTGTTTATCCAGATTACCTGTAGGTTCGTATACTAATTGCGATGTTGTTGGATCTGTTTTACATGCAAACTCTGTCGATATCCTTTATGGTATTTGCAAACTTATACAAGAGGATCAATGTATGAAAAGAATTATTGATTATATTATTAGTGCTAAGAAATTAAATTCTCAAGACACTTGGAATATTGATCCACGTCAATTCTCTGTCGAAAACGGTTTATTGGTCAGACAGCATAGCATAGTTGTATCAGTAAAATTGCGTAAACGTAAATACTTTGGATGAGCTTCATTTCGGGATTTGGTTTGTTCATAAAAATTACTATTAAATTTAAAATCATTTTGTTTAATACCAAGGTTGTTACTTTCTAATAATTGTAGTTTTTCTTCGGAGATGATGTCTGCATTCATGATTAAATTACTAATATAGTATGTGATTTATTTGGAATTGATGTGAATAAACCACATACATCGAAAGAAACTAAAACAGCTCCTGTTTGAAAAAATCTACGAATTTTTATTATCGAAACTTATTAAAAACAAAGAAAGAAAATAATTACCGATTGTAATTATACTTTTATAAAATATAGTGGTAGCATATATGTAAAATAGAACCATTACAAAAAACAAGTGCATATAAATTATCCTGTAATAATTGTGAGGCCTATTATATTGGTCAAACGGGTAGAAATTTAAAAATTCGTAAAATGGGCATATAAAATCAATAAAAAACAAAAACTTAATATGGGTTTTGTCACTCATTGTATAGATCATAACCATTCCATTAATTCAGACTGTATAAAATTAATCCATAATGAAAGAAAAGGTAGACGTTTAGATTTACTTACTAGAATATTTTGAAACCAAGAAATAAAGAAAATCTGGTTAACGATCAACAAAACTTCATTAATACATCTGTAATAGATGCCAGACTATTATTAAACAGCTCGTAGTTCTAGCAAGCAATACGGTATTCAGGGTTTTCCATTGCTAAATATTCACATTAAAATAGACACCTATAAACAGTTGATATAAACAGTTACTTTTAGTAATTTCTTGTTACTCTTTAGAATCTAATCGAATCAATTGTACAGTGTAATAAATTGTAATTCTGAAACATTTAAATGTGTTTTTTATTTTATTTTATACATTTAATTCTTATAATGTTTCATAAAAATCCGACCAGTACTACTGTGAATAATAGCAGAAGTGTTAGCTTAAGCGTAGTGCAGCTTACTTGCACGTGCCAGGTTACGGGTTCAAAATCCGCGAAGTAGCATTTTTTCTCGCTGAAGTCATCCTACCATTTATTTTCAGATTATCACTATAAATAAATTATTTTTTATATTAATATATTACTATTTTTCAAATAAATAAACCAATAGATGTCTATTTTACTTACTGGCTATTAACGTATTAAACTTTTCGATAAATGAAAAATTAAGTTATTGCAATGCTACACACCTCTATTATTTTATAGTTGTATTTTAGTCAGTACTACTAGTAGCATATAATATTTAAGCGATAGAAGCTTCGCTTCTCCGGCGGGTGCCGAAAACACACAAGTCTCATTATTTTATTTCTAGCTATTTCATGTGGATTTCGGTCATATATTAGGTCACTTCAAAGAAAAGTTCGGCTTCAAGAGAGAAAGGGTGCCCTTTGTTTTAACACATGATTTTGTCCAAGTCATAAGCAAAGGACAAAAGAATGCATTGGAATTCAAATTGTTTCAGGAATATTGCGAGAAAGTACGTAGATCAGATCAGATTTTTCTTATTGGTTCTCCTTTTTGCTAGAAACATATGTATATTTTTATTACATCATAATGTTTTAGGCGTTTATGATACTACGAAAACATGGAAGTCTCATAATGTCCCTTTGTGCTATGATGATTTCAACAGGACTTCCAGAACTTAGTTCTGAAAAAGACTTAAGTTATTTGCGTGAAACATTGGTAAGATTTTTTTTATTGAATTTTATGTCATTATTTCATTATTTTTCGAATATGTATTATGCAAAAGGGTATGATCTGTCTGATTTACAAATTTTGTTGAAAAAATGCCTGAGCTGTCTATAAATCGGTCGGGTATTATATACTGTACGTCTATCTAAAATTTTATTGTTAATTTTATGAAAAGAAATTATACTTTATAAAAAATTGCATGTAGTCCTAAATGAAATAAGCAATTGTTATCAATTATCAGAGCTTATGTTCTTACAATTATCAATTTCTTACAGTCATATACGGAGTTATTAATTTTGCTCAAGGGTACTTTTATCTTTGACAAAATCGAAAATTTTTGTAAAGAAGAGTTGAATTACTTACATTAAAATATGCAATAGTGTCTACATAATACTATCCATTTTCACAACGAAAAACGTGTTTTTTTTGCTTATGTTGCGGTTAAATAATCGGCATCAACAATGAAACAAAAAAGGATTTTCATCTGCATTTTACACTTCAGAAATTGTAAATTCATGAGTTCATTTAATTATCATTATACTTATAGTATTGTATTTATTTTAACAGGTTCTTTCAAAATCAGATGAGGAAGCTATTGCTCATTTTAAGTCGAAGTTTGATGAAGCGTTATCAAATTCGTGGAAAACTTCGGTAAATTGGGCGACCCATAATTTAGCGAAAAACAACAAGGCTTAATGATTTTTAATAGCCAGCGTATCTAAAAGTGCCAATGTTTTGTATATAAATGAATTTAATTTTATATAAAATGTATACATACAGTAGATTATCAAACTGTTTTGTAAATATTTGAACTGACCTTTTTTTTCCTGTAATGAATGTGTCAAAAAATTGAATCATTGTTTCTTATGAAATGTAATTAAGTGTTTTCTTTTAAGTTTAATTATGCGAATAATTTTTCTAAAGAGAATATAATAAAAATAGACATATATGTACTTATATATACATACTACTTTTCCTCAGTTTTATTTAAATTTGGGAGTAATAACATCAAACACATGGGTCGCTTACCTTAATTTGTATAGTGTTGTCTTGTCAGTTTTTCAAATTTAACCACCTGAATTTCAATCACACTTGATTATTTGCAAACGATTTCCATGATATTTTAGAATTCACCAAGAAATAATGAGATATGAACTGTTTAAAAGTTATGTCGATGCCGAAATAACGATTTTAAAAAAAACAATTTATTTGAACAGAAATACACGTTACACAATATGACTTATCACTACAACGGCTAGCTTAATTCTAATTCTTTTTTACTTGTCTCAGTTATTGAACAAAAATCATTACATAGGTATTTTACAACTAAAACTGTTGTATCAGCTTTGATATTTGAGAAGCTTCGTGCGGTGCATAGAAGTGTGCTATACAGGGTCAATATACCATCGTTATAACACCTCCCCCGTTAAGTTTGATGTCCTCATCAAGTTTATACAATCTTGGGATATATTTGATCGGCTGGGACCATTTTAATTTCGGGGTGTTCCGCTCCATTTTCTTCTGCTGCTTTTTCTTTCTTGTTAGTCTTCCGGGCCTGATATGTTTTTATGATGTGCTTTCTACAACATAGTAAGGGCATTAAGGCCATTATAATTATAATAGAAATAGCAGAAATAGAGAGATGTCCGTAGAAGGTGATTGGTTTCAAGTGAATTGGCGTCTTCTCAATTTCCTCTAGTAATTTATTAACATCTTCCGCTTTATTTGGGAATTTCTCAAGAAGATGTATTTTCTTCTGCGGTTGCGGCATCTCAATATGATATTCTTGTATTTTGGTATTAGTTATAACATCGGGATTTTTCTTGAATAGGTCTTGATCGATGACGGTTTTGTCTTCATAGTTAATGATGAAGCTGCCTTTCCCATGTTTTTGGGAGTCAATGATCCACTCTTGGTTTGTAGTAACGAGAAGACTTCCATTCTGTAGTTGATAAACTTCGTGGTATTGTTTAACTTGGAAACTAGGACTTTCAAAAGCGTGTACAATTTTGGTTTTTATCTCATTTTTACAAAAATAACTACAGTTTTCGATCGGAGTACAATGTTCATACCATTTAGAAATTGTTTCATAGCGAGCATTAAGTTTGGAAGGAATAAGGAGAAGAGAATCGTCTGGACTCAAAATAGGATATAATTGAAATAATTTAAATGTCCCTGACATTGATATGGGAAACTGAATTATTCCAATAATCAAATCATCTGTTGATATCATTGTTTGCTTGTTGAAATTTAGATATACAATAGGATTGTTTTCAGAATGCGGTAGTAATTGTGTTTAAGAGTATATTTCAGAAAGATGTTGCATCATTTGTAGTATCTGAGTGTTTGAAATTAATTCATAATTTACGATCTCCTCTTTCGCAAATGTTAAGGAACGTTCTATGGCTTGTATTTGATTTAATAAACCCTGAGCGATTAAAATAAATTTAGTTATCAAACTTTCGATATTTAGAGTATTAATTTCTTGCGTGAAGGCGTGAAAGGTTTCATTAAATCTTTTTGTTATAGTATTGAGTGTTTCAGAATAAGAATTAGTAATGTGGTGTGCTAATGACAAAAATTGATTTTGTTTCTCTATTTCTTTCTTCTGATTATCAAACAACCTATTCATATTTTCTTTTATTTGTTGATAATCGTCGTTATTCATAGTGCCAAATAGATATTTGAAGGCATTTCCCATTCCGTTTATAAGTCCACGTTTTTCTCTATAAGGTCTTAGTTTATTTATATTATCATCTACTTGATTAAGAACATTTTCTAAAACGTCAAACATTCCGTTAGTGTTTTTATATTTAAGTATAGCGGTTTTAGTTAATATGTCTAAACATACTAATTTGAGTAAGATTAATATTATAGATAAATTTATGATAATGTGAAAAAAGATGAGCGTCGCCCACTTCTTCCTCTAAATACGCTACTGATTTTTCAATTGGCGTTATCTCTAGAGCGAGATGTTGATGGTATAGGCTCATCATCACCATTATTATCAGGAGGGGGTTCATTGTCACCTGTAATAGAGATATTTTTTCTTATTCTTTTGATCTTCCTCTTGGAATATTTCTTAGGAGTATTCTGTTTAGGGGACATTCCTTCTATATGTGTATTTTTATTTTCTAATAAAGTTACACGGTTGAATGGTGGTTTTGTTTTATTAGTGCGCTGTTCATTTCTAACATAAAGGATGTTAGGAAGTTCATCGGGTAAAGGATCGTTATTGTGTTCGTTAAGTCTGTCTAAGTCCTTTTGATTTTTGTTTTGAGATTTTTGTGCAATTTGGGTATAATAAAATCGAAGTTCTTCAATGCGCCTAGTAATATATTCTGATGGTTTATTAAATTCGGGTATTTCTTTTTCTGTAATTTGTTTATACGGGCCGTAAATTATTTCGAAAGGTTTTAATTTAGTTGTTGATTGTACTGAGTTATTATACATAAAGATTACATGTAGCACTAAATTTGGTATCGTTTCTTCAGGGTTGGCAATTTTGAGGGCGGCTACCTTTTCTTTGATAGTGCTATGAATACGCTCGAGAGGAGCTATTCCCGTAGGGCTACTTATACTAATAACATGCAAATCTATGTGGTAAAGTCGGCAAAAATCTCTTAAATGTACATTGTTAAATTCTGTGCCTTGGTCAACAATAATTTTTCCGGGTAGGTTATGGTGATTGATAAAGTGTCGAATTTTGTTTATATAAGTTGTTATATTGGTGTCTTGTAGGTAATAGGCTTGAGCATATTTTGAAAAATGATCAAAGAAGGTGAGGAATTTATGATTAGCTAATGTAAATGTATCTAACATTACTATCTCGAAAGGACGAGAAGATACGATGGGTCCTTTATAAGGAGGTTTATATGGATTACGATCATATTTAGCTTGAAGGCAGACATCACATTTGTTAATGTAATGGCTTATTAGTTTCTTTAAGTTTGGATAATAAAATTGTGTTTTTAAATGGTAGTAGGTTTCATCAATGCCATTATGGTTAGCGTCGTGATATTTAGAGATTTCGTCTAGAGCTTTTTCTTGCTTGTAAGTAGGCGGGTTGTTAGAAGTTTTGATAATTTTTACTTGATTGTTTTTTGTGTGGAGATGGTCGTAAAGTACTTCAAAAATTTGTTGTTGAAAATTTTCTGTAATTTTTGGTTCGAAATATATTCCTACTTGATTACATATCCTACCTTTAAGTTCTTCGTTTAACTTGTTTTTTAACCAATTAAGATCGACATGTTCATTTGCAATGATGTTAAGGGTTTGTCTGTTACCTTTCATTATTAATTTAAATTTTGGTGATCCCAATTTAACGTTGATCATTATCTGGAATGAATTTAGGGGTCTATCAGAGATTTGCATCACAGGTACAGGATTTTCCTGTGCAGAATGTATTGTTTGTAGATCGTCAAATAAATTCGGGTCGAAATCGTTTAAAATTTCATCAGCATTTTCCGGAATTATTTCAGGAGCGTTATTAAATAATGAGTCAACATCTAAATTTTCAAAGTCATCTTCAAGAGCATTAATTTCTAAGCGAGACAATGCGTCTGCCACATAGTTTTCTTTTCCTTTTATATGTTTTACATCGAAATCGTATTCTTCTAATTTAATTTTCCAGCGACAGAGTCGGTTTTGCGGTTCTTTCAAAGAATGTATCCAAACTAAGGGCTGATGGTCAGTTTGCAAAATAAATTTTCTACCAAAAATATAAGGACGGAAATGTTTACAGGAATCAATTATAGAGAGAAGCTCTTTTTCAATAGTAGAGTAATTACGTTCTGCACTATTTAATGTTCTACTATAAAAGGCAATCGGATGTTTATCTTGAGAAAGAACGGAACCAATAGCTTTATCAGATGCGTCTGTGGTGATAATGAATGTTTTCGTAAAGTCGGGATAGGCTAATATGGGAGCGTTAGTTATTAATTCTTTTATTTGTTTTACTGCATTTATATAATTAGGAGATTGGTATTCTATTTTTGAATTTTTCTTAAGACACTTTGTAAGAGGAGTGACAATTTTGGCGTAGTTTTTTATCAATTTTCGATAATATCCAGAGAGGCCGAGAAAAGCGCGTAATGTTTTAATATTGTGTGGGATAGGGAATTCCTTAATAGCTTTAATTTTGTCGGGGTTAGGTCGTATACCTTCTGTAGTGATAATGTGTCCAAGAAAAGGTACTTCTTTACGGAGAAATTCTGATTTATCAAGAGATACCTTTAGATTTACCAATTTTAACTTTTCGAAAATAAGTTTTAAATGATTAATATGTTCTTGGAGAGATTTAGAGAAAATGACAATGTCATCCATATAGACAAACACAAATTTATACAAATATTCTTTTAAAACCTCGTCCATCATTCGTTGAAATGTGGCGGGTGCATTCTTAAGGCCAAACGGCATACGAATATATTCGTAGTGGCCGTTATCTACCGAAAATGCCGTTTTTTCTATTGACCGCGGGTCCATAGGTATCTGATGGAAACCAGAAGCAAGATCTAAGGTTGTATAATAACAACATTTACCGAGAGCGTCTAATACATCGTCTATTCTGGGTAATGGATATTTGTCCTCAATTGTTTTCTTATTTAAATCCCTAAAATCAATTACCATCCGCCATTTCTTTCGTCCGGATGCGTCAATCTTTTTTGGAACGATCCAAACAGGGCTTGAGTAAGGAGAAATAGAAGGTCTTATAATGTTGTCATTTAGAAGTTTAATAATTTGTTTTTGTATCTCTTCCTTGAGTTTTTGAGGATATCGGAAGGATTTCTTATAAACGGGTTCGTCGTCTGTAGTTCGGATATGATGTTTTACATTAGTAACTGCTGTAAGTTTTGTCTGTTCTTTGTGAAATATGCTTTTATAATGATTGCAAAGTTTAATAATTTTGTATTTTTCTTCTGAATTCATATGATCTGTGCGCAGATCTTTTAATGGGTCAAACTCTATTAAGTCTACGTTATTAGGGGGATCTGAGCTGTAAACATAATTGTCCAAAGGTTCGATCTCCATAGGCTCAATCGTATTAAAATTATTCAAACAGTGTACGTAAGCATATCCATTTTTTGCCGTATAAATTCCTGGTAATATATGTTTATGGTTGTCTGTGATGACAAAGTTTCCTTTATGTACCTATTGAAACAGGTACATGTTTAAGTGTGTATGTGTTTATTATTTTATCTCGTGTTTCCAAGAATGGAATGACGGTGTTAGGCGTGGTGATTGTTTGATTGTTGTAGTCAATTATAGCATTTATCAAATTTAAAAATTCGATTATTGTTTCTTCACCAAATTCGTATAAAAGTGGAATTTGTAGACGATATTGACCTTTAGTCTTACCGTGAGCTGTTTTAATTTCAAAGGGGCTGTAATAAAGATATTCAGAAAAATATTGTTCAGCCAATTTCGGGTTCATTACTGATTTAGAAGCTCCGCTATCTATTAGAATTTTGCAATTGAAAGTATATGATTGTATATACGGTAGTCTTGGTATTTTAATTAATAAATTGTTTAGCTCATCTAAATCTAAGTATTCTGATGTTGGTTCGAGGCTGTTTTCGGAAAATTTTCGTTTTCCTGTATAAAATTGTCTTGTTCTGCTAATTCGTCATTATTTTCGGGGTATGTGTCGTATTCTTCAGGTAATGTTTCGGGATTAATAGGAAGATATGCGTTTCCATCTTCGTCATAAACTATTTGCGAGTCATTTTCTAAATTTGTTACCTCTTCAATTTTATAATTTGGATGTTGGTTACGTGTAACATTTTGGAAATGATTAACAAAAGGTTTTCTGAACTGTGATACAGTTCGCATAGAAACATCTTTGGTACCTAATGGGTTGCGTGGAACAAATTGTTGTTTGGGAAATTGATTCTGAACTTGTGGTTTATTTTGTTGAAAAAAAGCAGGATGAGGTTTGGGCGCAATAAAGGCTTTCGGGGCTTGTCCCATTGTTGTGAACGTGGGTCGCGATTGTTGTTTTACGACTAATTGTGGTTGGGAAAAGAATGACCTTCTTATTGCTTGTGGCTGATATGATGAGAGAATATTATTTACTTTGGGTGGTGCATTTGGAGTTTTTGGAGTGTTCTGTGTATGTGTTATTTTGTTTCCTGACTGTATACGTTGCATCTGTTGATACATCATACTTGATTGGTTAAGATTTTCTAATTCTTTACAAGACGTTAAAGCATTTTGTAAATTAAAAGGACGTCTATATAATAAATGTGTGCGATAAGGTTCGTTTATAGCGGCGCAAAATACTTTTATAGCTTCACGCTTATAGTGCTCCCTACGATATTGTTGGTCAACTTGACCGTCAACTGATTCATTTAATTTACTGAGAATGGAATGTACCCTCAGATAGTAATTTTCATAGTGCTCATTTTGGTACATTGCACACCCCATTAATTGATTATAAAGCAAATCTGTGTTTTCTAAACAGCTAAAACAATCCTTAAGCAATTGTTTAAGAGTGGGCCAGTCCTCAGGTCTTTCAACTGAGTATAATAGACTAGCATCACCTTTTAATTTATTTGTTATTGCTAAGAATTTAGAAATTTGAAATTCTGGGCTCGAAGTAGAAACATTTGTCCAAAAGTTATCAGCTGATCTGATAAACTGGGCTAATTCACTTTCTTTGCCATCAAAATTTGGAACTAAATTAAAGAAAAAGTCGAAACGAGTCTTAAATTCAGTAAGAGAAATTGTTGCAGTGGCTGGAGTGGTAGTCATTGTGTAAATCAAGGGAAGCAAGGTTAGAAAGCAATGATACGAACAATTGTACTTACTTGTCTAAATACTTCCGAAAAATAGAGAACGCAATGGATTGTCCTAGTTCCTGATGAATAAGACAGTTTCCTGGGTGTCGCTCTATTTCTTGATTATTTCTGCCAATAATCTTGTGTAGGTTCGGGTTGGATTCCAAACGTTGCAAATCTGAGATTTGAGGATTCTTCTTATTTTTTCAAAATGATTAGTGAAGACCCTTTTGGAATCCTGTTCGCAGCGCCAGTTATGTCGATGCCGAAATAACGATTTTAAAAAAAACAATTTATTTGAACAGAAATACACGTTACACAATATGACTTATCACTACAACGGCTAGCTTAATTCTAATTCTTTTTTACTTGTCTCAGTTATTGAACAAAAATCATTACATAGGTATTTTACAACTAAAACTGTTGTATCAGCTTTGACATTTGAGAAGCTTCGTGCGGTGCATAGAAGTGTGCTATACAGGGTCAATATACCATCGTTATAACATAAATTCAAAATTAAATGCGTTAATTGGGCGAAAAGGTACAAACACATTTTTCGATCGAGAAATTAAAACAAGAAGCTTATTGAAACATCATCATCAAAAAAATTGCGTAACGTCTTTATTGATAAAGATATAATAAAATGTTTAAATGCGCTAAATTACATAGGCAAATTAGACTAATTATATATTTATAAATGTGACAAAAAAAAACAATTAAATTGAGAAAAGCTGACTAAGGCCAAATAATTTCATGAAGAGTTTGCACTAGTTTAAACTATATAACAAATATTGAAAATATGCAACTTTTAAATTACTAATGTGTTATATACGTACCTACCTTAATAAAAGTGTTTTTATGTATATTTGACGTTATCAATCCCATGTCCGAATAAAAGCGTGAGGAAAAGTTGTATGTATATATTAATTACCTATAATAAATATGTTACATCCAGGTAATGTACGCTCAAAGCACGCTTGAAAAATGACTGCTCCCTCAGCGCACGATTTTATTGTGGTCGCTCAGAGCACGCAGCCTATTGCTAAATATAATTAACTATTAAAAGAAAAGTAATGAACGATATTATTTCGATATAACAAGCAGACGCGGTTACAAGAGGGGGGGGTGATGGGTGTAATTGCCCTCACCCCCGACCAAATATCACCATTAAAAACATAAATGTGACATTTTAGTTCATGAAAATGGGAATCATGAAATTGATTTCAATTTTAATTATTCAGGTTTTCACTAAACAACAACATTCTTGCTATTTCCTTTTAGTGAGAGTAATATAGAATATCTTTTTTTCTACAAACTAGTGTAATCTTTATGTACCGTTTTCTATTTCTGAGAAGCAAACAAAATTGTATCTACCGCGAAACAGACAATTTGAAGTCAAAAATACGCACATGTATTGTTCTTCTCGATTGTTGAGTTGCCTGGTAAGAGTTAGTCATAAAAACTACTAAATAATATTCAAAACATTTTTCAGGTACAAATTTTTTTAAATCCTATTATGATTATGAGTTATCGAGATTACTTTTCTTTGTAAATTGTAAATTGTGCTGCTCTCACGAATGATAACGGTTTAAAACTTATAATTAATATTTTAATGATTCAGAAATTAATCCCTCTCTTCTTTAATGTAAGATATTATGCTCAGTCAATAATAAACATTAGATGTACAAAGTTGTAACGGCTATACGACTCTCTCTATCGGCTCCCTCCATGAATAATGCATTTTTAAATTAAAATAGGTATACTTCGTCTAGATATATAGTGCGGTTATAGCATAATTGCTGTTTAACCACTATCCAAATTAGTTTATTACTTACAACGTTAGGTATTGTAACCAATCAAAAAGTCAAAGCCATAAGCGCTCTATAAGACGAACTATACCTAATTGGTTTTTGAAAATCAAACTTTGATCAAAAACAAAATATTTGAAACAAAGAAAGGAAATAAATAACACTGGTTTTTTGTTTCACACTTGGAATTTTTTTTTTAAATTAAATCTCAACAATTGTTTCGGCTGAGTTAAGCCTTTATCAAGAGAGTAAGATAATCACACTAATTGTAACAGCCGAAACAATTGTTGAGATTTAATTAAAAAAAAATTTCCAAGTGTGAAACAAAAAAGCAGTGTTATTTATTTCCTTTCTTTGTTTAAAATGTTTCACAAAAAACCAACTGCGGATACAATTCAAACTATCAAAATATTTAGTTAATACCTATTGGAACAAATATACTCAAATTTTAAAGTTTAGTGTAAATATATTTTGTTGTTAAGTTTTAATTGTTATCCAGTTTCAATTATTTCGTGCTCATATAATTACTAGATTTTCAAAACCCGGACGTAAGAAGAGACTAGAACATAATAGCCAGTGCTTATCTATGGACCTTTCGTCGACTCGAAGCGGAAGAACCATAAACTGATTCGTGTCGTAATATATTGGAGTGAACAGTTTTAATCAAATAATCAAGAGATTTTATCGTCAAAAAATTTATTTAATCTTTGGTAATTTAATTAAATCAAAACACAAACGAACTTCAACAGGTATATTTCAATAATTCTCAACAGTTGTTTCGGCTAGCCATTATCTAGAGTAATTATAGTTGTTCAAACTTGGAATTTGTGTGATGTTCGAGATTGACCATACAATAGGAGGTATAAACAAGAGGGGAATACGTGAAATAAATAAACGTGCATAGACTTAGAAATCGTTGTTGTTTTATTTACTTAACTCAGCTATTCCCGAAACGCGACTTACTGTGCGTAAACATTTTACATAGGTAGGCTAGCTTGAGGGGCGTGGTCTAAGCATATACATTTGAAATAGAACATTTAATAACATCAGTAATAAATTATACTATTATAGTATAGTTGAGAATAGTATATAGTAATATAGTATATAGTAATAGTATTGTTGAGAATTATTGAAATATACCTGTTGAAGTTCGTTTGTGTTTTGATTTAATTAAATTATTAAACATGCTTCATCAACCTAGCACCGTCCAAAGTTTAAATTCTATTAATCTTTGGTTCTTGTAGAGGTCGATTAGAAGAGCATTTGTTCAAATTTTTAACCTGGCAAATACTTTTTTAATTTTTCATTCAGCGATGTTTTGTAAGACGTGAATTTTGACCTTTTAACGCTTATGTAGTCAAAACTATGATAGATACGAAAAAAGTATAAAGACGTTTTTGGGTTTTGTTTCCCTAAAGATGTGATCTGCATCTGCATAAGAAGTGGCTTAGAGCAATTCGGCGAGGTGAATTACAAAAATCCGTGTTATTTATGATCGATTGTAAATGACTGTTATGTCGAACAATGATTTTTCTTTTCAACGGTTTATCATCATCGGTACTATTAGGTATGGATTTTGTATTGGCGTGGAAAGTTGCACGAGTAAAGAGTGGAAAATTCACGGCTCGGTTGTCGGAGCACTACTCGATTTTGAGTCTTAGCAATAATTGTTGTCAATTGAGTTTACTAGAGTTATCACCTAACGACGGTTATGAGTTTGAATGCAGGAAAATGATACCGAAGGATAATTCGAGAGGGCCCGAGAGCCCGAGAATGTTCGTCCTTCTTCCCTATTCTCGATGTTGCGAATCAATCGAAGCGGTGATCGATCGACACTTCGCTAAGTCACTCTGTAGCGTCCACATTAAATTGTTAATTGCTGTGTATGATTTTTTACAAAATTATTGTAACAATAGTTAAATAAATTAGTGTAGTTATTAAAGTATTTTCGAATGATGTGAAAGACATTATGCCTTTTTAAGCTTATTAAAAAGGTGCGGCTTTTTATTTAATTTGATTTCGGAAATACTGTGGATTTTAGAGGGCGCTGCAAGTGTAACGTTTTTTTCAAAATGAATAAATAACTCCCAAACAGCAACAATAAGATACAATGTATGCTTATCAAACTACTCTTTAAATTTATCGCTTAATTCGAAAATTTTAAAATTTTCAGGGTGTTCCATTTAAAAAAAACAAAGTTTGCTATCACCCAGGCGTAATGGAGCATCCTATATAAATAAAAATAATTTTATGAAAATTTTAAATATTAAAAAAATATAATTTAAAAAAAATATGTATTATTAGTTTACGTTAAGAAGATTACTAATTTTTTAAGTTGTGACAAATAAAATTTACTTTTAATTTAAAAAAAAATTAAATAAATAAATAAAGTGAATAATAATAATAATAAGTAAATATCAATTTAATTATACAAGAAAAAGATGCAGTTAATTAAAAGAATAAAGATGTTAATTTAAAAGTAAAAGAAGAAAATAAATATTTATATGGAATGACTTCATATTTTGGTAAATGCTGTTTATCAATTGACATTGATTGAAATTTAAACTGGTGAGTGAATTTAAACATCAATCGTAATTTAATAGAAAAACTATTGTCCTTTAGTAGTTTAGAATTTAATCATTTAAATTTTGTTAATAGTATTTAGTTTTATATTAGAGTAGTATTTTAGAATATTAAAATAAAATAAATTGTAAAATTAATTTTTGGAACTTACACCGAGTATAATTAATCATGCTCTAGTATTTATTAAATTAAAAAACTAATTAAAAAAAATAAACAAATAGAAAATTGTATTGCATCTCAACAAATCATTACATATTTTTATTATGCCAACCTAATCATCACAAATTTGGTCCCAAAAACGTGAGCCTCTCTTTTGTGTAAAAGGGTTTCTTTTGAAATTAAATATAGGTATACAAAATAAGTTATTCTATTAAACTCTGAAATAAAGACAGAATAGGTATTTAGATACAATAACTAAACAGAAAATAAGTTGATGTTATTAAGATCAAAAAATTTTACAAGAATGGAATCAGGAGATGGGGATCCGATAGAAATGTTATTTAAAAAACGAGAAGAAATGAATAAAGCTGGTGTTGCCCTTCTTCGGGCGTAGAGGCCGTCGTCGGTTGGAATTGCTTCCTGATGAAATGAATAAAAACATAAATGAAAAGACAGAAGAAAATAATAAAAAGATGGCTGAAAATAGTAAAAAATGGATGATAATATTATGGAATTGAAAGAAGATAAGAAATTAAATGAGGAAAAGATGAAAAACACAAGAAAATGGAAGATAAAATAGATGAAAATAGGAATAAAACGCATGAAAATATTTGAATAATCTGAGAAGATTGATATAGAAAATAAAACGGATAATATAAAACAAGTGTAGCATAAGATATTTTACTTAGAATTAGGAGTATTATTATTTTCCAGTTTAGGTAGTCGTTTAAGTTTTAAGTTTAAGTAAGAAAGGGTCTGTTTGGTCGTGAGTTTTGTCGTTTGAATGAGAGAGAGGAAAGATGTAAGTCAGAGTGAGATTGAATGATTGGAATGTGTTCGGGGTAGAAAGTGTGTGCAAGCGGGGTAGAAAGGCGGCAGTCGGAAGTAGGTTGAAGAAAGAGAAACACGACGTTGTAGAAGCTGTTTTTCTGTATATAATTTGTAAATAGACTGGTATTTCTAATTAGTTCGCCTTGCATTTCTTATTTTACTAACTGCCCGAAAAAACTAACAACAGTATAACCATATTATACTACATTTGGGGGCTCGTCCGGGATCCAGTAATTAGTAAACAATAAGTAGCAGGCAGAAAAGAGTGTTCCGAAGTGATAAAGACGGTTAAGTGTGATACAAATCCGGAGAATGACAGACGATGAGATGGCAAACAACGGTGACCAAGAAGAACAAGGGATGCCAACCGACGCCGACGTAGAAGTAGACGGAATGAAAATTCCCGAACTTAAAAAGCAGCTGAAAAGACGGCAGCTCAAAACAACAGGGTTGAAAAAGGATTTAGTTACAAGACTAAAAGCAGCCTTGATGATTGAACGCGATCGAGACGACCCAGAAGACGATGAAGAAGCTGAAGACGAAGACGATGACGATGACGACAACCAGAGCGAAGATGATAATGATGACGACGTTTCAGCGCCCACGTTGCCTGCACCTGGCGCACGAAGCCGACGACGTAATGTTGCACCGCAACTAACATTCAGAGATGTCGAGGTATCTCTGGAAAATTTTAGTGGAGACGATTACGTAAATGTAAACCGATGGGTCGAGGACTTTGAAGAAATGGCAGAACTGTGGTGTTGGTCCGATGTCCAGAAAGTGGCCTACGCAAAAAGATTGCTTAGGGGATCCGCGAAGTTATTTGTGAACCATGAGAGATGCGCGAAAACTTGGGCAAAATTGAAGAAGGCTTTAAAGGAAGAATTCGCCGAAGTCATAGACAGCTACCATATCCACCAGGAGTTATCGCAGCGGACGAAAAAAGCAGACGAAACTCACCAGCAGTATGTGTATAAAATGTTAGAAATTGCGTCTCAAGCCAAGGTAGATACGCAATCGGTTATTCAATATATAATTCAGGGAATACCTGGTGAGGCTGCAAACAAAGCCATATTGTATGGTGCGAAAAGTATACGACAATTAAAAGAGAAGCTGGTACAATATGAAGCGCTAAGACGAGATATCAAGGGCAAAAGTAGAACAGCGGACAAGAAGGACGACTGTGGTAGACGTCACGACGCTAGAGACGTAACAAGGAAGAAGCATACCGATGGAAATTCAGCAGTGAAGGTGAGAAGATGCTACAACTGTGGGGAAAAAGATCACTTAAGTGCGGAGTGTCCGACAAAAGAAAAGGGTGTTAAGTGTTTTAAATGCAACGGGTTCGGGCACGTTGCCGCGAAGTGCGCGGGCAAGAATAAAGAATCTTTTCTTGTGTCAAGACCTAACAAGCAGAAATATGTGAAAAACGTTGTAATAGAGGACCATAAGTTTCTTGCATTAGTAGATACAGGGAGCAATTTAACATTTATTCGATCCGATGAATATGAAAAAATAGGATCTCCTAGTTTAGGAAATCGTAAACTTAAGTTTGAAGGTCTCGGATCCGCCGACAATGTAACACTGGGTGAGTTTACAAAAATTATGAATGTTGACGACAATGAGTTTGTAGTAACTTTTCATGTAGTACCTAAAGAGATACTTAAGTACGGGTTATTGTTAGGAACCGATTTTTTAGATAAAGTTGAATTGCGTGTGCGACAGGGGATCGTGTCCTTTTTAAAGCTCGACGACGTACAAACGGAAAATAGTCACCTTCCGGAAATTTTTGCTATAGATACTTTCGCTGAAGCTAATGAGATCGATTTGTCGTATATTGAAGATAAACGTTGTCGTGACGAAGTCGAAAATATAATAATGAATTATAAGCCGGAAAAAACGCGCGACGTCGGGATTAAAACAAAAATTATTTTGAATAGCGAGGTACCGGTGGTATCGAGGCCGCGAAGATTGTCAGCGCTAGAAAAAAGAGAAGTAGACGAGTTGATAAGCGTGTGGTTGGACGAAGGTGTAATTAAACATTCAAATTCGGAATACGCAAGCCCGATTGTTTTGGTTAAAAAGAGGAACGGTTCCACAAGAATATGCATTGATTATCGCGCGCTCAATAAATTAATATTACGACCGCATTTCCCTCTACCGCTGATAGACGATCAGTTAGATGCGTTAGAAGGCTCGGAGATCTTTTCAACGATCGATTTAAGAAACGGGTTTTTTCATGTTCCCATGGACGATGCAAGTCAGAAATATACATCATTCGTTACCCCTACAGGACAATATGAGTTTTTGAAAACTCCTTTTGGCTTGTGCGTGTCGCCGATTATCTTTCAAAAGTTCATAAATGTTGTATTCCAAGAACTTATAAGGGGAAAAATAGTAACGTATATGGATGACTTAATAATATTAGCCAATAGCATGAACGAAGCGGTGAAGCGACTAAAACAAGTGTTAAACGTAGCTAGTCAGCACGGACTAAATATTAATTGGGAAAAATGCCGATTTTTGCAGCGGGAAATAGAATATCTCGGTTATATTGTTGCGCATGATTGTATACGACCGTCGGAACGGAAAACTTTAGCGGTAAGAAATTTCCCTCGTCCCACTAGTATTAAACAGGTACAGAGTTTCCTCGGATTGACGGGATATTTTCGAAAATTTGTGAAGGGATATGCCTCAATGGCTAGACCCATAACCGACCTATTAAAAAAAGATGCTAAATTTGATTTTGGAACCCGCGAAGTCGAAGCTTTCGAGTCACTAAAAGCCGCGCTTGTTAACAATCCTGTATTGAAATTATATAGAGTAGGTGCTGAAACTGAGTTACATACCGATGCATCTCAGTTTGGTTATGGTGCAATTTTAATGCAGTTGGATGAAAACGATAACAAGTTTCATCCAGTGTACTTTGCTAGCGGAAAGGCGACCGAGGCAGAGACAAGATACGCTAGTTACGAATTAGAAGTATTAGCCATTGTTAAGGCAGTAAATAAGTTTAGAGTTTATTTGTTAGGAATTAGGTTTAAGATCGTTACAGACTGCCAAGCGTTTGTTATGACTATGAAAAAAAGGGAGCTTTGTGTGCGTGCAGCTCGTTGGGCTGAAATGTTACAAGATTATAATTATGAATTGTGTCATAGGCCAGGAAAGAACATGCAGCATGTCGACGCCCTAAGTCGAAATCCTTTACCAAGTACATTTCTAATCTGTGAAAGTGAAGTCGACTTGATTACACGTCTCAGGAATCAACAAGAAAATGACCCAGAGTTAAGAGTAATAATAGAACAGGTTAGTCGTAATCAAGCCGACGGATACTTACTCAGAAATGGTTTATTGTTTGAGAATGTAAGTGACGATGTATTAGTAGTTGTACCGAAAAGCATGCAGTTCCAGGTAGTCCGACAGGCTCACGAACGAGGACATTTTGGCATAAACAAGACCGAGGAAATTGTAAAAAAGGACTTTTGGTTCAAGGGTTTGCGAGAAAAAGCAACGCAGGTAGTAAATAGCTGCTTGAATTGTATTCTAGCAGAGCGAAAACAAGGGAAACAAGAAGGGTTTCTGCATTCCATTGACAAAGGGTGTTTACCGTTAGACACATACCACATCGACCATCTAGGACCTATGACGGCAACAAAGAAAAGATACCAGCATATTCTGGTGGTAGTCGACGCTTTTACCAAGTTTCTTTGGTTGTACCCGACAAGGTCAACTGATACAGCCGAAGTCATTGACCGACTATCGAAACAATCGGTTATTTTTGGTAACCCTCGAAGAATAGTGTCGGACCGAGGGACTGCATTTACGTCGCAGGCCTTCAAAAATTATTGTGAAGACGAAAAGATAGAACATACAATGATTGTGACGGGTGTTCCGAGGGGTAACGGGCAGGTAGAGAGAGTAAACCGAACTCTCCTTCCGCTACTCACTAAATTGACCTCGCCAGTTCCTGAGAATTGGTATAAACACATGGAGACCGTACAGAAATATTTAAATGCCACCTCAAACCGTAGCACAGGTAAAGCACCGTTTCACCTGTTATTTGGGGTTAACGCCCGCCTAAAGGATGATACCAACATAAAGGCATTGATAGAACAAGAATGGACTACCAAATTTGAAGAGGAAAGAAACGAGTTAAGGGAGGAAGCAAAGAAAACCATTTCCAAAATCCAAGAGTACAATAAACGTGGCTACGATAAAAAACGAAAGGTTCCAAATAAATATCAAGAAGGCGAATGGGTAGCTATTAAAAGGACTCAAGTAGGTGGTGGCTCAAAACTGAAAGCAAAATATTTAGGACCATATAAAATTGCCAGGGTATTGAGAAACGACCGTTATGTCGTAGAGAAAGTCGGAGAGCATGAAGGCCCTAATCAGACGTCAGCATCCGTTGACCATTTGAAACCTTGGGCCGCAGGGGTTGAAAATGAGCCAAACGATTTCGACGAAACCGAGTACATCTGAGGACAGATGTGTACGCAGGATGGCCGAATGTAGCATAAGATATTTTACTTAGAATTAGGAGTATTATTATTTTCCAGTTTAGGTAGTCGTTTAAGTTTTAAGTTTAAGTAAGAAAGGGTCTGTTTGGTCGTGAGTTTTGTCGTTTGAATGAGAGAGAGGAAAGATGTAAGTCAGAGTGAGATTGAATGATTGGAATGTGTTCGGGGTAGAAAGTGTGTGCAAGCGGGGTAGAAAGGCGGCAGTCGGAAGTAGGTTGAAGAAAGAGAAACACGACGTTGTAGAAGCTGTTTTTCTGTATATAATTTGTAAATAGACTGGTATTTCTAATTAGTTCGCCTTGCATTTCTTATTTTACTAACTGCCCGAAAAAACTAACAACAGTATAACCATATTATACTACACAAGAAATAATAGAAGAAATTCCAGAAAATTTTAAAGAGAAAAATAGACAAAATATTCAAGAAGACAATTCTATATTAAAGAAAATAGTATAAATAATGATCAAGATATAATGAGAATAGATGAAAATATACAAGAAAATAATAATTACAATGATGATATAATAAGTAAAATAATAAAATGTCAAGATTATGTTAGAAGTGAAGTAAAACAAGGGAATGTACAAGAAGTCAGTTTAGTAATAGATTTTGATCTAAAATATAAAGAAATAATTTGTAAATTAATAGAGGAAGACAACAGAAAACATTATGATTTTAATCATAATGAAAAAGTCTTACAATATATATGTGAGAAATCAATCCAAGAAGTCTGAACTTCCTTCGCTCACCGACGTGGCAACCTAGATGTATCTAAAGGACATTCCTGGTATTTGTGCCGCAGTGTTTATGTGGTATGAGCGTGCCTTTTCACGAAACTCAATTTCTTGTTTTTGTTGATGTTAAAATCGCGACAGCCGGTCACCCGGACGTGTTTCGATAGGAACGGGTTGTAAACGATATATAATAAAAGGTGTTAGTCAAAAAAAGTGGCTTTTATTAAAAGTTGAACCAAATCTTACAAAATTTGAATCAAATCTTACATCAGGAGTGGGATATGAACTTTACGATCACCACAGACCTTGTGTAGTTCGACGTTAACAAAAAAAAATTAACAGTGGGAGAATTTGCAAAAATCCTAACGGACTCGTTAAAAGCACTGAAGGACAATAATACTAGTTCTGTGTTTTCGTCTGTGAATATTCCTATTTTTAATCCGGCTCAAAATGACGATGGTGCATCGAATTGGTGTGACGAATTGAAAAAATTAAGTGAAACCTTCAACTGGTCGGACCATGAACTAATAGCCAGAGGATCGAGCGGACTAGTTGGAGAAGCAAAGGAATGGCTGTCATCTTGGAAGCCCGTGCAGAAAACCTGGGAGGACTTCAGGAACGAATTGTGCAGCCTTTACCCGCCGAAGCGAAATTTAAGCGAGAAATTACGGAGAGCGAGCCTGTATACAAGCAACGATACAAACTCATACTGTGAGTATGCCAGAAAGAAAATAATTCTTCTAAACTCTCTAGATTTTAATCTAACTGAAAGTCAGCAATTGGAAATTATTATTGGAGATATTAAAGACATTCACATTAAAACTGCCGCGTTTAACAGCAATTTTGACTCAGTCAGCGACGTTTTAAGTCTCCTTGGTAATTATACTCGATTTAAAAATGATAATTTGCTCGCTAAAAAGGGGTTAAAGAGAAGTTTTGATAATAGAGATATAAAATTTGATCTAAAAAAGTGCTATAATTGTAAACAGTTAGGGCACATTAGTCGTAACTGCCCGAACCGACAGGTTAAACGCTTAGCCTTTGAACAAAAACCAAACAGCGAATATAGATCATCTGGTAGCAAATTTAATACCATTTGCACCTACTGTAAAAAACGTGGTCATTATGAAACTCACTCTTTTCAAAAGCAGCGAGATCAACCTGCTACCTTTCAAGTAAATTATTTTTGTATCAGTCTGGTTAAGAGTTTTTGCATGACATTTATGATTCAGGGTTTATTAGTTAAATGTTTGATAGATACGGGAGCGGAGTGTAGCTTATTATCAAGCAATGTAGTAAAGAGCCCGTGTTATTAACGATAAAAGGTATAGGAAGCGATATTATTTTTGCTAATAGCAAAACTATATTACGACTAGAGAACAATGGAACAGCTTTTGAGATTTGTTTTTACATTGTTAACGATTCTGTAATAGGGCCTGACGCTATCATAGGTAGGGACCTTTTTAATCATAAGGGCATTGAAATTCATACAGATAGCAAAGGGTCGAGATTATTTTTGAACGAAGATCGAGTAACGCCACCAAAATCAATCCTTCAATTGATAATTTCACCGGAAACTGTAAACACCCCTTTAAAGGGAAACTGTTTAACAAATTTAGTCGACCTTCTCTCTAAATACGACAAAAACATAACAGTGGGAAACTCGGTGTCTCCCATTAAAACGGCCGAGCTGAATATTAAATTGAAAGAGGATAAGATAGTAAACTATCACCCCTATAGAATGGCACTATGCGAAAGGGAAAAGGTTAAATTAATAATTAATGATTTACTGCAGAATAAAATCATTCGCGAGAGCCATTCTTCATACGCAAGTCCAATAGTTCTCGTGCATAAAAAGGACGGTTCTGTGCGCATGTGTGTAGACTACCGGGCTCTTAATAAAATCACACAAAAGGAAAGGTTTCCATTACCATTGATCTAAGATCAAATCAATAACTTAAAAGGCAACAAATTCTTTACGACCCTCGACATGGCCTCCGGGTTTCACCAAATTCCCGTAGCACCTGAATCCATCGAAAAAACGACCTTTGTGACCCCTGATGGTCATTACGAGTATTTCCGGATGCCGTTTGGTTTAGCCAATGCACCGGCCGTCTTTCAGCGCGCCATCTGTAAAGCTCTAGGTGATTTAAAGGACAAAGACGCACTAATTTACTTAGACGACGTGTTAATTCCATCGGCAACCATCGCGGAAGGTTTCCAAAAATTAGACAGGGTTTTGAAATCTCTTACTTCTGCAGGGTTCTCTCTAAATTTCAATAAATGCCATTTCTTCAAAACCCAAATTGAGTACATATTTGGGCCAGGAAATATCTGAGCACCGCGTTAAGCCAGGAAAGAACAAGGTTGACGCGCTTCTAAACGCTTCCGATCCCGAAAATGTAAAACAGGTTAGACAGTTTATGGGACTAGCGAATTATTTCCGAAAATTCATACCTGAATTATCATCGCGCACAGCTTGTATAACTAAACTAACGAAAAGTAATGGAAAATTCATTTGGGGTAGTGATCAAAAAATACCAATAATATGTCTGTGCCTTCCTGAGTCAACGTCCCTAAATTAGAGACGGAACTCCACACCGATGCTAGTCGCCTTGGTTTTGGAGCCATTCTTTTCCAACGCCACGAGGATAAACAATTAAAGGTGGTGTCATATTTCTCTAAACGTACTTCGAGTGATGAAATGAAATACCATTCTTACGAGCTCATTTTGAACACCGACATAGTTGTTTGTTGAAAGCCGTAACGCTTTGCAAACGAGCTCATTTTGAACACCGATATAGTTGTTTGTTGAAAGCCGTAACGCTTTGCAAACGAGCTTATTTTGAACATCGATGCAGTTGTTTGTTGAAAGCCGTAACGCTTTGCAAACAAATTTATTTTCTGTGCCGAAAACAACAATTTGTGTAGAGAACAAATTTTTACAATCAGCGTCGAAGAACTCGCTGAAACGAAATTCTTTTAGTAAATTCTCGTTGTGGTTTCTTAATTTTTGTAGGCTGAAACCAGGCGATTCCAGATTAGTAATTCGAGAACGAATTAATTGTCAGGAATGGCCATGTGAGAAATCAATCCAAGAAGTCTGAACTTCCTTCGCTCACCGACGTGGCAACCTAGATGTATCTAAAGGACATTCCTGGTATTTGTGCCGCAGTGTTTATGTGGTATGAGCGTGCCATTTCACGAAACTCAATTTCTTGTTTTTGTTGATATTAAAATCGCGACAGCCGGTCACCCGGACGTGTTTCGATAGGAACGGGTTGTAAACGATATATAATAAAAGGTGTTAGTCAAAAAAAGTGGCTTTTATTAAAAGTTGAACCAAATCTCACAAAATTTGAATCAAATCTTACATATATATTGTCATAAATAATACTTTTGAGTTATAGTAGTATGAAATATAAATATAAAACATATGTAAAATACACACAACACTTATGACACACATTTTTACTAAAATTTGTAGAATTTTCTTAAATTTTGAGATTTAACTTAATTAAATTAGTAGAAGTCAACTTAATATTCCTTATTTGACAGTTTATTATGGAACTCAGACTGATTTTATGTCATAGAAAAATTAATTTCTTTTATTACTTGAAGATTTTACTTACCACTTTACGATTACTACTCACTTTTCTAAATTTGTATAATTTGAAGATTTTATGTTATGGTTTAGAAAAAGGAAATGTTTACTTCAAAATTTATCATCTGACATCAAGGTTGGACGTTTTATATTTATTGCAGGGAAAAATTTCTGGTCTTGTCGAGAAGTTCTACACTTTAGTCTTCCGATATATGGAATTCCTATGTAAAAGTGTTTGAATTTGCTAAATTAGTTCAGGAATTGTTTTTAAAACATTCAATTTAACCATAATAAGTTTAAAAATTTAAATTATATTGAAATTTAATTCAAATTTACATCAACATTTTGTGTCATTTATATTTTTGTAATAAAAAATATAATAATGTTCTAGTGTATGGATGTTTGTCTGTCAAACACTCAGATAGCCAGGGAAAAAGTAGCGAAAATTGCACTTTTCGATTGTTGAAAAACTGAAAAATTAGCGCAAGATGCCGTAAACGATATCGTTTAAGATTAAAACGAAGTAGGGTTTTGCAAAATTTCATACCCATTTATTAAGCGGTTTAAAAGATATTAGCATATGTCACAAATGTTCGCTGGATGGTGAGCGAAATTGACACTCGGAACGTTGCATAATTCAAGTTATTTTCATTAATTATTGTTGGTTATTGGCAAAATTAGCTTATAGTGAAAACGAAGTAAAATTTATATTTCTTTTTAAAAAACTAAGATAGCCATTTTGTAAATGGGAAAAATCGTATCAGCTCATTTATTTTATTTTTTATTATTTATTAAAAAAGGGTGTCCGTAAAGTGTGTCAATAAAAATTAGAATAATATAATTAATAAAATAGAACATGGCGAAAAGAGAAGAAAACAAATATTTTATAGAAAGATTATAGAATAATTGGAAATGTTAAAAGAACAGTGTCATAATAACAATACAAAAAATTTAAGAAGTTGTTTGAGATTAATTAAAATGAAAGAAGAAATAAGTTGATTAGAAGAAGGAGAATTTATAAAAATAAATAAGTTTATTCTGAAAGTTTGTAATATTAAATTAGTTTTATATTAGATTAGAATTTTTGGAATAATATTTAATTAGTTTTAATTTTAAGATTTGAATTTTAGAATATTATTTAAATAAAAAAATTGTAAATTTAATTTTTTGGAACATTGTAGCGAATATTTTTTCATCAGCATCAGACTTTATTTTTTCTAGGTCTCAGTGACAAGTTATATGGTGGTGGATCACTAACTCTTCTGTCTGTTGTTCAACTTCTAATTTTCATTTGGAGTCTCTATTGTGTTGATAAAGTTTAATTTTCATTTTGTGACAAATACGTTGATTCTGCATTTTGTGTTAAATTATCCTTTTAATAATTTAATTAATCGGTTCTAAAGAGGATGTAAATAAAACTAACAAGCTCGACGACGTATTGACCTAACCTAACCAGTGATCTTTATTATAATTAGATATCATTGTCTGTGTAGATGTTAACAGGTTATACGTACAATCTCATAAGAGATACATATATGTAAATATATATATTATATATTTGTACATATGTGTTAACAATTGTCTTATTTCATTAAGACACTTCTGAATGCGGCTTCTTTATGTTGCTTTGGTTGGTTGAAGGTGTTTGATTTTGGATTCATCATTTTGATTTTTATAATTCTTAATTGGATTTTAGTTTTTATATAATTAATTATTATTTATAGACTTATTAGATACTAATGTTACGTTGAGGGTTATAACGTATATTACGTATTTAAAATACATATTAAATAGAATTAATTAAGAATATTTGCTTTAGTATTCGCTTGATGACTTTCTATAGACCTTCCCAATTTTGCTGCAGTTTTGGTGACAAGTCTCTTTGATGACGCGGATTATAAAGCCACACCATGTCTCCCTCTTGGAATCCTCCAACAGTGGCTTTTATGTCATAAATATCCTTCATCTGGTCACTGGCTATCTGCATATGGGAGCGTACATCTTCATGAATGTCGTCAAGTCGTTTCCAGAGTTCGCTGACATAGTCTTCCCCTACAAGATCTTCATCAGGGATACAGACAAATTTAAGGTCACAGTACCTTGGCGGGTGTTTGGTCAGTAGTTTCATGGGTCAAAGATCTACATTCATTGCGCCTATCCCAACATTGGTGGCGTGGGTGTCCAGAACAAACTTTCCACTTGGAAGAGGATAACCCAATACAGGCGTTGTAGAGAGAGTTTGTTTCTGTTTTTCGAAGGCAACTTGGCGTTGTTGGCAAATTCGGGAACAAATCGTCTGTAATAGGTACAGAGTCTGAATAAGCTTCTCACTTAATGTACATCAGTAGGTACCGGCCACTCTTGTACTGCCTTGATCTTCTGCGGGTCAACCGAAACGCCGGTATCCGAAACAACGTTCCCCAGGTAGTTGACCGTCTCTTGAGAGAGCTGACATTTTTTACGCCTCAGTTTCAGATGTACTTGTTGTAGTCTTTGGAATACTGCCTCCAGGTTCTTCATGTGGGACAACTTCTCTTGAGCAAGCAACTTGAACTTTTCGCTATTTAACATCAAAGTCTTCTTTCGGAAGTTAAGGTAAAAGTCATACTTCCTTTGAACCTCCATACTTGAGACTGCGTTGTCTTCTATTTCTGCCGCCATAACGCAGTGCTGGAAGGAGATTTTTCCTACCCTGACGTTTTTTCGCCATGGGCGGTGCATAGCTTCCATCTAGTTGGTAAAAGCTTACTGGGCTTGGTGATAATTTCGGGCCTTATAATTGTCCTGCTTGCTCCGGAGTCTAATAAGAACGAACATCGTTTGAAGTGTATAAGTGCCGTGAGAAAAAGGCTACCAGTTCGACCTTTCACAGTCTTCGTCAGTGCAACTATACCTGGGGCCTCCTGTTCCTGGAACGAAGAATGAAGAAACCCTTCCGGTGGCAGTGTATTCAAAATCTTTCCGGTACAGTCTCGTAAGACGAGGGTAAATTCAGTGGCCTTTTCTTGTCCAGACATTAACTTTTGCCGCTGCCTCGAATTGTTTGAGAAAAATGGTTCGTGATGTTTTTCCATCGGACGTTGGTGGCTTCATGTGTACCTTCGATGGTAGACATGTTCTTCTTTTACGTTAATGGTGTCCGTTATAGCCGTGGTTTCTGTCTGCCCGGGAATTTGGTCACAAGTCTTGGACTGCATGTTGAAATTTAGAAAGTTGTCTTCCAAGTACTTCAATCTTGAACCGACTTCCTTAAGAAAATTAATTTGCGATTCAAGATTACTTTCTGTATTAGCCAATTGTTTGCCGAAAACGCCGATTTTTTCTTCAAGATCTTCTTTCAATGCTTTTGAATTTTCGTTTAGTTTCTCTTCTAATGTTCTACATAAACTTCCACACCTCTGGAAAATCTCGTCTTTACTCATAAAACTCCGATAACGCGTGTTTGCCCTGCAGGCACGTCGTTCTGCGAATAAGTGTAGAAAAGAAAAGAAAGAAGAAGTAGAAGTGCAAATAGAACCTATTTAAAAACTTAATAAAACCTAATTAGGAGATAATTTCAAAATTAAAATACATAGGCTCTACATATCAACAACCCAAAAAAATAAATAAGTTTAGAAAATTACGAAAAAGATCAAATATTATCCATATCACCATCTAAATGGAAAATAAAACATTACAGGAATTAATAGATACAGATTGTGAAATTTCGTTAATTAGTAGAGATTATTTTGATAATTTAATAAATTTAAAAGATATGTAGCGATAACCACCAAATTTGACGTATTCCGCCGATTGTGGCGGTGATTTGAGAGGTTTCGCCAAATATGGGGTTATTAACCGCCTGGGGGTTAGCTTTTGGTAGATAGTTGAGACTCGCTTGGCAAAGCAAGAGTGCACACAAACAATTAACAACTAATTTATTAATAACAATAGTAAGAAAATGATTAAAGACAATTGAATAATAATTTATCCTTAAAGTAATAATAATATGATACAACTTACCCCAGAACCCAGAGTAGACAATAATATTCCGTCTTCAGACGGTGCGGACACTGACTTAGCGATCTGTTCTTGGTGACCCATTTTATGGGGCCGTCACCTGCTTATTCCGCGGTTACAAAACATTTGTTTGTCGGAATAAGTAGTTGACATCGCTACCGGGTGAATAAAGATTCCCATATATTGGGTGATATGCGACAGATATAATACCACATGTAATCAAGATATTAAAAATAACATTAAGAAAAGCAAATAACAAGAAAATAGTTGAGGCACAAGATATATTAAGTACAGAGGTAAAGATTGGAAAAACAACAGTCACGGTACAATTTCTAGTAAAATCAAATTTGCAATTTGAATGTAGGGGTAGATATTAATGATGAAGGCAATTGCTGATTTAAAGGAGAGAAGGTTTGTTGTATAAGGAGAAAGTACAGCATTGTTAAGAAAAGTGAAAAGCTAATTATTAAAGAAATAATGTTAATAATGGAGATTTCATGTGTAATATAATAAAATATCAAGATCAGTTTAGAAAAGAAGAACAGGAGGGGAACGGATTAGAAGAAGTCTACTTAATAATAGATTGTGACCTATAATACAAAGAAATAATTTACAGTCATAAAGAAGAATACAAGGATTTAACAAATGACAAACCTAGAATAGCAAATGTATGTTATCAACATCAAACTTATCCGATTCATTATAAATATAGAGAAAAAGTAAATGAAGAACTAAAACGAATGATTAAAGAAGGTATTATTAGTAACAAATCTACAAATTATATCAATCAATCAATATATTGTGCTGAAAAGGAATGGATCACTTCGTATGTGCCGGGATGCAAGAAGATTAAATCCAATAACAGCAACACATAATGAACATCCTGAAAATATTGCGGGTATATTAAGAGAAAACTGCTTATTTACAAAATTAGATATAAAAAATACATTTTGTTTAATACCTTCAGAAGAAGAGAGCAGGAAAGATTGTGGTTTTAAAGTTAATGGTAATGTTTATGTCTTTAATGTGGCAACTTTTGGGTTGTCAACTTCTAGTACTGCTGTAGTAAGAGCAGACTAATTTAAATAAATATGACTATTTTTAATTACATTACGTTGATGATATTCTGATTTTTTCTAAAAATGAGCAAGAACATGGATTATATTTACGTCGTATCATGAGTGAATTAGATAATGCGGGATTAAAGTTAAATACATGTAAGTGTGAATTTTAAAAAGAAAAGTGGAATATTTAGGGTATGTTATAAACAAAGATGGTAGATTAAAAGAAATTGGGAAATATCCAAGACCAAGAAATATAAGAAGCTTGAGGGGATTTTTAGGAATTATAAATCATATAGAACAACCATAGTTATAGTGCGATTATGGCTTTGACTTTTTGAATGGTTTACAATAGCTCCTGATGTTTAAGGCAATAAAGTAATTTGGAAGGTATTTGTACCGAAGCTGTGAGGTTAATGGTCCGTACTAGGAAAAATTATTTGAGTAAAGTAAAGTATAAAAATTATTATAGAATTATTTCCATCAACGTGCTCCTTTAATTCGTAGATATTTAAAGTTCGATTGTTAGAAAAAATTGAATATTATTATTCTTCTGTTTGTACCTGTTTATGTAGAATTTCTTAATCGTTTCTTAGTTTTCGTTCATTTCATTTATATTATATATATATATAATATGAATTCATTAATATAGGTACAAATATTTAGATGATTATCAACTGTTTATGCATATTTAACATTTATTTCTTTATTTTTTTTCTATTAAAAGTTTCAAGAGAAATTTATAATTAAAATCCAATAATTTTTAAAATACGGACCTGAGATTACTTCAACAAGGGTGTTTGTATCGGTCAATTTTTATGACTGTCTGGGGTTGAGTTCTCATAAAAGTAATTGAAAGCTAAAGTTATGTAGTCAATATAAATGCATAACGTTTATGTAGCACTAGAGATAACTTAGCATGTAGGAGTTTTCGATGAATTGTTATATTTAGATTTGTATGAGTTAGCATTTAAAAAGGTATAAGTAGAAGTGAAACTATTGTTCTGGTCAGAGTAATCACTAGAGTAATCACTAACTACTTGTTGTTTTACCGATCGTTTACGTACATAGTATATTGCCTTGGAAATAACAAAGTGAACTCTCCGTTTGTATCTTCTGGATAAGAATTAAATAAAATAAATAATTTTGAATTTAAATTGTTTTTAAAAAGTAATTTTCCGAAGTACAAACGTTAACTCTAAACAGCAATTAAGCCATAAACGCACTATAAGTATGGTTGTTCTATATATATTGTTATGTTATGAGATGTGGGACTAATAAAATATGTTATGATATGATTTGGATGATATACAAAACAATTTTTTTAAATAAAATTTTAATTTAATTTACTGAATTCATGAGCATGAAAATTCTCAACTCGGAGTAAGTTCCAAAAATATATAAAAATTACAAATACCTTTAAAACTAAATTAAATTCAAAAATTCTACTGTATAACTAAATCTAATTAGAACTATAAACAATTTTTTTTAAAATATGAAAATTTTAAATTAATAAAGTCAAAAGTTTTTCTATTAAATTATTTAGACATATTGTTCTCACACTGTCACGATGTCAATTGAAAAATCAGCTTTCATCAAAACTCCAACTCCACATCCAGATTAGTTTTTCTATTTTCCCTTTTGTAGTGGCTCTTCATCTTAATCTTATAATACTTTATTTAAACCTTAAGTTAATACAAACAAAAAACTACTTTCATATAGTTCAGTCTCGTCTCTCTAGACGTGTGACTAAGTAACACTTATAATTAAACAAACAAAATCCATTTGCCTTATAGCTAATAAATATAAATAAATAAATACATATGACCAGGAAATCAAGCTAAATGAAAAAATATCCGTTAAATTCATACCTGATCGTCTCATTCGCATAATTACAGCATTATGTGACAAAAGACAGGCTAATAGAACGCAAATGCTACCAATAAAATTAATCCAATTGTTTTGAAAATCGTGTCAAAATAAACGGCTGAGTCTATTTTATTGTACAATTTTGCCATTCTTTTGCAATAACGACTTGAGTTGGGCAAGAAATCAAGCTAAATACGAAAATATCCCTTAAATTCATACCTGATCGTTTCATACGAACAATTTCAGCATTATGTGACAAAATACTGGAAAATAGAACGCAAATGCGACCAATAACGTTCAATTGTTTTGCAAATCGTGCCAGAATAAACGCCCGAGTCTATTTTATTATACAATTTTACATTCTGTTGCAAAAACGACTCCATTTTGTCAAGAAATCATGCTAAATGGAAAACATCCGTTAAATTTATACCTGATCGTCTCGTACGAATAGTTACAGCATTATGCGACAAAATACAGGATAATAGATCGCAAATGCTACCAATAACGTTCAATTGTTTTGCAAATCGTGTCAAAATAATCGGTCGACTCTATTCTATTATACATATTTACCATTCTTTTGCAAAAACGACTCAATTTTGACAAGAAATCAAGCCAAATGGAAAAATATCCGTTAAATCATGCCTAATCGTCTCATAAGCATAATTACAGCATTATCTGACATAATACAGGAAAATAGAACGCAAATGCTACCAATAACGTTCAGTTGCTTTGAAAATCGTGTCAAAATAAACTGCTCAGTCTATTTTATGATACAATTTTACCATTCTTTTGCAATAACTACTCGATTTTGTCAGGACATCAAGCTAAATGGAAAACTATCCGTTACATTCATACCCGATCGTCTCATACGCATAATTACAGCATTATGTGACGAAATACAGGAAAATAGAACGCAAATGCTACCAATAACGTTCAATTGTTTTGCAAATCGTGTCAAAATAAACGGCCGAGTCTATCCATTATACATTTTAACCATTCTTTTGCAAAAACGACTCGATTTTGTCAAGAAATCCAGCTGAATGGAAAAATATCCGTTAAATCATGCCTAATCGTCTCATACGCATAATTACAGCATTATCTGACAAAATACAGGATAATAGAACGCAAATGCTACCAATAACGTTCAGTTGCTTTGAAAATTGTGTCAAAATAAACGGCCGAGTCCATTTTATGATACAATTTTACCATTCTTTTGCAATAACTACTCGATTTTGTCAAGAAATCATTGTAAATGGAAAAATATCCGTTAAATTCATACCCGATGGTCTCATACGCATTATTACAGCATTATGTGACAAAATACAGGAAAATAGAACGCAAATGCTACCAATAACGTTTAACTGCTTTGCAAATCGTACGAAAATAAACGGCCGAGTCCTTTTTATGATACAATTTTACCATTCTTTTGCGAAAACGACCCGCTTTTGTCAAGACATCATGCTAAATCGAATAATATCCGTTAAATTCATACCTGATCGTCTCGTACGCATAATTACAGCGTTATGTGACAAAATACAGGAAAATAGAACGAAAATGCTACCAATAACGTTTAATTGCTTTGCAAATCGTATCAAAATAAACGGCCGAGTCCTTTTTATTATACAATTTTACCATTCTTTCGCAAAAACGACTCGATTTTGTCAAGAAATCATTGTAAATGAAATAATATCCGTTAAATCATACCTGATCGTCTTATACGCATAATTACAGCATTATGAGACAAAATACAAAAAAATAGAACGCAAATGCAACCAATAACGTTCAATTGTTTTGCAAATCGTCTCATGCGCATAATTACAGCATTATTTGACAAAATACAAAAAAATAGAACACAAATGCTACCAATAACATTCAATTAAATTGAAAATCGTGTCTAAATAAACGGCTGAGTCTATTTTATTATACAATTTTACCATTCTATTGCAAAAACGACTCGATTTTGTCAAGAAATCAAGCTAAATGCAAAAATATCCGTTAAATTCATACCTGATCGTCTCATACGCATAATTACAGCATTATGTGACAAAATGCAGGAAAATGGAACGCAAATGCTACCAATAACGTTTAATTGCTTTGCAAATCGTACGAAAATAAACGGCCGAGTCCTTTTTATGATACAATTTTACCATTCTATTGCAAAAACGACCCGATTTTGTCGAAAATGTGACAAAATACAGGAAAATTCAAGGCAAATGCTAGTAATATCGTTCAGATGTATTGAAAGCGTGTCAAAATAAATGGCTGAGTCTATTTTATTATACAATTTTACCATTCTTCTGCAATAACGGCACGATTTTGAAAAGAACGTGACAAAATTCAGGAAAATTCATCGCAAATGCTACCAATAACGTTCAATTCCTTTGAAAATCGTGCCAAAATAAACGGTTAAGTCCATTTCATAATACAATTTTACCATTCTTCTGCAATAACGACTCGATTTTGTCAAGAACGTTACAAAATTCAGGAAAATTCACCGCAAATGCTACCAATAACGTTCAATTCCTTTGAAAATCGTGCCAAAATAAACGGTTGAGTCCACTTCATCATACAATTTCACCATTCTTCTGCAATAACGGCTCGATTTTGTCAAGAATGTGACAAAATACAGGAAAATAGAACGCAAATGTTAGCAATATCGTTCAGTTGTTTTGAAAAGCATGTCAAAATAAGCGACTGAGTCGATTTCATTATACAATTTTACCATTCTTCTGCAATAACGACTCGATTTTGTCAAAATGTGACAAAATAAAGGAAAATTCAACGCAAATGCTAGCAATATCGTTCAGTTGTATTGAAAAGCGTGTCAAAATGAATGACTGAGTCCATTTTATTATACAATTTTACCATTCTTCTGCAATAACGACTCGATTTTGTCAAAAATGTGACAAAATACAGGAAAATAGAACGCAAATGCTAGCAACATCGTTCAGTTGTTTTGAAAAGCATGTCGAAATAAGCGACTGAGTCAATTTCGTTATACAATATTACCATTCTTCTGTAATAACGGCACGATTTTGTTAAGAACGTGACAAAATTCAGGAAAATTCATCGCAAATGCTACCAAAAACGTTCAATTCTTTTGAAAATCGTGCCAAAATAAACGGTTAAGTCCATTTCATTATACAATTTTACCATTCTTCTGCAATAACGGCTCGATTTTGTCAAGAATGTGACAAAATAAAGGAAAATTCAACGCAAATGCTAGCAATATCGTTCAGTTGTATTGAAAAGCGTGTCAAAATGAATGACTGAGTCCATTTTATTATACAATTTTACCATTCTTCTGCAATAACGACTCGATTTTTTCAAAAATGTGACAAAATACCGGAAAATAGAAAGCAAATGCTACCAATAACGTTCAATTCTTTTCAAAATCGTCCCAATATAAACGGTTGAGTCCATTTCATTATACAATTTTACCATTCTTCTGCAATAACGGCTCGATTTTGTCAAGAATGTGACAAAATACAGGAAAATAGAACGCAAATGCTAGCAACATCGTTCAGTTGTATTGAAAAGCATGTCAAAATAAGCGACTGAGTCAATTTCATTATACAATTTTACCATTCTTCTGCAATAACGACTCGATTTTGTCAAAATGTGACAAAATAAATGAAAATTCAACGCAAATGCTAGCAATATCGTTCAGTTGTATTGAAAAGCATGTCAAAATGAACGAGTGAGTATTTCATTATGCAATTTTATCATTCTTCTGCAATAACGACTCGATTTTGTCAAGAACGTGACAAAATTCAGGAAAATTCATCGCAAATGCTACCAATAACGTTCAATTCTTTTGAAAATCGTGCCAAATTAAACGGTTGAGTCCATTTCATTATACAATTTTACCATTCTTCTGCAATAACGGCACGTTTTTGTTAAGAATGTGACAAAATACAGGAAAATAGAACGCAAATGCTACCAATAACGTTCAATTCTTTAGGACATCGTGCCAAAATAAACGGTTGAGTCCACTTCATCATACAATTTTACAATTCTTCTGCAATAACGGCTCGATTTTGTCAAGAATGTGACAAAATACAGGAAACTAGAACGCATATGCTAGCAACATCGTTCAGTTGTTTTGAAAAGCATGTCAAAATGATCGAGTGAGTATTTCATTATGCAATTTTATCATTCTTCTGCAATAACGACTCGATTTTGTCAAAAATGTGACAAAATACAGGAAAATTCAAGGCAAATGCTTGTAATATCGTTCAGATGTATTGAAAGCGTGTCAAAATAAACGGCTGAGTCTATTTTATTATACAATTTTACCATTCTTCTGCAATAACGGCACGATTTTGTCAAGAATGTGACAAAATACAGGAAAATATAACGCAAATGTTAGCAATATCGTTCAGTTGTTTTGAAAAGCATGTCAAAATAAGCGACTGAGTCAATTTCATTATACAATTTTACCATTCTTCTGCAATAACGACTCGATTTTGTCAAAATGTGACAAAATAAAGGAAAATTCAACGCAAATGCTAGCAATATCGTTCAGTTGTATTGAAAAGCGTGTCAAAATGAATGACTGAGTCCATTTTATTATACAATTTTACCATTCTTCTGCAATAACGACTCGATTTTTTCAAAAATGTGACAAAATACAGGAAAATAGAAAGCAAATGCTACCAATAACGTTCAATTCTTTTCAAAATCGTCCCAATATAAACGGTTGAGTCCATTTCATTATACAATTTTACCATTCTTCTGCAATAACGGCTCGATTTTGTCAAGAATGTGACAAAATACAGGAAAATAGAACGCAAATGCTAGCAACATCGTTCAGTTGTATTGAAAAGCATGTCAAAATAAGCGACTGAGTCAATTTCATTATACAATTTTACCATTCTTCTGCAATAACGACTCGATTTTGTCAAAATGTGACAAAATAAATGAAAATTCAACGCAAATGCTAGCAATATCGTTCAGTTGTATTGAAAAGCATGTCAAAATGAACGAGTGAGTATTTCATTATGCAATTTTATCATTCTTCTGCAATAACGACTCGATTTTGTCAAGAACGTGACAAAATTCAGGAAAATTCATCGCAAATGCTACCAATAACGTTCAATTCTTTTGAAAATCGTGCCAAATTAAACGGTTGAGTCCATTTCATTATACAATTTTACCATTCTTCTGCAATAACGGCACGTTTTTGTTAAGAATGTGACAAAATACAGGAAAATAGAACGCAAATGCTACCAATAACGTTCAATTCTTTAGGACATCGTGCCAAAATAAACGGTTGAGTCCACTTCATCATACAATTTACCATTCTTCTGCAATAACGGCTCGATTTTGTCAAGAATGTGACAAAATACAGGAAACTAGAACGCATATGCTAGCAACATCGTTCAGTTGTTTTGAAAAGCATGTCGAAATAAGCGACTGAGTCAATTTCGTTATACAATATTACCATTCTTCTGCAATAACGGCACGATTTTGTTAAGAACGTGACAAAATACAGGAAAATAGAAAGCAAATGCTACCAATAACGTTCAATTCTTTTGAAAATCGTCCCAATATAAACGGTTGAGTCCATTTCATTATACAATTTTACCATTCTTCTGCAATAACGGCTCGATTTTGTCAAGAATGTGACAAAATACAGGAAAATAGAACGCAAATGCTAGCAACATCGTTCAGTTGTATTGAAAAGCATGTCAAAATAAGCGACTGAGTCAATTTCATTATACAATTTTACCATTCTTCTGCAATAACGACTCGATTTTGTCAAAATGTGACAAAATAAAGGAAAATTCAACGCAAATGCTAGCAATATCGTTCAGTTGTATTGAAAAGCATGTCGAAATAAGCGACTGAGTCAATTTCGTTATACAATATTACCATTCTTCTGCAATAACGGCACGATTTTGTTAAGAACGTGACAAAATACAGGAAAATAGAAAGCAAATGCTACCAATAACGTTCAATTCTTTTGAAAATCGTCCCAATATAAACGGTTGAGTCCATTTCATTATACAATTTTACCATTCTTCTGCAATAACGGCTCGATTTTGTCAAGAATGTGACAAAATACAGGAAAATAGAACGCAAATGCTAGCAACATCGTTCAGTTGTATTGAAAAGCATGTCAAAATAAGCGACTGAGTCAATTTCATTATACAATTTTACCATTCTTCTGCAATAACGACTCGATTTTGTCAAAATGTGACAAAATAAAGGAAAATTCAACGCAAATGCTAGCAATATCGTTCAGTTGTATTGAAAAGCATGTCAAAATGAACGAGTGAGTATTTCATTATGCAATTTTATCATTCTTCTGCAATAACGACTCGATTTTGTCAAGAACGTGACAAAATTCAGGAAAATTCACCGCAAATGCTACCAATAACGTTCAATTCCTTTGAAAATCGTGCCAAAATAAACGGTTGAGTCCATTTCATTATACAATTTTACCATTCTTCTGCAATAACGGCACGATTTTGTTAAGAATGTGACAAAATACAGGAAAATAGAACGCAAATGCTAGCAACATCGTTCAGTTGTTTTGAAAAGCATGTCGAAATAAGCGACTGAGTCAATTTCATTATACAATTTTACCATTCTTCTGCAGTAACGGCACGATTATGTTAAGAACGTGACAAAATTCAGGAAAATTCATCGTAAATGCTACCAATAACGTTCAATTCTTTTCAAAATCGTGCCAAAATAAACGGTTAAGTCCATTTCATAATACAATTTTACCATTCTTCTGCAATAACGGCACGTTTTTGTTAAGAATGTGACAAAATACAGGAAAATAGAACGCAAATGCTAGCAACATCGTTCAGTTGTATTGAAAAGCATGTCAAAATAAGCGACTGAGTAAATTTCATTATACAATTTTACCATTCTTCTGCAATAACGACTCGATTTTGTCAAAATGTGACAAAATAAAGGAAAATTCAACGCAAATGCTAGCAATATCGTTCAGTTGTATTGAAAAGCATGTCAAAATGAACGAGTGAGTATTTCATTATGCAATTTTATCATTCTTCTGCAATAACGACTCGATTTTGTCAAGAACGTGACAAAATTCAGGAAAATTCATCGCAAATGCTACCAATAACGTTCAATTCTTTTGAAAATCGTGCCAAATTAAACGGTTGAGTCCATTTCATTATACAATTTTACCATTCTTCTGCAATAACGGCTCGATTTTGTCTAGAATGTGACAAAATAAAGGAAAATAGAACGCATATGCTAGCAACATCGTTCAGTTGTTTTGAAAAGCATGTCAAAATGAACGAGTGAGTATTTCATTATGCAATTTTATCATTCTTCTGCAATAACGACTCGATTTTGTCAAAAATGTGACAAAATACAGGAAAATTCAAGGCAAATGCTAGTAATATCGTTCAGATGTATTGAAAGCGTGTCAAAATAAACGGCTGAGTCTATTTTATTATACAATTTTACCATTCTTCTGCAATAACGGCACGATTTTGTCAAGAACGTGACAAAATTCAGGAAAATTCATCGCAAATGCTACCAATAACGTTCAATTCTTTTGAAAATCGTGCCAAATTAAACGGTTGAGTCCATTTCATTATACAATTTTACCATTCTTCTGCAATAACGACTCGATTTTGTCAAGAACGTGACAAAATTCAGGAAAATTCACCGCAAATGCTACCAATAACGTTCAATTCCTTTGAAAATCGTGCCAAAATAAACGGTTGAGTCCATTTCATTATACAATTTTACCATTCTTCTGCAGTAACGGCACGAATTTGTTAAGAATGTGACAAAATAAAGGAAAATTCAACGCAAATGCTAGCAATATCGTTCAGTTGTATTGAAAAGCGTGTCAAAATGAATGACTGAGTCCATTTTATTATACAATTTTACCATTCTTCTGCAATAACGACTCGATTTTGTCAAAAATGTGACAAAATACAGGAAAATAGAACGCAAATGCTAGCAACATCGTTCAGTTGTTTTGAAAAGCATGTCGAAATAAGCGACTGAGTCAATTTCGTTATACAATATTACCATTCTTCTGCAATAACGGCACGATTTTGTTAAGAACGTGACAAAATTCAGGAAAATTCATCGCAAATGCTACCAAAAACGTTCAATTCTTTTGAAAATCGTGCCAAAATAAACGGTTAAGTCCATTTCATTATACAATTTTACCATTCTTCTGCAATAACGGCTCGATTTTGTCAAGAATGTGACAAAATAAAGGAAAATTCAACGCAAATGCTAGCAATATCGTTCAGTTGTATTGAAAAGCGTGTCAAAATGAATGACTGAGTCCATTTTATTATACAATTTTACCATTCTTCTGCAATAACGACTCGATTTTGTCAAAAATGTGACAAAATACAGGAAAATAGAAAGCAAATGCTACCAATAACGTTCAATTCTTTTGAAAATCGTCCCAATATAAACGGTTGAGTCCATTTCATTATACAATTTTACCATTCTTCTGCAATAACGGCTCGATTTTGTCAAGAATGTGACAAAATACAGGAAAATAGAACGAAAATGCTAGCAACATCGTTCAGTTGTATTGAAAAGCATGTCAAAATAAGCGACTGAGTCAATTTCATTATACAATTTTACCATTCTTCTGCAATAACGACTCGATTTTGTCAAAATGTGACAAAATAAAGGAAAATTCAACGCAAATGCTAGCAATATCGTTCAGTTGTATTGAAAAGCATGTCAAAATGAACGAGTGAGTATTTCATTATGCAATTTTATCATTCTTCTGCAATAACGACTCGATTTTGTCAAGAACGTGACAAAATTCAGGAAAATTCATCGCAAATGCTACCAATAACGTTCAATTCTTTTGAAAATCGTGCCAAAATAAACGGTTAAGTCCATTTCATTATACAATTTTACCATTCTTCTGCAATAACGGCTCGATTTTGTCAAGAATGTGACAAAATAAAGGAAAATTCAACGCAAATGCTAGCAATATCGTTCAGTTGTATTGAAAAGCGTGTCAAAATGAATGACTGAGTCCATTTTATTATACAATTTTACCATTCTTCTGCAATAACGACTCGATTTTGTCAAAAATGTGACAAAATACAGGAAAATAGAAAGCAAATGCTACCAATAACGTTCAATTCTTTTGAAAATCGTCCCAATATAAACGGTTGAGTCCATTTCATTATACAATTTTACCATTCTTCTGCAATAACGGCTCGATTTTGTCAAGAATGTGACAAAATACAGGAAAATAGAACGAAAATGCTAGCAACATCGTTCAGTTGTATTGAAAAGCATGTCAAAATAAGCGACTGAGTCAATTTCATTATACAATTTTACCATTCTTCTGCAATAACGACTCGATTTTGTCAAAATGTGACAAAATAAAGGAAAATTCAACGCAAATGCTAGCAATATCGTTCAGTTGTATTGAAAAGCATGTCAAAATGAACGAGTGAGTATTTCATTATGCAATTTTATCATTCTTCTGCAATAACGACTCGATTTTGTCAAGAATGTGACAAAATACAGGAAAATAGAACGCATATGCTAGCAACATCGTTCAGTTGTTTTGAAAAGCATGTCAAAATGAACGAGTGAGTATTTCATTATGCAATTTTATCATTCTTCTGCAATAACGACTCGATTTTGTCAGAAATGTGACAAAATACAGGAAAATTCAAGGCAAATGCTAGTAATATCGTTCAGATGTATTGAAAGCGTGTCAAAATAAACGGCTGAGTCTATTTTATTATACAATTTTACCATTCTTCTGCAATAACGGCACGATTTTGTCAAGAACGTGACAAAATTCAGGAAAATTCATCGCAAATGCTACCAATAACGTTCAATTCTTTTGAAAATCGTGCCAAATTAAACGGTTGAGTCCATTTCATTATACAATTTTACCATTCTTCTGCTATAACGACTCGATTTTGTCAAGAACGTGACAAAATTCAGGAAAATTCACCGCAAATGCTACCAATAACGTTCAATTCCTTTGAAAATCGTGCCAAAATAAACGGTTGAGTCCATTTCATTATACAATTTTACCATTCTTCTGCAGTAACGGCACGATTCTGTTAAGAATGTGACAAAATACAGGAAAATAGAACGCAAATGCTACCAATAACGTTCAATTCTTTAGGAAATCGTGCCAAAATAAACGGTTGAGTCCACTTCATCATACAATTTCACCATTCTTCTGCAATAACGGCTCGATTTTGTCAAGAATGTGACAAAATACAGGAAAATAGAACGCAAATGCTAGCAACATCGTTCAGTTGTATTGAAAAGCATGTCAAAATGAACGAGTGAGTATTTCATTATGCAATTTTATCATTCTTCTGCAATAACGACTCGATTTTGTCAAGAACGTGACAAAATTCAGGAAAATTCATCGCAAATGCTACCAATAACGTTCAATTCTTTTGAAAATCGTGCCAAATTAAACGGTTGAGTCCATTTCATTATACAATTTTACCATTCTTCTGCAATAACGACTCGATTTTGTCAAGAACGTGACAAAATTCAGGAAAATTCACCGCAAATGCTACCAATAACGTTCAATTCCTTTGAAAATCGTGCCAAAATAAACGGTTGAGTCCATTTCATTATACAATTTTACCATTCTTCTGCAATAACGGCACGATTTTGTTAAGAATGTGACAAAATACAGGAAAATAGAACGCAAATGCTAGCAACATCGTTCAGTTGTTTTGAAAAGCATGTCGAAATAAGCGACTGAGTCAATTTCATTATACAATTTTACCATTCTTCTGCAGTAACGGCACGATTATATTAAGAACGTGACAAAATTCAGGAAAATTCATCGTAAATGCTACCAATAACGTTCAATTCTTTTGAAAATCGTGCCAAAATAAACGGTTAAGTCCATTTCATAATACAATTTTACCATTCTTCTGCAATAACGGCACGTTTTTGTTAAGAATGTGACAAAATACAGGAAAATAGAACGCAAATGCTAGCAACATCGTTCAGTTGTTTTGAAAAGCATGTCAAAATGAACGAGTGAGTATTTCATTATGCAATTTTATCGTTCTTCTGCAATAACGACTCGATTGTGTCGAAAATGTGACAAAATACAGGAAAATTCAAGGCAAATGCTAGTAATATCGTTCAGATGTATTGAAAGCGTGTCAAAATAAATGGCTGAGTCTATTTTATTATACAATTTTACCATTCGTCTGCAATAACGGCACGATTTTGAAAAGAACGTGACAAAATTCAGGAAAATTCATCGCAAATGCTACCAGTAACGTTCAATTCCTTTGAAAATCGTGCCAAAATAAACGGTTGAGTCCATTTCATTATACAATTTTACCATTCTTCTGCAACAACGACTCGATTTTGTCAAAATGTGACAAAATAAAGGAAAATTCAACGCAAATGCTAGCAATATCGTTCAGTTGTATTGAAAAGCGTGTCAAAATGAATGATTGTGTCCATTTTATTAGACAATTTTACCATTCTTCTGCAATAATGACTCGATTTTGTCAAAAATGTGACAAAATACAGGAAAATAGAACGCAAATGCTACCAATAACGTTCAATTCTTTTGAAAATCGTCCCAAAATAAACGGTTGAGTCTATTTCATTATACAATTTTACCATTCTTCTGCAATAACGGCTCGATTTTGTCAAGAATGTGACAAAATACTGGAAAATAGAACGCAAATGCTAGCAACATCGTTCAGTTGTATTGAAAAGAGTGTCAAAATAAACGGCTGAGTCTACTTTATTATACAATTTTACTATTCATTTGCAATAACGGCACGATTTTGTTAAGAATGTGACAAAATTCAGGAAAATAGAACGCAAATGATAGCAACATCGTTCAGTTGTATTGAAAAGAGTGTCAAAATAAACGGCTGAGTCTACTTTATTATACAATTTTACGATTCATTTGCAATAACGGCACGATTTTGTTAAGAATGTGACAAAATTCAGGAAAATAGTACGCAAATGCTACCAATAACGTTCAATTCCTTTGAAAATCGTGCCAAAATAAACGGTTGAGTCCATTTCATTATATAATTTTACCATTCTTCTGCAATAACGGCTCGATTTTGTCAAGAATGTGACAAAATACAGGAAAATAGAACGCAAATGCTACCAATATCGTTGAGTTGTTTTGAAAAGCATGTCAAAATAAGCGACTGAGTCAATTTCATTATACAATTTTACCATTCTTCTGCAATAACGACTCGATTTTGTCAAAATGTGACAAAATAAAGGAAAATTCAACACAAATGCTAGCAATATCGTTCAGTTGTATTGAAAAGCGTGTCAAAATGAACGACTGAGTCCATTTTATTATACAATTTTACCATTCTTCTGCAATAACGACTCGAGTTTGTCAAAAATGTGACAAAATACAGGAAAATAGAACGCAAATGCTAGCAACATCGTTCAGTTGTATTGAAAAGAGTGTCAAAATAAACGGTTGAGTCCACTTCATCATACAATTTCACCATTCTTCTGCAATAACGGCTCGATTTTGTCAAGAATGTGACAAAATACAGGAAAATAGAACGCAAATGCTAGCAATATCGTTCAGTTGTTTTGAAAAGCATGTCAAAATAAGCGACTGAGTCAATTTCGTTATGCAATTTTACCATTCTTCAGCAATAACGGCACGATTTTGTTAAGAACGTGACAAAATTCAGGAAAACTCATCGCAAATGCTACCAATAACGTTCAATTCTTTTGAAAATCGTGCCAAAATAAACGGTTAAGTCCATTTCGTTATACAATTTTACCATTCTTCAGCAATAACGGCACGATTTTGTTAAGAACGTGACAAAATTCAGGAAAATAGAACGCAAATGCTACCAATAACGTTCAATTCCTTTGAAAATCGTGCCAAAATAAACGGTTGAGTCCATTTCATTATACAATTTTACCATTCTTCTGCAATAACGGCTCGATTTTGTCAAGAATGTGACAAAATAAAGGAAAATAGAACGCATATGCTAGCAACATCGTTCAGTTGTTTTGAAAAGCATGTCAAAATGAACGAGTGAGTATTTCATTATGCAATTTTATCATTCTTCTGCAATAACGACTCGATTTTGTCAAAAATGTGACAAAATACAGGAAAATTCAAGGCAAATGCTAGTAATATCGTTCAGATGTATTGAAAGCGTGTCAAAATAAACGGCTGAGTCTATTTTATTATACAATTTTACCATTCTTCTGCAATAACGGCACGATTTTGTCAAGAACGTGACAAAATTCAGGAAAATTCATCGCAAATGCTACCAATAACGTTCAATTCTTTTGAAAATCGTGCCAAAATAAACGGTTAAGTCCATTTCATTATACAATTTTACCATTCTTCTGCAATAACGGCTCGATTTTGTCAAGAATGTGACAAAATAAAGGAAAATTCAACGCAAATGCTAGCAATATCGTTCAGTTGTATTGAAAAGCGTGTCAAAATGAATGACTGAGTCCATTTTATTATACAATTTTACCATTCTTCTGCAATAACGACTCGATTTTGTCAAAAATGTGACAAAATACAGGAAAATAGAAAGCAAATGCTACCAATAACGTTCAATTCTTTTGAAAATCGTCCCAATATAAACGGTTGAGTCCATTTCATTATACAATTTTACCATTCTTCTGCAATAACGGCTCGATTTTGTCGAGAATGTGACAAAATACAGGAAAATAGAACGCAAATGCTAGCAACATCGTTCAGTTGTATTGAAAAGCATGTCAAAATAAGCGACTGAGTCAATTTCATTATACAATTTTACCATTCTTCTGCAATAACGACTCGATTTTGTCAAGAACGTGACAAAATTCAGGAAAATTCACCGCAAATGCTACCAATAACGTTCAATTCCTTTGAAAATCGTGCCAAAATAAACGGTTGAGTCCATTTCATTATACAATTTTACCATTCTTCTGCAGTAACGGCACGAATTTGTTAAGAATGTGACAAAATAAAGGAAAATTCAACGCAAATGCTAGCAATATCGTTCAGTTGTATTGAAAAGCGTGTCAAAATGAATGACTGAGTCCATTTTATTATACAATTTTACCATTCTTCTGCAATAACGACTCGATTTTGTCAAAAATGTGACAAAATACAGGAAAATAGAACGCAAATGCTAGCAACATCGTTCAGTTGTTTTGAAAAGCATGTCGAAATAAGCGACTGAGTCAATTTCGTTATACAATATTACCATTCTTCTGCAATAACGGCACGATTTTGTTAAGAACGTGACAAAATTCAGGAAAATTCATCGCAAATGCTACCAATAACGTTCAATTCTTTTGAAAATCGTGCCAAATTAAACGGTTGAGTCCATTTCATTATACAATTTTACCATTCTTCTGCAATAACGGCTCGATTTTGTCAAGAATGTGACAAAATACAGGAAAATAGAACGCATATGCTAGCAACATCGTTCAGTTGTTTTGAAAAGCATGTCAAAATGAACGAGTGAGTATTTCATTATGCAATTTTATCATTCTTCTGCAATAACGACTCGATTTTGTCAGAAATGTGACAAAATACAGGAAAATTCAAGGCAAATGCTAGTAATATCGTTCAGATGTATTGAAAGCGTGTCAAAATAAACGGCTGAGTCTATTTCATTATACAATTTTACCATTCTTCTGCAATAACGGCTCGATTTTGTCAAGAATGTGACAAAATACAGGAAAATAGAACGCATATGCTAGCAACATCGTTCAGTTGTTTTGAAAAGCATGTCAAAATGAACGAGTGAGTATTTCATTATGCAATTTTATCATTCTTCTGCAATAACGACTCGATTTTGTCAGAAATGTGACAAAATACAGGAAAATTCAAGGCAAATGCTAGTAATATCGTTCAGATGTATTGAAAGCGTGTCAAAATAAACGGCTGAGTCTATTTTATTATACAATTTTACCATTCTTCTGCAATAACGGCACGATTTTGTCAAGAACGTGACAAAATTCAGGAAAATTCATCGCAAATGCTACCAATAACGTTCAATTCTTTTGAAAATCGTGCCAAATTAAACGGTTGAGTCCATTTCATTATACAATTTTACCATTCTTCTGCTATAACGACTCGATTTTGTCAAGAACGTGACAAAATTCAGGAAAATTCACCGCAAATGCTACCAATAACGTTCAATTCCTTTGAAAATCGTGCCAAAATAAACGGTTGAGTCCATTTCATTATACAATTTTACCATTCTTCTGCAGTAACGGCACGATTCTGTTAAGAATGTGACAAAATACAGGAAAATAGAACGCAAATGCTACCAATAACGTTCAATTCTTTAGGAAATCGTGCCAAAATAAACGGTTGAGTCCACTTCATCATACAATTTCACCATTCTTCTGCAATAACGGCTCGATTTTGTCAAGAATGTGACAAAATACAGGAAAATAGAACGCAAATGCTAGCAACATCGTTCAGTTGTATTGAAAAGCATGTCAAAATGAACGAGTGAGTATTTCATTATGCAATTTTATCATTCTTCTGCAATAACGACTCGATTTTGTCAAGAACGTGACAAAATTCAGGAAAATTCATCGCAAATGCTACCAATAACGTTCAATTCTTTTGAAAATCGTGCCAAATTAAACGGTTGAGTCCATTTCATTATACAATTTTACCATTCTTCTGCAATAACGACTCGATTTTGTCAAGAACGTGACAAAATTCAGGAAAATTCACCGCAAATGCTACCAATAACGTTAAATTCCTTTGAAAATCGTGCCAAAATAAACGGTTGAGTCCATTTCATTATACAATTTTACCATTCTTCTGCAATAACGGCACGATTTTGTTAAGAATGTGACAAAATACAGGAAAATAGAACGCAAATGCTAGCAACATCGTTCAGTTGTTTTGAAAAGCATGTCGAAATAAGCGACTGAGTCAATTTCATTATACAATTTTACCATTCTTCTGCAGTAACGGCACGATTATGTTAAGAACGTGACAAAATTCAGGAAAATTCATCGTAAATGCTACCAATAACGTTCAATTCTTTTGAAAATCGTGCCAAAATAAACGGTTAAGTCCATTTCATAATACAATTTTACCATTCTTCTGCAATAACGGCACGTTTTTGTTAAGAATGTGACAAAATACAGGAAAATAGAACGCAAATGCTAGCAACATCGTTCAGTTGTTTTGAAAAGCATGTCAAAATGAACGAGTGAGTATTTCATTATGCAATTTTATCGTTCTTCTGCAATAACGACTCGATTGTGTCGAAAATGTGACAAAATACAGGAAAATTCAAGGCAAATGCTAGTAATATCGTTCAGATGTATTGAAAGCGTGTCAAAATAAATGGCTGAGTCTATTTTATTATACAATTTTACCATTCGTCTGCAATAACGGCACGATTTTGAAAAGAACGTGACAAAATTCAGGAAAATTCATCGCAAATGCTACCAGTAACGTTCAATTCCTTTGAAAATCGTGCCAAAATAAACGGTTGAGTCCATTTCATTATACAATTTTACCATTCTTCTGCAACAACGACTCGATTTTGTCAAAATGTGACAAAATAAAGGAAAATTCAACGCAAATGCTAGCAATATCGTTCAGTTGTATTGAAAAGCGTGTCAAAATGAATGATTGTGTCCATTTTATTAGACAATTTTACCATTCTTCTGCAATAATGACTCGATTTTGTCAAAAATGTGACAAAATACAGGAAAATAGAACGCAAATGCTACCAATAACGTTCAATTCTTTTGAAAATCGTCCCAAAATAAACGGTTGAGTCTATTTCATTATACAATTTTACCATTCTTCTGCAATAACGGCTCGATTTTGTCAAGAATGTGACAAAATACTGGAAAATAGAACGCAAATGCTAGCAACATCGTTCAGTTGTATTGAAAAGAGTGTCAAAATAAACGGCTGAGTCTACTTTATTATACAATTTTACGATTCATCTGCAATAACGGCACGATTTTGTTAAGAATGTGACAAAATTCAGGAAAATAGTACGCAAATGCTACCAATAACGTTCAATTCCTTTGAAAATCGTGCCAAAATAAGCGGTTGAGTCCATTTCATTATATAATTTTACCATTCTTCTGCAATAACGGCACGATTTTGTTAAGAATGTGACAAAATACAGGAAAATAGAGCATAAATGCTACCAATAACGTTCAATACTTTAGGAAATCGTGCCAAAATAAACGGTTGAGTCCACTTCATCATACAATTTCACCATTCTTCTGCAATAACGGCTCGATTTTGTCAAGAATGTGTCAAAATACAGGAAAATAGAACGCAAATGCTAGCAATATCGTTCAGTTGTTTTGAAAAGCATGTCAAAATAAGCGACTGAGTCAATTTCATTATACAATTTTACCATTCTTCTGCAATAACGACTCGATTTTGTCAAAATGTGACAAAATAAAGGAAAATTCAACGCAAATGCTAGCAATATCGTTCAGTTGTATTGAAAAGCGTGTCAAAATGAATGACTGAGTCCATTTTATTATACAATTTTACCATTCTTCTGCAATGACGACTCGAGTTTGTCAAAAATGTGACAAAATACAGGAAAATAGAACGCAAATGCTAGCAACATCGTTCAGTTGTATTGAAAAGAGTGTCAAAATAAACGGCTGAGTCTACTTTATTATACAATTTTACTATTCATTTGCAATAACGGCACGATTTTGTTAAGAATGTGACAAAATTCAGGAAAATAGAACGCAAATGATAGCAACATCGTTCAGTTGTATTGAAAAGAGTGTCAAAATAAACGGCTGAGTCTACTTTATTATACAATTTTACGATTCATTTGCAATAACGGCACGATTTTGTTAAGAATGTGACAAAATTCAGGAAAATAGTACGCAAATGCTACCAATAACGTTCAATTCCTTTGAAAATCGTGCCAAAATAAACGGTTGAGTCCATTTCATTATATAATTTTACCATTCTTCTGCAATAACGGCTCGATTTTGTCAAGAATGTGACAAAATACAGGAAAATAGAACGCAAATGCTACCAATATCGTTGAGTTGTTTTGAAAAGCATGTCAAAATAAGCGACTGAGTCAATTTCATTATACAATTTTACCATTCTTCTGCAATAACGACTCGATTTTGTCAAAATGTGACAAAATAAAGGAAAATTCAACACAAATGCTAGCAATATCGTTCAGTTGTATTGAAAAGCGTGTCAAAATGAACGACTGAGTCCATTTTATTATACAATTTTACCATTCTTCTGCAATAACGACTCGAGTTTGTCAAAAATGTGACAAAATACAGGAAAATAGAACGCAAATGCTAGCAACATCGTTCAGTTGTATTGAAAAGAGTGTCAAAATAAACGGTTGAGTCCACTTCATCATACAATTTCACCATTCTTCTGCAATAACGGCTCGATTTTGTCAAGAATGTGACAAAATACAGGAAAATAGAACGCAAATGCTAGCAATATCGTTCAGTTGTTTTGAAAAGCATGTCAAAATAAGCGACTGAGTCAATTTCGTTATGCAATTTTACCATTCTTCAGCAATAACGGCACGATTTTGTTAAGAACGTGACAAAATTCAGGAAAACTCATCGCAAATGCTACCAATAACGTTCAATTCTTTTGAAAATCGTGCCAAAATAAACGGTTAAGTCCATTTCGTTATACAATTTTACCATTCTTCAGCAATAACGGCACGATTTTGTTAAGAACGTGACAAAATTCAGGAAAATAGAACGCAAATGCTACCAATAACGTTCAATTCCTTTGAAAATCGTGCCAAAATAAACGGTTGAGTCCATTTCATTATACAATTTTACCATTCTTCTGCAATAACGGCACGATTTTGTTAAGAATGTGACAAAATACAGGAAAATAGAACGCAAATGCTACCAATAACGTTCAATTCTTTAGGAAATCGTGCCGAAATAAACGGTTGAGTCCACTTCATCATACAATTTCACCATTCTTCTGCAATAACGGCTCGATTTTGTCAAGAATGTGTCAAAATACAGGAAAATAGAACGCAAATGCTAGCAATATCGTTCAGTTGTTTTGAAAAGCATGTCAAAATAAGCGACTGAGTCAATTTCATTATACAATTTTACCATTCTTCTGCAATAACGACTCGATTTTGTCAAAATGTGACAAAATACAGGAAAATAGAACGCAAATGCTAGCAACATCGTTCAGTTGTATTGAAAAGAGTGTCAAAATAAACGGCTGAGTCTACTTTATTATACAATTTTACTATTCATTTGCAATAACGGCACGATTTTGTTAAGAATGTGACAAAATTCAGGAAAATAGAACGCAAATGATAGCAACATCGTTCAGTTGTATTGAAAAGAGTGTCAAAATAAACGGCTGAGTCTACTTTATTATACAATTTTACTATTCATCTGCAATAACGGCACGATTTTGTTAAGAATGTGACAAAATTCAGGAAAATAGTACGCAAATGCTACCAATAACGTTCAATTCCTTTGAAAATCGTGCCAAAATAAGCGGTTGAGTCCATTTCATTATATAATTTTACCATTCTTCTGCAATAACGGCACGATTTTGTTAAGAATGTGACAAAATACAGGAAAATAGAGCATAAATGCTACCAATAACGTTCAATACTTTAGGAAATCGTGCCAAAATAAACGGTTGAGTCCACTTCATCATACAATTTCACCATTCTTCTGCAATAACGGCTCGATTTTGTCAAGAATGTGTCAAAATACAGGAAAATAGAACGCAAATGCTAGCAATATCGTTCAGTTGTTTTGAAAAGCATGTCAAAATAAGCGACTGAGTCAATTTCATTATACAATTTTACCATTCTTCTGCAATAACGACTTGATTTTGTCAAAATGTGACAAAATAAAGGAAAATTCAACGCAAATGCTAGCAATATCGTTCAGTTGTATTGAAAAGCGTGTCAAAATGAATGACTGAGTCCATTTTATTATACAATTTTACCATTCTTCTGCAATGACGACTCGAGTTTGTCAAAAATGTGACAAAATACAGGAAAATAGAACGCAAATGCTAGCAACATCGTTCAGTTGTATTGAAAAGAGTGTCAAAATAAACGGCTGAGTCTACTTTATTATACAATTTTACTATTCATTTGCAATAACGGCACGATTTTGTTAAGAATGTGACAAAATTCAGGAAAATAGAACGCAAATGATAGCAACATCGTTCAGTTGTATTGAAAAGAGTGTCAAAATAAACGGCTGAGTCTACTTTATTATACAATTTTACGATTCATTTGCAATAACGGCACGATTTTGTTAAGAATGTGACAAAATTCAGGAAAATAGTACGCAAATGCTACCAATAACGTTCAATTCCTTTGAAAATCGTGCCAAAATAAACGGTTGAGTCCATTTCATTATATAATTTTACCATTCTTCTGCAATAACGGCTCGATTTTGTCAAGAATGTGACAAAATACAGGAAAATAGAACGCAAATGCTACCAATATCGTTGAGTTGTTTTGAAAAGCATGTCAAAATAAGCGACTGAGTCAATTTCATTATACAATTTTACCATTCTTCTGCAATAACGACTCGATTTTGTCAAAATGTGACAAAATAAAGGAAAATTCAACACAAATGCTAGCAATATCGTTCAGTTGTATTGAAAAGCGTGTCAAAATGAACGACTGAGTCCATTTTATTATACAATTTTACCATTCTTCTGCAATAACGACTCGAGTTTGTCAAAAATGTGACAAAATACAGGAAAATAGAACGCAAATGCTAGCAACATCGTTCAGTTGTATTGAAAAGAGTGTCAAAATAAACGGTTGAGTCCACTTCATCATACAATTTCACCATTCTTCTGCAATAACGGCTCGATTTTGTCAAGAATGTGACAAAATACAGGAAAATAGAACGCAAATGCTAGCAATATCGTTCAGTTGTTTTGAAAAGCATGTCAAAATAAGCGACTGAGTCAATTTCGTTATGCAATTTTACCATTCTTCAGCAATAACGGCACGATTTTGTTAAGAACGTGACAAAATTCAGGAAAACTCATCGCAAATGCTACCAATAACGTTCAATTCTTTTGAAAATCGTGCCAAAATAAACGGTTAAGTCCATTTCGTTATACAATTTTACCATTCTTCAGCAATAACGGCACGATTTTGTTAAGAACGTGACAAAATTCAGGAAAATAGAACGCAAATGCTACCAATAACGTTCAATTCCTTTGAAAATCGTGCCAAAATAAACGGTTGAGTCCATTTCATTATACAATTTTACCATTCTTCTGCAATAACGGCTCGATTTTGTCAAGAATGTGACAAAATAAAGGAAAATAGAACGCATATGCTAGCAACATCGTTCAGTTGTTTTGAAAAGCATGTCAAAATGAACGAGTGAGTATTTCATTATGCAATTTTATCATTCTTCTGCAATAACGACTCGATTTTGTCAAAAATGTGACAAAATACAGGAAAATTCAAGGCAAATGCTAGTAATATCGTTCAGATGTATTGAAAGCGTGTCAAAATAAACGGCTGAGTCTATTTTATTATACAATTTTACCATTCTTCTGCAATAACGGCACGATTTTGTCAAGAACGTGACAAAATTCAGGAAAATTCATCGCAAATGCTACCAATAACGTTCAATTCTTTTGAAAATCGTGCCAAATTAAACGGTTGAGTCCATTTCATTATACAATTTTACCATTCTTCTGCAATAACGACTCGATTTTGTCAAGAACGTGACAAAATTCAGGAAAATTCACCGCAAATGCTACCAATAACGTTCAATTCCTTTGAAAATCGTGCCAAAATAAACGGTTGAGTCCATTTCATTATACAATTTTACCATTCTTCTGCAGTAACGGCACGAATTTGTTAAGAATGTGACAAAATAAAGGAAAATTCAACGCAAATGCTAGCAATATCGTTCAGTTGTATTGAAAAGCGTGTCAAAATGAATGACTGAGTCCATTTTATTATACAATTTTACCATTCTTCTGCAATAACGACTCGATTTTGTCAAAAATGTGACAAAATACAGGAAAATAGAACGCAAATGCTAGCAACATCGTTCAGTTGTTTTGAAAAGCATGTCGAAATAAGCGACTGAGTCAATTTCGTTATACAATATTACCATTCTTCTGCAATAACGGCACGATTTTGTTAAGAACGTGACAAAATTCAGGAAAATTCATCGCAAATGCTACCAAAAACGTTCAATTCTTTTGAAAATCGTGCCAAAATAAACGGTTAAGTCCATTTCATTATACAATTTTACCATTCTTCTGCAATAACGGCTCGATTTTGTCAAGAATGTGACAAAATAAAGGAAAATTCAACGCAAATGCTAGCAATATCGTTCAGTTGTATTGAAAAGCGTGTCAAAATGAATGACTGAGTCCATTTTATTATACAATTTTACCATTCTTCTGCAATAACGACTCGATTTTGTCAAAAATGTGACAAAATACAGGAAAATAGAAAGCAAATGCTACCAATAACGTTCAATTCTTTTGAAAATCGTCCCAATATAAACGGTTGAGTCCATTTCATTATACAATTTTACCATTCTTCTGCAATAACGGCTCGATTTTGTCGAGAATGTGACAAAATACAGGAAAATAGAACGCAAATGCTAGCAACATCGTTCAGTTGTATTGAAAAGCATGTCAAAATAAGCGACTGAGTCAATTTCATTATACAATTTTACCATTCTTCTGCAATAACGACTCGATTTTGTCAAAATGTGACAAAATAAAGGAAAATTCAACGCAAATGCTAGCAATATCGTTCAGTTGTATTGAAAAGCATGTCAAAATGAACGAGTGAGTATTTCATTATGCAATTTTATCATTCTTCTGCAATAACGACTCGATTTTGTCAAGAACGTGACAAAATTCAGGAAAATTCATCGCAAATGCTACCAATAACGTTCAATTCTTTTGAAAATCGTGCCAAATTAAACGGTTGAGTCCATTTCATTATACAATTTTACCATTCTTCTGCAATAACGGCTCGATTTTGTCAAGAATGTGACAAAATACAGGAAAATAGAACGCATATGCTAGCAACATCGTTCAGTTGTTTTGAAAAGCATGTCAAAATGAACGAGTGAGTATTTCATTATGCAATTTTATCATTCTTCTGCAATAACGACTCGATTTTGTCAGAAATGTGACAAAATACAGGAAAATTCAAGGCAAATGCTAGTAATATCGTTCAGATGTATTGAAAGCGTGTCAAAATAAACGGCTGAGTCTATTTTATTATACAATTTTACCATTCTTCTGCAATAACGGCACGATTTTGTCAAGAACGTGACAAAATTCAGGAAAATTCATCGCAAATGCTACCAATAACGTTCAATTCTTTTGAAAATCGTGCCAAATTAAACGGTTGAGTCCATTTCATTATACAATTTTACCATTCTTCTGCTATAACGACTCGATTTTGTCAAGAACGTGACAAAATTCAGGAAAATTCACCGCAAATGCTACCAATAACGTTCAATTCCTTTGAAAATCGTGCCAAAATAAACGGTTGAGTCCATTTCATTATACAATTTTACCATTCTTCTGCAGTAACGGCACGATTCTGTTAAGAATGTGACAAAATACAGGAAAATAGAACGCAAATGCTACCAATAACGTTCAATTCTTTTCAAAATCGTGCCAAAATAAACGGTTAAGTCCATTTCATAATACAATTTTACCATTCTTCTGCAATAACGGCACGTTTTTGTTAAGAATGTGACAAAATACAGGAAAATAGAACGCAAATGCTAGCAACATCGTTCAGTTGTATTGAAAAGCATGTCAAAATAAGCGACTGAGTAAATTTCATTATACAATTTTACCATTCTTCTGCAATAACGACTCGATTTTGTCAAAATGTGACAAAATAAAGGAAAATTCAACGCAAATGCTAGCAATATCGTTCAGTTGTATTGAAAAGCATGTCAAAATGAACGAGTGAGTATTTCATTATGCAATTTTATCATTCTTCTGCAATAACGACTCGATTTTGTCAAGAACGTGACAAAATTCAGGAAAATTCATCGCAAATGCTACCAATAACGTTCAATTCTTTTGAAAATCGTGCCAAATTAAACGGTTGAGTCCATTTCATTATACAATTTTACCATTCTTCTGCAATAACGACTCGATTTTGTCAAGAACGTGTCAAAATACAGGAAAATAGAACGCAAATGCTAGCAATATCGTTCAGTTGTTTTGAAAAGCATGTCAAAATAAGCGACTGAGTCAATTTCATTATACAATTTTACCATTCTTCTGCAATAACGACTCGATTTTGTCAAAATGTGACAAAATAAAGGAAAATTCAACGCAAATGCTAGCAATATCGTTCAGTTGTATTGAAAAGCGTGTCAAAATGAATGACTGAGTCCATTTTATTATACAATTTTACCATTCTTCTGCAATGACGACTCGAGTTTGTCAAAAATGTGACAAAATACAGGAAAATAGAACGCAAATGCTAGCAACATCGTTCAGTTGTATTGAAAAGAGTGTCAAAATAAACGGCTGAGTCTACTTTATTATACAATTTTACTATTCATTTGCAATAACGGCACGATTTTGTTAAGAATGTGACAAAATTCAGGAAAATAGAACGCAAATGATAGCAACATCGTTCAGTTGTATTGAAAAGAGTGTCAAAATAAACGGCTGAGTCTACTTTATTATACAATTTTACGATTCATTTGCAATAACGGCACGATTTTGTTAAGAATGTGACAAAATTCAGGAAAATAGTACGCAAATGCTACCAATAACGTTCAATTCCTTTGAAAATCGTGCCAAAATAAACGGTTGAGTCCATTTCATTATATAATTTTACCATTCTTCTGCAATAACGGCTCGATTTTGTCAAGAATGTGACAAAATACAGGAAAATAGAACGCAAATGCTACCAATATCGTTGAGTTGTTTTGAAAAGCATGTCAAAATAAGCGACTGAGTCAATTTCATTATACAATTTTACCATTCTTCTGCAATAACGACTCGATTTTGTCAAAATGTGACAAAATAAAGGAAAATTCAACACAAATGCTAGCAATATCGTTCAGTTGTATTGAAAAGCGTGTCAAAATGAACGACTGAGTCCATTTTATTATACAATTTTACCATTCTTCTGCAATAACGACTCGAGTTTGTCAAAAATGTGACAAAATACAGGAAAATAGAACGCAAATGCTAGCAACATCGTTCAGTTGTATTGAAAAGAGTGTCAAAATAAACGGTTGAGTCCACTTCATCATACAATTTCACCATTCTTCTGCAATAACGGCTCGATTTTGTCAAGAATGTGACAAAATACAGGAAAATAGAACGCAAATGCTAGCAATATCGTTCAGTTGTTTTGAAAAGCATGTCAAAATAAGCGACTGAGTCAATTTCGTTATGCAATTTTACCATTCTTCAGCAATAACGGCACGATTTTGTTAAGAACGTGACAAAATTCAGGAAAACTCATCGCAAATGCTACCAATAACGTTCAATTCTTTTGAAAATCGTGCCAAAATAAACGGTTAAGTCCATTTCGTTATACAATTTTACCATTCTTCAGCAATAACGGCACGATTTTGTTAAGAACGTGACAAAATTCAGGAAAATAGAACGCAAATGCTACCAATAACGTTCAATTCCTTTGAAAATCGTGCCAAAATAAACGGTTGAGTCCATTTCATTATACAATTTTACCATTCTTCTGCAATAACGGCACGATTTTGTTAAGAATGTGACAAAATACAGGAAAATAGAACGCAAATGCTACCAATAACGTTCAATTCTTTAGGAAATCGTGCCGAAATAAACGGTTGAGTCCACTTCATCATACAATTTCACCATTCTTCTGCAATAACGGCTCGATTTTGTCAAGAATGTGACAAAATACAGGAAAATAGAACGCAAATGCTAGCAATATCGTTCAGTTGTTTTGAAAAGCATGTCAAAATAAGCGACTGAGTCCACTTCATCATACAATTTCACCATTATTCTGCAATAACGGCTCGATTTTGTCAAGAATGTGACAAAATACAGGAAAACAGAACGCAAATGCTAGCAATATCGTTCATTTGTTTTGAAAAGCATGTCAAAATAAGCGACTGAGTCAATTTCATTATACAATTTTACCATTCTTCAGCAATAACGGCACGATTTTGTTAAGAACGTGACAAAATTCAGGAAAACTCATCGCAAATGCTACCAATAACGTTCAATTCTTTTGAAAATCGTGCCAAAATAAACGGTTAAGTCCATTTCGTTATACAATTTTACCATTCTTCAGCAATAACGGCACGATTTTGTTAAGAACGTGACAAAATTCAGGAAAATAGAACGCAAATGCTACCAATAACGTTCAATTCCTTTGAAAATCGTGCCAAAATAAACGGTTGAGTCCATTTCATTATACAATTTTACCATTCTTCTGCAATAACGGCACGATTTTGTTAAGAATGTGACAAAATACAGGAAAATAGAACGCAAATGCTACCAATAACGTTCAATTCTTTAGGAAATCGTGCCGAAATAAACGGTTGAGTCCACTTCATCATACAATTTCACCATTCTTCTGCAATAACGGCTCGATTTTGTCAAGAATGTGACAAAATACAGGAAAATAGAACGCAAATGCTAGCAATATCGTTCAGTTGTTTTGAAAAGCATGTCAAAATAAGCGACTGAGTCCACTTCATCATACAATTTCACCATTATTCTGCAATAACGGCTCGATTTTGTCAAGAATGTGACAAAATACAGGAAAACAGAACGCAAATGCTAGCAATATCGTTCATTTGTTTTGAAAAGCATGTCAAAATAAGCGACTGAGTCAATTTCATTATACAATTTTACCATTCTTCAGCAATAACGGCACGATTTTGTTAAGAACGTGACAAAATTCAGGAAAATAGAACGCAAATGCTACCAATAACGTTCAATTCCTTTGAAAATCGTGCCAAAATAAGCGGTTGAGTCCATTTCATTATATAATTTTACCATTCTTCTGCAATAACGGCACGATTTTGTTAAGAATGTGACAAAATACAGGAAAATAGAGCACAAATGCTACCAATAACGTTCAATACTTTAGGAAATCGTGCCAAAATAAACGGTTGAGTCCACTTCATCATACAATTTCACCATTCTTCTGCAATAACGGCTCGATTTTGTCAAGAATGTGTCAAAATACAGGAAAATAGAACGCAAATGCTAGGAATATCGTTCAGTTGTTTTGAAAAGCATGTCAAAATAAGCGACTGAGTCAATTTCATTATACAATTTTACCATTCTTCTGCAATAACGACTCGATTTTGTCAAAATGTGACAAAATAAAGGAAAATTCAACGCAAATGCTAGCAATATCGTTCAGTTGTATTGAAAAGCGTGTCAAAATGAATGACTGAGTCCATTTTATTATACAATTTTACCATTCTTCTGCAATGACGACTCGAGTTTGTCAAAAATGTGACAAAATACAGGAAAATAGAACGCAAATGCTAGCAACATCGTTCAGTGGTATTGAAAAGAATGTCAAAATAAACGGCTGAGTCTACTTTATTATACAACTTTACGATTCATCTGCAATAACGGCACGATTTTGTTAAGAATGTGACAACATTCAGGAAAATAGTACGCAAATGCTACCAATAACGTTCAATTCCTTTGAAAATCGTGCCAAAATAAACGGTTGAGTCCATTTCATCATACAATTTTATCATTCTTCTGCAATAACGGCTCGATTTTGTCAAGAATGTGACAAAATACAGGAAAATAGAATGCAAATGCTAGCAATATCGTTCAGTTGTTTTGAAAAGCATGTCAAAATAAGCGACTGAGTCAATTTCGTTATGCAATTTTACCATTCTTCAGCAATAACGGCACGATTTTGTTAAGAACGTGACAAAATTCAGGAAAATTCATCGCAAATGCTACCAATAACGTTCAATTCTTTTGAAAATCGTGCCAAAATAAACGGTTAAGTCCATTTCGTTATACAATTTTACCATTCTTCAGCAATAACGGCACGATTTTGTTAAGAACGTGACAAAATTCAGGAAAATAGAACGCAAATGCTACCAATAACGTTCAATTCCTTTGAAAATCGTGCCAAAATAAACGGTTGAGTCCATTTCATTATACAATTTTACCATTCTTCTGCAATAACGGCACGATTTTGTTAAGAATGTGACAAAATACAGGAAAATAGAACGCAAATGCTACCAATAACGTTCAATTCTTTAGGAAATCGTGCCGAAATAAACGGTTGAGTCCACTTCATCATACAATTTCACCATTCTTCTGCAATAACGGCTCGATTTTGTCAAGAATGTGACAAAATACAGGAAAATAGAACGCAAATGCTAGCAATATCGTTCAGTTGTTTTGAAAAGCATGTCAAAATAAGCGACTGAGTCCACTTCATCATACAATTTCACCATTATTCTGCAATAACGGCTCGATTTTGTCAAGAATGTGACAAAATACAGGAAAACAGAACGCAAATGCTAGCAATATCGTTCATTTGTTTTGAAAAGCATGTCAAAATAAGCGACTGAGTCAATTTCATTATACAATTTTACCATTCTTCAGCAATAACGGCACGATTTTGTTAAGAACGTGACAAAATTCAGGAAAATAGAACGCAAATGCTACCAATAACGTTCAATTCCTTTGAAAATCGTGCCAAAATAAGCGGTTGAGTCCATTTCATTATATAATTTTACCATTCTTCTGCAATAACGGCACGATTTTGTTAAGAATGTGACAAAATACAGGAAAATAGAGCACAAATGCTACCAATAACGTTCACTACTTTAGGAAATCGTGCCAAAATAAACGGTTGAGTCCACTTCATCATACAATTTCACCATTCTTCTGCAATAACGGCTCGATTTTGTCAAGAATGTGTCAAAATACAGGAAAATAGAACGCAAATGCTAGCAATATCGTTCAGTTGTTTTGAAAAGCATGTCAAAATAAGCGACTGAGTCAATTTCATTATACAATTTTACCATTCTTCTGCAATAACGACTCGATTTTGTCAAAATGTGACAAAATAAAGGAAAATTCAACGCAAATGCTAGCAATATCGTTCAGTTGTATTGAAAAGCATGTCAAAATGAACGAGTGAGTATTTCATTATGCAATTTTATCATTCTTCTGCAATAACGACTCGATTTTGTGAAGAACGTGACAAAATTCAGGAAAATTCATCGCAAATGCTACCAATAACGTTCAATTCTTTTGAAAATCGTGCCAAATTAAACGGTTGAGTCCATTTCATTATACAATTTTACCATTCTTCTGCAATAACGACTCGATTTTGTCAAGAACGTGACAAAATTCAGGAAAATTCACCGCAAATGCTACCAATAACGTTCAATTCCTTTGAAAATCGTGCCAAAATAAACGGTTGAGTCCATTTCATTATACAATTTTACCATTCTTCTGCAATAACGGCACGATTTTGTTAAGAATGTGACAAAATACAGGAAAATAGAACGCAAATGCTAGCAACATCGTTCAGTTGTTTTGAAAAGCATGTCGAAATAAGCGACTGAGTCAATTTCATTATACAATTTTACCATTCTTCTGCAGTAACGGCACGATTATGTTAAGAACGTGACAAAATTCAGGAAAATTCATCGTAAATGCTACCAATAACGTTCAATTCTTTTGAAAATCGTGCCAAAATAAACGGTTAAGTCCATTTCATAATACAATTTTACCATTCTTCTGCAATAACGGCACGTTTTTGTTAAGAATGTGACAAAATACAGGAAAATAGAACGCAAATGCTAGCAACATCGTTCAGTTGTTTTGAAAAGCATGTCAAAATGAACGAGTGAGTATTTCATTATGCAATTTTATCGTTGTTCTGCAATAACGACTCGATTGTGTCGAAAATGTGACAAAATACAGGAAAATTCAAGGCAAATGCTAGTAATATCGTTCAGATGTATTGAAAGCGTGTCAAAATAAATGGCTGAGTCTATTTTATTATACAATTTTACCATTCTTCTGCAATAACGGCACGATTTTGAAAAGAACGTGACAATATTCAGGAAAATTCATCGCAAATGCTACCAGTAACGTTCAATTCCTTTGAAAATCGTCCCAAAATAAACGGTTGAGTCTATTTCATTATACAATTTTACCATTCTTCTGCAATAACGGCTCGATTTTGTCAAGAATGTGACAAAATACTGGAAAATAGAACGCAAATGCTAGCAACATCGTTCAGTTGTATTGAAAAGAGTGTCAAAATAAACGGCTGAGTCTACTTTATTATACAATTTTACGATTCATCTGCAATAACGGCACGATTTTGTTAAGAATGTGACAAAATTCAGGAAAATAGTACGCAAATGCTACCAATAACGTTCAATTCCTTTGAAAATCGTGCCAAAATAAGCGGTTGAGTCCATTTCATTATATAATTTTACCATTCTTCTGCAATAACGGCACGATTTTGTTAAGAATGTGACAAAATACAGGAAAATAGAGCATAAATGCTACCAATAACGTTCAATACTTTAGGAAATCGTGCCAAAATAAACGGTTGAGTCCACTTCATCATACAATTTCACCATTCTTCTGCAATAACGGCTCGATTTTGTCAAGAATGTGTCAAAATACAGGAAAATAGAACGCAAATGCTAGCAATATCGTTCAGTTGTTTTGAAAAGCATGTCAAAATAAGCGACTGAGTCAATTTCATTATACAATTTTACCATTCTTCTGCAATAACGACTCGATTTTGTCAAAATGTGACAAAATAAAGGAAAATTCAACGCAAATGCTAGCAATATCGTTCAGTTGTATTGAAAAGCGTGTCAAAATGAATGACTGAGTCCATTTTATTATACAATTTTACCATTCTTCTGCAATGACGACTCGAGTTTGTCAAAAATGTGACAAAATACAGGAAAATAGAACGCAAATGCTAGCAACATCGTTCAGTTGTATTGAAAAGAGTGTCAAAATAAACGGCTGAGTCTACTTTATTATACAATTTTACTATTCATTTGCAATAACGGCACGATTTTGTTAAGAATGTGACAAAATTCAGGAAAATAGAACGCAAATGATAGCAACATCGTTCAGTTGTATTGAAAAGAGTGTCAAAATAAACGGCTGAGTCTACTTTATTATACAATTTTACGATTCATTTGCAATAACGGCACGATTTTGTTAAGAATGTGACAAAATTCAGGAAAATAGTACGCAAATGCTACCAATAACGTTCAATTCCTTTGAAAATCGTGCCAAAATAAACGGTTGAGTCCATTTCATTATATAATTTTACCATTCTTCTGCAATAACGGCTCGATTTTGTCAAGAATGTGACAAAATACAGGAAAATAGAACGCAAATGCTACCAATATCGTTGAGTTGTTTTGAAAAGCATGTCAAAATAAGCGACTGAGTCAATTTCATTATACAATTTTACCATTCTTCAGCAATAACGGCACGATTTTGTTAAGAACGTGACAAAATTCAGGAAAATAGAACGCAAATGCTACCAATAACGTTCAATTCCTTTGAAAATCGTGCCAAAATAAGCGGTTGAGTCCATTTCATTATATAATTTTACCATTCTTCTGCAATAACGGCACGATTTTGTTAAGAATGTGACAAAATACAGGAAAATAGAGCACAAATGCTACCAATAACGTTCAATACTTTAGGAAATCGTGCCAAAATAAACGGTTGAGTCCACTTCATCATACAATTTCACCATTCTTCTGCAATAACGGCTCGATTTTGTCAAGAATGTGTCAAAATACAGGAAAATAGAACGCAAATGCTAGGAATATCGTTCAGTTGTTTTGAAAAGCATGTCAAAATAAGCGACTGAGTCAATTCCATTATACAATTTTACCATTCTTCTGCAATAACGACTCGATTTTGTCAAAATGTGACAAAATAAAGGAAAATTCAACGCAAATGCTAGCAATATCGTTCAGTTGTATTGAAAAGCGTGTCAAAATGAATGACTGAGTCCATTTTATTATACAATTTTACCATTCTTCTGCAATGACGACTCGAGTTTGTCAAAAATGTGACAAAATACAGGAAAATAGAACGCAAATGCTAGCAACATCGTTCAGTGGTATTGAAAAGAATGTCAAAATAAACGGCTGAGTCTACTTTATTATACAACTTTACGATTCATCTGCAATAACGGCACGATTTTGTTAAGAATGTGACAACATTCAGGAAAATAGTACGCAAATGCTACCAATAACGTTCAATTCCTTTGAAAATCGTGCCAAAATAAACGGTTGAGTCCATTTCATCATACAATTTTATCATTCTTCTGCAATAACGGCTCGATTTTGTCAAGAATGTGACAAAATACAGGAAAATAGAATGCAAATGCTAGCAATATCGTTCAGTTGTTTTGAAAAGCATGTCAAAATAAGCGACTGAGTCAATTTCGTTATGCAATTTTACCATTCTTCAGCAATAACGGCACGATTTTGTTAAGAACGTGACAAAATTCAGGAAAATTCATCGCAAATGCTACCAATAACGTTCAATTCTTTTGAAAATCGTGCCAAAATAAACGGTTAAGTCCATTTCGTTATACAATTTTACCATTCTTCAGCAATAACGGCACGATTTTGTTAAGAACGTGACAAAATTCAGGAAAATAGAACGCAAATGCTACCAATAACGTTCAATTCCTTTGAAAATCGTGCCAAAATAAACGGTTGAGTCCATTTCATTATACAATTTTACCATTCTTCTGCAATAACGGCACGATTTTGTTAAGAATGTGACAAAATACAGGAAAATAGAACGCAAATGCTACCAATAACGTTCAATTCTTTAGGAAATCGTGCCGAAATAAACGGTTGAGTCCACTTCATCATACAATTTCACCATTCTTCTGCAATAACGGCTCGATTTTGTCAAGAATGTGACAAAATACAGGAAAATAGAACGCAAATGCTAGCAATATCGTTCAGTTGTTTTGAAAAGCATGTCAAAATAAGCGACTGAGTCCACTTCATCATACAATTTCACCATTATTCTGCAATAACGGCTCGATTTTGTCAAGAATGTGACAAAATACAGGAAAACAGAACGCAAATGCTAGCAATATCGTTCATTTGTTTTGAAAAGCATGTCAAAATAAGCGACTGAGTCAATTTCATTATACAATTTTACCATTCTTCAGCAATAACGGCACGATTTTGTTAAGAACGTGACAAAATTCAGGAAAATAGAACGCAAATGCTACCAATAACGTTCAATTCCTTTGAAAATCGTGCCAAAATAAGCGGTTGAGTCCATTTCATTATATAATTTTACCATTCTTCTGCAATAACGGCACGATTTTGTTAAGAATGTGACAAAATACAGGAAAATAGAGCACAAATGCTACCAATAACGTTCAATACTTTAGGAAATCGTGCCAAAATAAACGGTTGAGTCCACTTCATCATACAATTTCACCATTCTTCTGCAATAACGGCTCGATTTTGTCAAGAATGTGTCAAAATACAGGAAAATAGAACGCAAATGCTAGCAATATCGTTCAGTTGTTTTGAAAAGCATGTCAAAATAAGCGACTGAGTCAATTTCATTATACAATTTTACCATTCTTCTGCAATAACGACTCGATTTTGTCAAAATGTGACAAAAATAAAGGAAAATTCAACGCAAATGCTAGCAATATCGTTCAGTTGTATTGAAAAGCATGTCAAAATGAACGAGTGAGTATTTCATTATGCAATTTTATCATTCTTCTGCAATAACGACTCGATTTTGTCAAGAACGTGACAAAATTCAGGAAAATTCATCGCAAATGCTACCAATAACGTTCAATTCTTTTGAAAATCGTGCCAAATTAAACGGTTGAGTCCATTTCATTATACAATTTTACCATTCTTCTGCAATAACGACTCGATTTTGTCAAGAACGTGACAAAATTCAGGAAAATTCACCGCAAATGCTACCAATAACGTTCAATTCCTTTGAAAATCGTGCCAAAATAAACGGTTGAGTCCATTTCATTATACAATTTTACCATTCTTCTGCAATAACGGCACGATTTTGTTAAGAATGTGACAAAATACAGGAAAATAGAACGCAAATGCTAGCAACATCGTTCAGTTGTTTTGAAAAGCATGTCGAAATAAGCGACTGAGTCAATTTCATTATACAATTTTACCATTCTTCTGCAGTAACGGCACGATTATGTTAAGAACGTGACAAAATTCAGGAAAATTCATCGTAAATGCTACCAATAACGTTCAATTCTTTTGAAAATCGTGCCAAAATAAACGGTTAAGTCCATTTCATAATACAATTTTACCATTCTTCTGCAATAACGGCACGTTTTTGTTAAGAATGTGACAAAATACAGGAAAATAGAACGCAAATGCTAGCAACATCGTTCAGTTGTTTTGAAAAGCATGTCAAAATGAACGAGTGAGTATTTCATTATGCAATTTTATCGTTCTTCTGCAATAACGACTCGATTGTGTCGAAAATGTGACAAAATACAGGAAAATTCAAGGCAAATGCTAGTAATATCGTTCAGATGTATTGAAAGCGTGTCAAAATAAATGGCTGAGTCTATTTTATTATACAATTTTACCATTCTTCTGCAATAACGGCACGATTTTGAAAAGAACGTGACAAAATTCAGGAAAATTCATCGCAAATGCTACCAGTAACGTTCAATTCCTTTGAAAATCGTGCCAAAATAAACGGTTGAGTCCATTTCATTATACAATTTTACCATTCTTCTGCAACAACGACTCGATTTTGTCAAAATGTGACAAAATAAAGGAAAATTCAACGCAAATGCTAGCAATATCGTTCAGTTGTATTGAAAAGCGTGTCAAAATGAATGATTGTGTCCATTTTATTAGACAATTTTACCATTCTTCTGCAATAATGACTCGATTTTGTCAAAAATGTGACAAAATACAGGAAAATAGAACGCAAATGCTACCAATAACGTTCAATTCTTTTGAAAATCGTCCCAAAATAAACGGTTGAGTCTATTTCATTATACAATTTTACCATTCTTCTGCAATAACGGCTCGATTTTGTCAAGAATGTGACAAAATACTGGAAAATAGAACGCAAATGCTAGCAACATCGTTCAGTTGTATTGAAAAGAGTGTCAAAATAAACGGCTGAGTCTACTTTATTATACAATTTTACGATTCATCTGCAATAACGGCACGATTTTGTTAAGAATGTGACAAAATTCAGGAAAATAGTACGCAAATGCTACCAATAACGTTCAATTCCTTTGAAAATCGTGCCAAAATAAGCGGTTGAGTCCATTTCATTATATAATTTTACCATTTTCTGCAATAACGGCACGATTTTGTTAAGAATGTGACAAAATACAGGAAAATAGAGCATAAATGCTACCAATAACGTTCAATACTTTAGGAAATCGTGCCAAAATAAACGGTTGAGTCCACTTCATCATACAATTTCACCATTCTTCTGCAATAACGGCTCGATTTTGTCAAGAATGTGTCAAAATACAGGAAAATAGAACGCAAATGCTAGCAATATCGTTCAGTTGTTTTGAAAAGCATGTCAAAATAAGCGACTGAGTCAATTTCATTATACAATTTTACCATTCTTCTGCAATAACGACTCGATTTTGTCAAAATGTGACAAAATAAAGGAAAATTCAACGCAAATGCTAGCAATATCGTTCAGTTGTATTGAAAAGCGTGTCAAAATGAATGACTGAGTCCATTTTATTATACAATTTTACCATTCTTCTGCAATGACGACTCGAGTTTGTCAAAAATGTGACAAAATACAGGAAAATAGAACGCAAATGCTAGCAACATCGTTCAGTTGTATTGAAAAGAGTGTCAAAATAAACGGCTGAGTCTACTTTATTATACAATTTTACTATTCATTTGCAATAACGGCACGATTTTGTTAAGAATGTGACAAAATTCAGGAAAATAGAACGCAAATGATAGCAACATCGTTCAGTTGTATTGAAAAGAGTGTCAAAATAAACGGCTGAGTCTACTTTATTATACAATTTTACGATTCATTTGCAATAACGGCACGATTTTGTTAAGAATGTGACAAAATTCAGGAAAATAGTACGCAAATGCTACCAATAACGTTCAATTCCTTTGAAAATCGTGCCAAAATAAACGGTTGAGTCCATTTCATTATATAATTTTACCATTCTTCTGCAATAACGGCTCGATTTTGTCAAGAATGTGACAAAATACAGGAAAATAGAACGCAAATGCTACCAATATCGTTGAGTTGTTTTGAAAAGCATGTCAAAATAAGCGACTGAGTCAATTTCATTATACAATTTTACCATTCTTCTGCAATAACGACTCGATTTTGTCAAAATGTGACAAAATAAAGGAAAATTCAACACAAATGCTAGCAATATCGTTCAGTTGTATTGAAAAGCGTGTCAAAATGAACGACTGAGTCCATTTTATTATACAATTTTACCATTCTTCTGCAATAACGACTCGAGTTTGTCAAAAATGTGACAAAATACAGGAAAATAGAACGCAAATGCTAGCAACATCGTTCAGTTGTATTGAAAAGAGTGTCAAAATAAACGGTTGAGTCCACTTCATCATACAATTTCACCATTCTTCTGCAATAACGGCTCGATTTTGTCAAGAATGTGACAAAATACAGGAAAATAGAACGCAAATGCTAGCAATATCGTTCAGTTGTTTTGAAAAGCATGTCAAAATAAGCGACTGAGTCAATTTCGTTATGCAATTTTACCATTCTTCAGCAATAACGGCTCGATTTTGTCAAGAATGTGACAAAATACAGGAAAATAGAACGCAAATGCTACCAATATCGTTGAGTTGTTTTGAAAAGCATGTCAAAATAAGCGACTGAGTCAATTTCATTATACAATTTTACCATTCTTCAGCAATAACGGCACGATTTTGTTAAGAACGTGACAAAATTCAGGAAAATAGAACGCAAATGCTACCAATAACGTTCAATTCCTTTGAAAATCGTGCCAAAATAAGCGGTTGAGTCCATTTCATTATATAATTTTACCATTCTTCTGCAATAACGGCACGATTTTGTTAAGAATGTGACAAAATACAGGAAAATAGAGCACAAATGCTACCAATAACGTTCAATACTTTAGGAAATCGTGCCAAAATAAACGGTTGAGTCCACTTCATCATACAATTTCACCATTCTTCTGCAATAACGGCTCGATTTTGTCAAGAATGTGTCAAAATACAGGAAAATAGAACGCAAATGCTAGGAATATCGTTCAGTTGTTTTGAAAAGCATGTCAAAATAAGCGACTGAGTCAATTTCATTATACAATTTTACCATTCTTCTGCAATAACGACTCGATTTTGTCAAAATGTGACAAAATAAAGGAAAATTCAACGCAAATGCTAGCAATATCGTTCAGTTGTATTGAAAAGCGTGTCAAAATGAATGACTGAGTCCATTTTATTATACAATTTTACCATTCTTCTGCAATGACGACTCGAGTTTGTCAAAAATGTGACAAAATACAGGAAAATAGAACGCAAATGCTAGCAACATCGTTCAGTGGTATTGAAAAGAATGTCAAAATAAACGGCTGAGTCTACTTTATTATACAACTTTACGATTCATCTGCAATAACGGCACGATTTTGTTAAGAACGTGACAAAATTCAGGAAAATAGAACGCAAATGCTACCAATAACGTTCAATTCCTTTGAAAATCGTGCCAAAATAAGCGGTTGAGTCCATTTCATTATATAATTTTACCATTCTTCTGCAATAACGGCACGATTTTGTTAAGAATGTGACAAAATACAGGAAAATAGAGCACAAATGCTACCAATAACGTTCAATACTTTAGGAAATCGTGCCAAAATAAACGGTTGAGTCCACTTCATCATACAATTTCACCATTCTTCTGCAATAACGGCTCGATTTTGTCAAGAATGTGTCAAAATACAGGAAAATAGAACGCAAATGCTAGGAATATCGTTCAGTTGTTTTGAAAAGCATGTCAAAATAAGCGACTGAGTCAATTTCATTATACAATTTTACCATTCTTCTGCAATAACGACTCGATTTTGTCAAAATGTGACAAAATAAAGGAAAATTCAACGCAAATGCTAGCAATATCGTTCAGTTGTATTGAAAAGCGTGTCAAAATGAATGACTGAGTCCATTTTATTATACAATTTTACCATTCTTCTGCAATGACGACTCGAGTTTGTCAAAAATGTGACAAAATACAGGAAAATAGAACGCAAATGCTAGCAACATCGTTCAGTGGTATTGAAAAGAATGTCAAAATAAACGGCTGAGTCTACTTTATTATACAACTTTACGATTCATCTGCAATAACGGCACGATTTTGTTAAGAATGTGACAACATTCAGGAAAATAGTACGCAAATGCTACCAATAACGTTCAATTCCTTTGAAAATCGTGCCAAAATAAACGGTTGAGTCCATTTCATCATACAATTTTATCATTCTTCTGCAATAACGGCTCGATTTTGTCAAGAATGTGACAAAATACAGGAAAATAGAATGCAAATGCTAGCAATATCGTTCAGTTGTTTTGAAAAGCATGTCAAAATAAGCGACTGAGTCAATTTCGTTATGCAATTTTACCATTCTTCAGCAATAACGGCACGATTTTGTTAAGAACGTGACAAAATTCAGGAAAATTCATCGCAAATGCTACCAATAACGTTCAATTCTTTTGAAAATCGTGCCAAAATAAACGGTTAAGTCCATTTCGTTATACAATTTTACCATTCTTCAGCAATAACGGCACGATTTTGTTAAGAACGTGACAAAATTCAGGAAAATAGAACGCAAATGCTACCAATAACGTTCAATTCCTTTGAAAATCGTGCCAAAATAAACGGTTGAGTCCATTTCATTATACAATTTTACCATTCTTCTGCAATAACGGCACGATTTTGTTAAGAATGTGACAAAATACAGGAAAATAGAACGCAAATGCTACCAATAACGTTCAATTCTTTAGGAAATCGTGCCGAAATAAACGGTTGAGTCCACTTCATCATACAATTTCACCATTCTTCTGCAATAACGGCTCGATTTTGTCAAGAATGTGACAAAATACAGGAAAATAGAACGCAAATGCTAGCAATATCGTTCAGTTGTTTTGAAAAGCATGTCAAAATAAGCGACTGAGTCCACTTCATCATACAATTTCACCATTATTCTGCAATAACGGCTCGATTTTGTCAAGAATGTGACAAAATACAGGAAAACAGAACGCAAATGCTAGCAATATCGTTCATTTGTTTTGAAAAGCATGTCAAAATAAGCGACTGAGTCAATTTCATTATACAATTTTACCATTCTTCAGCAATAACGGCACGATTTTGTTAAGAACGTGACAAAATTCAGGAAAATAGAACGCAAATGCTACCAATAACGTTCAATTCCTTTGAAAATCGTGCCAAAATAAGCGGTTGAGTCCATTTCATTATATAATTTTACCATTCTTCTGCAATAACGGCACGATTTTGTTAAGAATGTGACAAAATACAGGAAAATAGAGCACAAATGCTACCAATAACGTTCAATACTTTAGGAAATCGTGCCAAAATAAACGGTTGAGTCCACTTCATCATACAATTTCACCATTCTTCTGCAATAACGGCTCGATTTTGTCAAGAATGTGTCAAAATACAGGAAAATAGAACGCAAATGCTAGCAATATCGTTCAGTTGTTTTGAAAAGCATGTCAAAATAAGCGACTGAGTCAATTTCATTATACAATTTTACCATTCTTCTGCAATAACGACTCGATTTTGTCAAAATGTGACAAAATAAAGGAAAATTCAACGCAAATGCTAGCAATATCGTTCAGTTGTATTGAAAAGCATGTCAAAATGAACGAGTGAGTATTTCATTATGCAATTTTATCATTCTTCTGCAATAACGACTCGATTTTGTCAAGAACGTGACAAAATTCAGGAAAATTCATCGCAAATGCTACCAATAACGTTCAATTCTTTTGAAAATCGTGCCAAATTAAACGGTTGAGTCCATTTCATTATACAATTTTACCATTCTTCTGCAATAACGACTCGATTTTGTCAAGAACGTGACAAAATTCAGGAAAATTCACCGCAAATGCTACCAATAACGTTCAATTCCTTTGAAAATCGTGCCAAAATAAACGGTTGAGTCCATTTCATTATACAATTTTACCATTCTTCTGCAATAACGGCACGATTTTGTTAAGAATGTGACAAAATACAGGAAAATAGAACGCAAATGCTAGCAACATCGTTCAGTTGTTTTGAAAAGCATGTCGAAATAAGCGACTGAGTCAATTTCATTATACAATTTTACCATTCTTCTGCAGTAACGGCACGATTATGTTAAGAACGTGACAAAATTCAGGAAAATTCATCGTAAATGCTACCAATAACGTTCAATTCTTTTGAAAATCGTGCCAAAATAAACGGTTAAGTCCATTTCATAATACAATTTTACCATTCTTCTGCAATAACGGCACGTTTTTGTTAAGAATGTGACAAAATACAGGAAAATAGAACGCAAATGCTAGCAACATCGTTCAGTTGTTTTGAAAAGCATGTCAAAATGAACGAGTGAGTATTTCATTATGCAATTTTATCGTTGTTCTGCAATAACGACTCGATTGTGTCGAAAATGTGACAAAATACAGGAAAATTCAAGGCAAATGCTAGTAATATCGTTCAGATGTATTGAAAGCGTGTCAAAATAAATGGCTGAGTCTATTTTATTATACAATTTTACCATTCTTCTGCAATAACGGCACGATTTTGAAAAGAACGTGACAAAATTCAGGAAAATTCATCGCAAATGCTACCAGTAACGTTCAATTCCTTTGAAAATCGTGCCAAAATAAACGGTTGAGTCCATTTCATTATACAATTTTACCATTCTTCTGCAACAACGACTCGATTTTGTCAAAATGTGACAAAATAAAGGAAAATTCAACGCAAATGCTAGCAATATCGTTCAGTTGTATTGAAAAGCGTGTCAAAATGAATGATTGTGTCCATTTTATTAGACAATTTTACCATTCTTCTGCAATAATGACTCGATTTTGTCAAAAATGTGACAAAATACAGGAAAATAGAACGCAAATGCTACCAATAACGTTCAATTCTTTTGAAAATCGTCCCAAAATAAACGGTTGAGTCTATTTCATTATACAATTTTACCATTCTTCTGCAATAACGGCTCGATTTTGTCAAGAATGTGACAAAATACTGGAAAATAGAACGCAAATGCTAGCGACATCGTTCAGTTGTATTGAAAAGAGTGTCAAAATAAACGGCTGAGTCTACTTTATTATACAATTTTACGATTCATCTGCAATAACGGCACGATTTTGTTAAGAATGTGACAAAATTCAGGAAAATAGTACGCAAATGCTACCAATAACGTTCAATTCCTTTGAAAATCGTGCCAAAATAAGCGGTTGAGTCCATTTCATTATATAATTTTACCATTCTTCTGCAATAACGGCACGATTTTGTTAAGAATGTGACAAAATACAGGAAAATAGAGCATAAATGCTACCAATAACGTTCAATACTTTAGGAAATCGTGCCAAAATAAACGGTTGAGTCCACTTCATCATACAATTTCACCATTCTTCTGCAATAACGGCTCGATTTTGTCAAGAATGTGTCAAAATACAGGAAAATAGAACGCAAATGCTAGCAATATCGTTCAGTTGTTTTGAAAAGCATGTCAAAATAAGCGACTGAGTCAATTTCATTATACAATTTTACCATTCTTCTGCAATAACGACTCGATTTTGTCAAAATGTGACAAAATAAAGGAAAATTCAACGCAAATGCTAGCAATATCGTTCAGTTGTATTGAAAAGCGTGTCAAAATGAATGACTGAGTCCATTTTATTATACAATTTTACCATTCTTCTGCAATGACGACTCGAGTTTGTCAAAAATGTGACAAAATACAGGAAAATAGAACGCAAATGCTAGCAACATCGTTCAGTTGTATTGAAAAGAGTGTCAAAATAAACGGCTGAGTCTACTTTATTATACAATTTTACTATTCATTTGCAATAACGGCACGATTTTGTTAAGAATGTGACAAAATTCAGGAAAATAGAACGCAAATGATAGCAACATCGTTCAGTTGTATTGAAAAGAGTGTCAAAATAAACGGCTGAGTCTACTTTATTATACAATTTTACGATTCATTTGCAATAACGGCACGATTTTGTTAAGAATGTGACAAAATTCAGGAAAATAGTACGCAAATGCTACCAATAACGTTCAATTCCTTTGAAAATCGTGCCAAAATAAACGGTTGAGTCCATTTCATTATATAATTTTACCATTCTTCTGCAATAACGGCTCGATTTTGTCAAGAATGTGACAAAATACAGGAAAATAGAACGCAAATGCTACCAATATCGTTGAGTTGTTTTGAAAAGCATGTCAAAATAAGCGACTGAGTCAATTTCATTATACAATTTTACCATTCTTCAGCAATAACGGCACGATTTTGTTAAGAACGTGACAAAATTCAGGAAAATAGAACGCAAATGCTACCAATAACGTTCAATTCCTTTGAAAATCGTGCCAAAATAAGCGGTTGAGTCCATTTCATTATATAATTTTACCATTCTTCTGCAATAACGGCACGATTTTGTTAAGAATGTGACAAAATACAGGAAAATAGAGCACAAATGCTACCAATAACGTTCAATACTTTAGGAAATCGTGCCAAAATAAACGGTTGAGTCCACTTCATCATACAATTTCACCATTCTTCTGCAATAACGGCTCGATTTTGTCAAGAATGTGTCAAAATACAGGAAAATAGAACGCAAATGCTAGGAATATCGTTCAGTTGTTTTGAAAAGCATGTCAAAATAAGCGACTGAGTCAATTTCATTATACAATTTTACCATTCTTCTGCAATAACGACTCGATTTTGTCAAAATGTGACAAAATAAAGGAAAATTCAACGCAAATGCTAGCAATATCGTTCAGTTGTATTGAAAAGCGTGTCAAAATGAATGACTGAGTCCATTTTATTATACAATTTTACCATTCTTCTGCAATGACGACTCGAGTTTGTCAAAAATGTGACAAAATACAGGAAAATAGAACGCAAATGCTAGCAACATCGTTCAGTGGTATTGAAAAGAATGTCAAAATAAACGGCTGAGTCTACTTTATTATACAACTTTACGATTCATCTGCAATAACGGCACGATTTTGTTAAGAATGTGACAACATTCAGGAAAATAGTACGCAAATGCTACCAATAACGTTCAATTCCTTTGAAAATCGTGCCAAAATAAACGGTTGAGTCCATTTCATCATACAATTTTATCATTCTTCTGCAATAACGGCTCGATTTTGTCAAGAATGTGACAAAATACAGGAAAATAGAATGCAAATGCTAGCAATATCGTTCAGTTGTTTTGAAAAGCATGTCAAAATAAGCGACTGAGTCAATTTCGTTATGCAATTTTACCATTCTTCAGCAATAACGGCACGATTTTGTTAAGAACGTGACAAAATTCAGGAAAATTCATCGCAAATGCTACCAATAACGTTCAATTCTTTTGAAAATCGTGCCAAAATAAACGGTTAAGTCCATTTCGTTATACAATTTTACCATTCTTCAGCAATAACGGCACGATTTTGTTAAGAACGTGACAAAATTCAGGAAAATAGAACGCAAATGCTACCAATAACGTTCAATTCCTTTGAAAATCGTGCCAAAATAAACGGTTGAGTCCATTTCATTATACAATTTTACCATTCTTCTGCAATAACGGCACGATTTTGTTAAGAATGTGACAAAATACAGGAAAATAGAACGCAAATGCTACCAATAACGTTCAATTCTTTAGGAAATCGTGCCGAAATAAACGGTTGAGTCCACTTCATCATACAATTTCACCATTCTTCTGCAATAACGGCTCGATTTTGTCAAGAATGTGACAAAATACAGGAAAATAGAACGCAAATGCTAGCAATATCGTTCAGTTGTTTTGAAAAGCATGTCAAAATAAGCGACTGAGTCCACTTCATCATACAATTTCACCATTATTCTGCAATAACGGCTCGATTTTGTCAAGAATGTGACAAAATACAGGAAAACAGAACGCAAATGCTAGCAATATCGTTCATTTGTTTTGAAAAGCATGTCAAAATAAGCGACTGAGTCAATTTCATTATACAATTTTACCATTCTTCAGCAATAACGGCACGATTTTGTTAAGAACGTGACAAAATTCAGGAAAATAGAACGCAAATGCTACCAATAACGTTCAATTCCTTTGAAAATCGTGCCAAAATAAGCGGTTGAGTCCATTTCATTATATAATTTTACCATTCTTCTGCAATAACGGCACGATTTTGTTAAGAATGTGACAAAATACAGGAAAATAGAGCACAAATGCTACCAATAACGTTCAATACTTTAGGAAATCGTGCCAAAATAAACGGTTGAGTCCACTTCATCATACAATTTCACCATTCTTCTGCAATAACGGCTCGATTTTGTCAAGAATGTGTCAAAATACAGGAAAATAGAACGCAAATGCTAGCAATATCGTTCAGTTGTTTTGAAAAGCATGTCAAAATAAGCGACTGAGTCAATTTCATTATACAATTTTACCATTCTTCTGCAATAACGACTCGATTTTGTCAAAATGTGACAAAATAAAGGAAAATTCAACGCAAATGCTAGCAATATCGTTCAGTTGTATTGAAAAGCATGTCAAAATGAACGAGTGAGTATTTCATTATGCAATTTTATCATTCTTCTGCAATAACGACTCGATTTTGTCAAGAACGTGACAAAATTCAGGAAAATTCATCGCAAATGCTACCAATAACGTTCAATTCTTTTGAAAATCGTGCCAAATTAAACGGTTGAGTCCATTTCATTATACAATTTTACCATTCTTCTGCAATAACGACTCGATTTTGTCAAGAACGTGACAAAATTCAGGAAAATTCACCGCAAATGCTACCAATAACGTTCAATTCCTTTGAAAATCGTGCCAAAATAAACGGTTGAGTCCATTTCATTATACAATTTTACCATTCTTCTGCAATAACGGCACGATTTTGTTAAGAATGTGACAAAATACAGGAAAATAGAACGCAAATGCTAGCAACATCGTTCAGTTGTTTTGAAAAGCATGTCGAAATAAGCGACTGAGTCAATTTCATTATACAATTTTACCATTCTTCTGCAGTAACGGCACGATTATGTTAAGAACGTGACAAAATTCAGGAAAATTCATCGTAAATGCTACCAATAACGTTCAATTCTTTTGAAAATCGTGCCAAAATAAACGGTTAAGTCCATTTCATAATACAATTTTACCATTCTTCTGCAATAACGGCACGTTTTTGTTAAGAATGTGACAAAATACAGGAAAATAGAACGCAAATGCTAGCAACATCGTTCAGTTGTTTTGAAAAGCATGTCAAAATGAACGAGTGAGTATTTCATTATGCAATTTTATCGTTCTTCTGCAATAACGACTCGATTGTGTCGAAAATGTGACAAAATACAGGAAAATTCAAGGCAAATGCTAGTAATATCGTTCAGATGTATTGAAAGCGTGTCAAAATAAATGGCTGAGTCTATTTTATTATACAATTTTACCATTCTTCTGCAATAACGGCACGATTTTGAAAAGAACGTGACAAAATTCAGGAAAATTCATCGCAAATGCTACCAGTAACGTTCAATTCCTTTGAAAATCGTGCCAAAATAAACGGTTGAGTCCATTTCATTATACAATTTTACCATTCTTCTGCAACAACGACTCGATTTTGTCAAAATGTGACAAAATAAAGGAAAATTCAACGCAAATGCTAGCAATATCGTTCAGTTGTATTGAAAAGCGTGTCAAAATGAATGATTGTGTCCATTTTATTAGACAATTTTACCATTCTTCTGCAATAATGACTCGATTTTGTCAAAAATGTGACAAAATACAGGAAAATAGAACGCAAATGCTACCAATAACGTTCAATTCTTTTGAAAATCGTCCCAAAATAAACGGTTGAGTCTATTTCATTATACAATTTTACCATTCTTCTGCAATAACGGCTCGATTTTGTCAAGAATGTGACAAAATACTGGAAAATAGAACGCAAATGCTAGCAACATCGTTCAGTTGTATTGAAAAGAGTGTCAAAATAAACGGCTGAGTCTACTTTATTATACAATTTTACGATTCATCTGCAATAACGGCACGATTTTGTTAAGAATGTGACAAAATTCAGGAAAATAGTACGCAAATGCTACCAATAACGTTCAATTCCTTTGAAAATCGTGCCAAAATAAGCGGTTGAGTCCATTTCATTATATAATTTTACCATTCTTCTGCAATAACGGCACGATTTTGTTAAGAATGTGACAAAATACAGGAAAATAGAGCATAAATGCTACCAATAACGTTCAATACTTTAGGAAATCGTGCCAAAATAAACGGTTGAGTCCACTTCATCATACAATTTCACCATTCTTCTGCAATAACGGCTCGATTTTGTCAAGAATGTGTCAAAATACAGGAAAATAGAACGCAAATGCTAGCAATATCGTTCAGTTGTTTTGAAAAGCATGTCAAAATAAGCGACTGAGTCAATTTCATTATACAATTTTACCATTCTTCTGCAATAACGACTCGATTTTGTCAAAATGTGACAAAATAAAGGAAAATTCAACGCAAATGCTAGCAATATCGTTCAGTTGTATTGAAAAGCGTGTCAAAATGAATGACTGAGTCCATTTTATTATACAATTTTACCATTCTTCTGCAATGACGACTCGAGTTTGTCAAAAATGTGACAAAATACAGGAAAATAGAACGCAAATGCTAGCAACATCGTTCAGTTGTATTGAAAAGAGTGTCAAAATAAACGGCTGAGTCTACTTTATTATACAATTTTACTATTCATTTGCAATAACGGCACGATTTTGTTAAGAATGTGACAAAATTCAGGAAAATAGAACGCAAATGATAGCAACATCGTTCAGTTGTATTGAAAAGAGTGTCAAAATAAACGGCTGAGTCTACTTTATTATACAATTTTACCATTCTTCTGCAATAACGGCTCGATTTTGTCAAGAATGTGACAAAATACAGGAAAATAGAACGCAAATGCTACCAATATCGTTGAGTTGTTTTGAAAAGCATGTCAAAATAAGCGACTGAGTCAATTTCATTATACAATTTTACCATTCTTCTGCAATAACGACTCGATTTTGTCAAAATGTGACAAAATAAAGGAAAATTCAACACAAATGCTAGCAATATCGTTCAGTTGTATTGAAAAGCGTGTCAAAATGAACGACTGAGTCCATTTTATTATACAATTTTACCATTCTTCTGCAATAACGACTCGAGTTTGTCAAAAATGTGACAAAATACAGGAAAATAGAACGCAAATGCTAGCAACATCGTTCAGTTGTATTGAAAAGAGTGTCAAAATAAACGGTTGAGTCCACTTCATCATACAATTTCACCATTCTTCTGCAATAACGGCTCGATTTTGTCAAGAATGTGACAAAATACAGGAAAATAGAACGCAAATGCTAGCAATATCGTTCAGTTGTTTTGAAAAGCATGTCAAAATAAGCGACTGAGTCAATTTCGTTATGCAATTTTACCATTCTTCAGCAATAACGGCACGATTTTGTTAAGAACGTGACAAAATTCAGGAAAATTCATCGCAAATGCTACCAATAACGTTCAATTCTTTTGAAAATCGTGCCAAAATAAACGGTTAAGTCCATTTCGTTATACAATTTTACCATTCTTCAGCAATAACGGCACGATTTTGTTAAGAACGTGACAAAATTCAGGAAAATAGAACGCAAATGCTACCAATAACGTTCAATTCCTTTGAAAATCGTGCCAAAATAAACGGTTGAGTCCATTTCATTATACAATTTTACCATTCTTCTGCAATAACGGCACGATTTTGTTAAGAATGTGACAAAATACAGGAAAATAGAACGCAAATGCTACCAATAACGTTCTATTCTTTAGGAAATCGTGCCGAAATAAACGGTTGAGTCCACTTCATCATACAATTTCACCATTCTTCTGCAATAACGGCTCGATTTTGTCAAGAATGTGACAAAATACAGGAAAATAGAACGCAAATGCTAGCAATATCGTTCAGTTGTTTTGAAAAGCATGTCAAAATAAGCGACTGAGTCCACTTCATCATACAATTTCACCATTATTCTGCAATAACGGCTCGATTTTGTCAAGAATGTGACAAAATACAGGAAAACAGAACGCAAATGCTAGCAATATCGTTCATTTGTTTTGAAAAGCATGTCAAAATAAGCGACTGAGTCAATTTCATTATACAATTTTACCATTCTTCAGCAATAACGGCACGATTTTGTTAAGAACGTGACAAAATTCAGGAAAATAGAACGCAAATGCTACCAATAACGTTCAATTCCTTTGAAAATCGTGCCAACATAAGCGGTTGAGTCCATTTCATTATATAATTTTACCATTCTTCTGCAATAACGGCACGATTTTGTTAAGAATGTGACAAAATACAGGAAAATAGAGCACAAATGCTACCAATAACGTTAAATACTTTAGGAAATCGTGCCAAAATAAACGGTTGAGTCCACTTCATCATACAATTTCACCATTCTTCTGCAATAACGGCTCGATTTTGTCAAGAATGTGTCAAAATACAGGAAAATAGAACGCAAATGCTAGCAATATCGTTCAGTTGTTTTGAAAAGCATGTCAAAATAAGCGACTGAGTCAATTTCATTATACAATTTTACCATTCTTCTGCAATAACGACTCGATTTTGTCAAAATGTGACAAAATAAAGGAAAATTCAACGCAAATGCTAGCAATATCGTTCAGTTGTATTGAAAAGCGTGTCAAAATGAATGACTGAGTCCATTTTATTATACAATTTTACCATTCTTCTGCAATGACGACTCGAGTTTGTCAAAAATGTGACAAAATACAGGAAAATAGAACGCAAATGCTAGCAACATCGTTCAGTGGTATTGAAAAGAATGTCAAAATAAACGGCTGAGTCTACTTTATTATACAACTTTACGATTCATCTGCAATAACGGCACGATTTTGTTAAGAATGTGACAACATTCAGGAAAATAGTACGCAAATGCTACCAATAACGTTCAATTCCTTTGAAAATCGTGCCAAAATAAACGGTTGAGTCCATTTCATCATACAATTTTATCATTCTTCTGCAATAACGGCTCGATTTTGTCAAGAATGTGACAAAATACAGGAAAATAGAATGCAAATGCTAGCAATATCGTTCAGTTGTTTTGAAAAGCATGTCAAAATAAGCGACTGAGTCAATTTCGTTATGCAATTTTACCATTCTTCAGCAATAACGGCACGATTTTGTTAAGAACGTGACAAAATTCAGGAAAATTCATCGCAAATGCTACCAATAACGTTCAATTCTTTTGAAAATCGTGCCAAAATAAACGGTTAAGTCCATTTCGTTATACAATTTTACCATTCTTCAGCAATAACGGCACGATTTTGTTAAGAACGTGACAAAATTCAGGAAAATAGAACGCAAATGCTACCAATAACGTTCAATTCCTTTGAAAATCGTGCCAAAATAAACGGTTGAGTCCATTTCATTATACAATTTTACCATTCTTCTGCAATAACGGCACGATTTTGTTAAGAATGTGACAAAATACAGGAAAATAGAACGCAAATGCTACCAATAACGTTCAATTCTTTAGGAAATCGTGCCGAAATAAACGGTTGAGTCCACTTCATCATACAATTTCACCATTCTTCTGCAATAACGGCTCGATTTTGTCAAGAATGTGACAAAATACAGGAAAATAGAACGCAAATGCTAGCAATATCGTTCAGTTGTTTTGAAAAGCATGTCAAAATAAGCGACTGAGTCCACTTCATCATACAATTTCACCATTATTCTGCAATAACGGCTCGATTTTGTCAAGAATGTGACAAAATACAGGAAAACAGAACGCAAATGCTAGCAATATCGTTCATTTGTTTTGAAAAGCATGTCAAAATAAGCGACTGAGTCAATTTCATTATACAATTTTACCATTCTTCAGCAATAACGGCACGATTTTGTTAAGAACGTGACAAAATTCAGGAAAATAGAACGCAAATGCTACCAATAACGTTCAATTCCTTTGAAAATCGTGCCAAAATAAGCGGTTGAGTCCATTTCATTATATAATTTTACCATTCTTCTGCAATAACGGCACGATTATGTTAAGAATGTGACAAAATACAGGAAAATAGAGCACAAATGCTACCAATAACGTTCAATACTTTAGGAAATCGTGCCAAAATAAACGGTTGAGTCCACTTCATCATACAATTTCACCATTCTTCTGCAATAACGGCTCGATTTTGTTAAGAATGTGACAACATTCAGGAAAATAGTACGCAAATGCTACCAATAACGTTCAATTCCTTTGAAAATCGTGCCAAAATAAACGGTTGAGTCCATTTCATCATACAATTTTATCATTCTTCTGCAATAACGGCTCGATTTTGTCAAGAATGTGACAAAATACAGGAAAATAGAATGCAAATGCTAGCAATATCGTTCAGTTGTTTTGAAAAGCATGTCAAAATAAGCGACTGAGTCAATTTCGTTATGCAATTTTACCATTCTTCAGCAATAACGGCACGATTTTGTTAAGAACGTGACAAAATTCAGGAAAATTCATCGCAAATGCTACCAATAACGTTCAATTCTTTTGAAAATCGTGCCAAAATAAACGGTTAAGTCCATTTCGTTATACAATTTTACCATTCTTCAGCAATAACGGCACGATTTTGTTAAGAACGTGACAAAATTCAGGAAAATAGAAGGCAAATGCTACCAATAACGTTCAATTCCTTTGAAAATCGTGCCAAAATAAACGGTTGAGTCCATTTCATTATACAATTTTACCATTCTTCTGCAATAACGGCACGATTTTGTTAAGAATGTGACAAAATACAGGAAAATAGAACGCAAATGCTACCAATAACGTTCAATTCTTTAGGAAATCGTGCCGAAATAAACGGTTGAGTCCACTTCATCATACAATTTCACCATTCTTCTGCAATAACGGCTCGATTTTGTCAAGAATGTGACAAAATACAGGAAAATAGAACGCAAATGCTAGCAATATCGTTCAGTTGTTTTGAAAAGCATGTCAAAATAAGCGACTGAGTCCACTTCATCATACAATTTCACCATTATTCTGCAATAACGGCTCGATTTTGTCAAGAATGTGACAAAATACAGGAAAACAGAACGCAAATGCTAGCAATATCGTTCATTTGTTTTGAAAAGCATGTCAAAATAAGCGACTGAGTCAATTTCATTATACAATTTTACCATTCTTCAGCAATAACGGCACGATTTTGTTAAGAACGTGACAAAATTCAGGAAAATAGAACGCAAATGCTACCAATAACGTTCAATTCCTTTGAAAATCGTGCCAAAATAAGCGGTTGAGTCCATTTCATTATATAATTTTACCATTCTTCTGCAATAACGGCACGATTTTGTTAAGAATGTGACAAAATACAGGAAAATAGAGCACAAATGCTACCAATAACGTTCAATACTTTAGGAAATCGTGCCAAAATAAACGGTTGAGTCCACTTCATCATACAATTTCACCATTCTTCTGCAATAACGGCTCGATTTTGTCAAGAATGTGTCAAAATACAGGAAAATAGAACGCAAATGCTAGCAATATCGTTCAGTTGTTTTGAAAAGCATGTCAAAATAAGCGACTGAGTCAATTTCATTATACAATTTTACCATTCTTCTGCAATAACGACTCGATTTTGTCAAAATGTGACAAAATAAAGGAAAATTCAACGCAAATGCTAGCAATATCGTTCAGTTGTATTGAAAAGCGTGTCAAAATGAATGACTGAGTCCATTTTATTATACAATTTTACCATTCTTCTGCAATGACGACTCGAGTTTGTCAAAAATGTGACAAAATACAGGAAAATAGAACGCAAATGCTAGCAACATCGTTCAGTGGTATTGAAAAGAATGTCAAAATAAACGGCTGAGTCTACTTTATTATACAACTTTACGATTCATCTGCAATAACGGCACGATTTTGTTAAGAATGTGACAAAATTCAGGAAAATAGTACGCAAATGCTACCAATAACGTTCAATTCCTTTGAAAATCGTGCCAAAATAAACGGTTGAGTCCATTTCATCATACAATTTTATCATTCTTCTGCAATAACGGCTCGATTTTTTCAAGAATGTGACAAAATACAGGAATATAGAACGCAAATGCTAGCAACAACGTTCAGTTGTATTGAAAAGAGTGTCAAAATAAACGGGTGAGTCTACTTTATTATACAATTTTACGATTCATCTGCAATAACGGCACGATTGTGTTTAGAAAATGACAATATTCAGGAAAATAGAACGCAAATGCTACCAATAACGTTCAATTCCTGTAAAAATCGTGCCAAAATAAACGGTTGAGTCCATTTCATTATACAATTTTACCATTCTTCTGCAATAACGGCACGATTTTGTTAAGAATGTGACAAAATACAGGAAAATAGAACGCAAATGCTACCAATAACGTTCAATTCTTTAGGAAATCGTGCCGAAATAAACGGTTGAGTCCACTTCATCATACAATTTCACCATTCTTCTGCAATAACGGCTCGATTTTGTCAAGAATGTGACAAAATACAGGAAAATATAACGCAAATGCTAGCAATATCGTTCAGTTGTTTTGAAAAGCATGTCAAAATAAGCGACTGAGTCCATTTCATTATACAATTTTACCATTCTTCTGCAATAACGGCACGATTTTGTGAAGAATGTGACAAAATACAGGAAAATAGAACGCAAATGCTACCAATAACGTTCAATTCTTTAGGAAATCGTGCCGAAATAAACGGTTGAGTCCACTTCATCATACAATTTCACCATTCTTCTGCAATAACGGCTCGATTTTGTCAAGAATGTGACAAAATACAGGAAAATAGAACGCAAATGCTAGCAATATCGTTCAGTTGTTTTGAAAAGCATGTCAAAATAAGCGACTGAGTCAATTTCATTATGCAATTTTACCATTCTTCAGCAATAACGGCACGATTTTGTTAAGAACGTGACAAAATTCAGGAAAATTCATCGCAAATGCTACCAATAACGTTCAATTCCTTTGAAAATCGTGCCAAAATAAACGGTTGAGTCCATTTCATTATACAATTTTACCATTCTTCTGCAATAACGGCTCGATTTTGTCAAGAATGTGACAAAATACAGGAAAATAGAACGCAAATGCTAGCAATATTGTTCAGTTGTATTGAAAAGCGTGTCAAAATGAACGACCGAGTCCATTTTATTATACAATTTTACCATTCTTCTGCAATAACGACTCGAGTTTGTCAAAAATGTGACAAAACACAGGAAAATAGAACGCAAATGCTAGCAACATCGTTCAGTTGTATTGAAAAGAGTGTCAAAATAAACGGCTGAGTCTACTTTATTATACAATTTTACTATTCATTTGCAATAACGGCACGATTTTGTTAAGAATGTGACAAAATTCAGGAAAATAGAACGCAAATGATAGCAACATCGTTCAGTTGTATTGAAAAGAGTGTCAAAATAAACGGCTGAGTCTACTTTATTATACAATTTTACGATTCATTTGCAATAACGGCACGATTTTGTTAAGAATGTGACAAAATTCAGGAAAATAGTACGCAAATGCTACCAATAACGTTCAATTCCTTTGAAAATCGTGCCAAAATAAACGGTTGAGTCCATTTCATTATATAATTTTACCATTCTTCTGCAATAACGGCTCGATTTTGTCAAGAATGTGACAAAATACAGGAAAATAGAACGCAAATGCTACCAATATCGTTGAGTTGTTTTGAAAAGCATGTCAAAATAAGCGACTGAGTCAATTTCATTATACAATTTTACCATTCTTCTGCAATAACGACTCGAGTTTGTCAAAAATGTGACAAAATACAGGAAAATAGAACGCAAATGCTAGCAACATCGTTCGGTTGTATTGAAAAGAGTGTCAAAATAAACGGTTGAGTCCACTTCATCATACAATTTCACCATTCTTCTGCAATAACGGCTCGATTTTGTCAAGAATGTGACAAAATACAGGAAAATAGAACGCAAATGCTAGCAATATCGTTCAGTTGTTTTGAAAAGCATGTCAAAATAAGCGACTGAGTCAATTTCGTTATGCAATTTTACCATTCTTCAGCAATAACGGCACGATTTTGTTAAGAACGTGACAAAATTCAGGAAAATTCATCGCAAATGCTACCAATAACGTTCAATTCTTTTGAAAATCGTGCCAAAATAAACGGTTAAGTCCATTTCGTTATACTATTTTACCATTCTTCAGCAATAACGGCACGATTTTGTTAATAACGTGACAAAATTCAGGAAAATAGAACGCAAATGCTACCAATAACGTTCAATTCCTTTGAAAATCGTGCCAAAATAAACGGTTGAGTCCATTTCATTATACAATTTTACCATTCTTCTGCAATAACGGCACGATTTTGTTAAGAATGTGACAAAATACAGGAAAATAGAACGCAAATGCTACCAATAACGTTCAATTCTTTAGGAAATCGTGCCAAAATAAACGGTTGAGTCTACTTCATCATACAATTTCACCATTCTTCTGCAATAACGGCTCGATTTTGTCAAGAATGTGACAAAATACAGGAAAATAGAACGCAAATGCTACCAATAACGTTCAATTCTTCAGGAAATCGTGCCAAAATAAACGGTTGAGTCCACTTCATCATACAATTTCACCATTCTTCTGCAATAACGGTTCGATTTTGTCAAGAATGTGACAAAATACAGGAATATAGAACGCAAATGCTAGCAATATCGTTCAGTTGTTTTGAAAAGCATGTCAAAATAAGCGACTGAGTCAATTTCATTATACAATTTTACCATTCTTCAGCAATAACGGCACGATTTTGTTAAGAAAGTGACAAAATTCAGGAAAATTCATCGCAAATGCTACCAATAACGTTCAATTCTTTTGAAAATCGTGCCAAAATAAGCGACTGAGTCAATTTCATTATACAATTTTACCATTCTTCTGCAATAACGACTCGAGTTTGTCAAAAATGTGACAAAATACAGGAAAATAGAACGCAAATGCTAGCAACATCGTTCAGTTGTATTGAAAAGAGTGTCAAAATAAACGGTTGAGTCCACTTCATCATACAATTGCACCATTCTTCTGCAATAACGGCTCGATTTTGTCAAGAATGTGACAAAATACAGGAAAATAGAACGCAAATGCTTGCAATATCGTTCAGTTGTTTTGAAAAGCATGTCAAAATAAGCGACTGAGTCAATTTCATTATGCAATTTTACCATTCTTCAGCAATAACGGCACGATTTTGTTAAGAACGTGACAAAATACAGGAAAACAGAACGCAAATGCTAGCAATATCGTTCATTTGTTTTGAAAAGCATGTCAAAATAAGCGACTGAGTCAATTTCATTATACAATTTTACCATTCTTCTGCAATAACGACTCGATTTTGTCAAGAATGATACAAAATACAGGAAAATAGAACGCAAATGCTAGCAACATCGTTCAGTTGTTTTGAAAAGCATGTCGAAATAAGCGACTGAGTCAATTTCATTATACAATTTTACCATTCTTCTGCAGTAACGGCACGATTATGTTAAGAACGTGACAAAATTCAGGAAAATTCATCGTAAATGCTACCAATAACGTTCAATTCCTTTGAAAATCGTGCCAAAATAAACGGTTGAGTCCATTTCATTATACAATTTTACCATTCTTCTGCAATAACGGCACGATTTTGTTAAGAATTTGACAAAATACAGGAAAATAGAACGCAAATGCTACCAATAACGTTCAATTCTTTAGGAAATCGTGCCAAAATAAACGGTTGAGTCTACTTCATCATACAATTTCACCATTCTTCTGCAATAACGGCTCGATTTTGTCAAGAATGTGACAAAATACAGGAAAATAGAACGCAAATGCTAGCAATATCGTTCAGTTGTTTTGAAAAGCATGTCAAAATAAGCGACTGAGTCCACTTCATCATACAATTTCACCATTATTCTGCAATAACGGCTCGATTTTGTCAAGAATGTGACAAAATACAGGAAAACAGAACGCAAATGCTAGCAATATCGTTCATTTGTTTTGAAAAGCATGTCAAAATAAGCGACTGAGTCAATTTCATTATACAATTTTACCATTCTTCTGCAATAACGACTCGATTTTGTCAAGAATGATACAAAATACAGGAAAATAGAACGCAAATGATAGCAACATCGTTCAGTTGTTTTGAAAAGCATGTCGAAATAAGCGACTGAGTCAATTTCATTATACAATTTTACCATTCTTCTGCAGTAACGGCACGATTATGTTAAGAACGTGACAAAATTCAGGAAAATTCATCGTAAATGCTACCAATAACGTTCAATTCTTTTGAAAATCGTGCCAAAAGAAACGGTTAAGTCCATTTCATAATACAATTTTACCATTCTTCTGCAATAACGCCACGTTTTTGTTAAGAATGTGACAAAATACAGGAAAATAGAACGCAAATGCTACCAATAACGTTCAATTCTTTAGGAAATCGTGCCAAAATAAACGGTTGAGTCCACCTCATCATACAATTTTACCATTCTTCTGCAATAACGGCTCGATTTTGTCAAGAATGTGACAAAATACAGGAAAATAGAACGCATATGCTAGCAACATCGTTCAGTTGTTTTGAAAAGCATGTCAAAATGAACGAGTGAGTATTTCATTATGCAATTTTATCATTCTTCTGCAATAACGACTCGATTTTGTCAAAAATGTGACAAAATACAGGAAAATTCAAGGCAAATGCTAGTAATATCGTTCAGATGTATTGAAAGCGTGTCAAAATAAACGGCTGAGTCTATTTTATTATACAATTTTACCATTCTTCTGCAATAACGGCACGATTTTGTCAAGAACGTGACAAAATTCAGGAAAATTCACCGCAAATGCTACCAGTAACGTTCAGATCCTTTGAAAATCGAGCCAAAATAAACGGTTGAGTCCATTTCATTATACAATTTTACCATTCTTCTGCAATAACGGCACGATTTTGTTAAGAATGTGACAAAATACAGGAAAATAGAACGCAAATGCTAGCAACATCGTTCAGTTGTTTTGAAAAGCATGTCGAAATAAGCGACTGAGTCAATTTCATTATACAATTTTACCATTCTTCTGCAGTAACGGCACGATTGTGTTAAGAACGTGACAAAATTCAGGAAAATTCATCGTAAATGCTACCAATAACGTTCAATTCTTTTGAAAATCGTTCCAAAATAAACGGTTAAGTCCATTTCATAATACAATTTTACCATTCTTCTGCAATAACGGCACGTTTTTGTTAAGAATGTGACAAAATACAGGAAAATAGAACGCAAATGCTACCAATAACGTTCAATTCTTTAGGACATCGTGCCAAAATAAACGGTTGAGTCCACTTCATCATACAATTTTACCATTCTTCTGCAATAACGGCTCGATTTTGTTAAGAACGTGACAAAATTCAGGAAAATTCATCGCAAATGCTACCAATAACGTTCAATTCTTTTGAAAATCGTGCCAAATTAAACGGTTGAGTCCATTTCATTATACAATTTTACCATTCTTCTGCAATAACGACTCGATTTTGTCAAAAATGTGACAAAATACAGGAAAATAGAACGCAAATGCTAGCAACATCGTTCAGTTGTTTTGAAAAGCATGTCGAAATAAGCGACTGAGTCAATTTCGTTATACAATATTACCATTCTTCTGCAATAACGGCACGATTTTGTTAAGAACGTGACAAAATTCAGGAAAATTCATCGCAAATGCTACCAATAACGTTCAATTCTTTTGAAAATCGTGCCAAATTAAACGGTTGAGTCCATTTCATTATACAATTTTACCATTCTTCTGCTATAACGACTCGATTTTGTCAAGAACGTGACAAAATTCAGGAAAATTCACCGCAAATGCTACCAATAACGTTCAATTCCTTTGAAAATCGTGCCAAAATAAACGGTTGAGTCCATTTCATTATACAATTTTACCATTCTTCTGCAGTAACGGCACGATTTTGTTAAGAATGTGACAAAATACAGGAAAATAGAACGCAAATGCTACCAATAACGTTCAATTCTTTAGGAAATCGTGCCAAAATAAACGGTTGAGTCCACTTCATCATACAATTTCACCATTCTTCTGCAATAACGGCTGGATTTTGTCAAGAATGTGACAAAATACAGGAAAATAGAACGCAAATGCTAGCAACATCGTTCAGTTGTATTGAAAAGCATGTCAAAATAAGCGACTGAGTCAATTTCATTATACAATTTTACCATTCTTCTGCAATAACGACTCGATTTTGTCAAAATGTGACAAAATAAAGGAAAATTCAACGCAAATGCTAGCAATATCGTTCAGTTGTATTGAAAAGCATGTCAAAATGAACGAGTGAGTATTTCATTATGCAATTTTATCATTCTTCTGCAATAACGACTCGATTTTGTCAAGAACGTGACAAAATTCAGGAAAATTCATCGCAAATGCTACCAATAACGTTCAATTCTTTTGAAAATCGTGCCAAATTAAACGGTTGAGTCCATTTCATTATACAATTTTACCATTCTTCTGCAATGACGACTCGATTTTGTCAAGAACGTGACAAAATTCAGGAAAATTCACCGCAAATGCTACCAATAACGTTCAATTCCTTTGAAAATCGTGCCAAAATAAACGGTTGAGTCCATTTCATTATACAATTTTACCATTCTTCTGCAATAACGGCACGATTTTGTTAAGAATGTGACAAAATACAGGAAAATAGAACGCAAATGCTAGCAACATCGTTCAGTTGTTTTGAAAAGCATGTCGAAATAAGCGACTGAGTCAATTTCATTATACAATTTTACCATTCTTCTGCAGTAACGGCACGATTATGTTAAGAACGTGACAAAATTCAGGAAAATTCATCGTAAATGCTACCAATAACGTTCAATTCTTTTGAAAATCGTGCCAAAATAAACGGTTAAGTCCATTTCATAATACAATTTTACCATTCTTCTGCAATAACGGCACGTTTTTGTTAAGAATGTGACAAAATACAGGAAAATAGAACGCAAATGCTACCAATAACGTTCAATTCTTTAGGAAATCGTGCCAAAATAAACGGCTGAGTCCACCTCATCATACAATTTTACCATTCTTCTGCAATAACGGCTCGATTTTGTCAAAATGTGACAAAATAAAGGAAAATGGAATGCAAATGCTAACAATATCGTTCAGTTGTATTGAAAAGCGTGTCAAAATGAACGAGTGAGTCTATTTCATAATGCAATTTTACCATTCTTCTGCAATAACGGCTCGATTTTGTCAAGAATGTGACAAAATACAGGAAAATAGAACGCAAATGCTAGCAACATCGTTCAGTTGTTTTGAAAAGCATGTCAAAATGAACGAGTGAGTATTTCATTATGCAATTTTATCATTCTTCTGCAATAACGACTCGATTGTGTCGAAAATGTGACAAAATACAGAAAAATTCAAGGCAAATGCTAGTAATATCGTTCAGATGTATTGAAAGCGTGTCAAAATAAATGGCTGAGTCTATTTTATTATACAATTTTACCATTCTTCTGCAATAACGGCACGATTTTGAAAAGAACGTGACAAAATTCAGGAAAATTCATCGCAAATGCTACCAGTAACGTTCAATTCCTTTGAAAATCGTGCCAAAATAAACGGTTGAGTCCATTTCATTATACAATTTTACCATTCTTCTGCAACAACGACTCGATTTTGTCAAAATGTGACAAAATAAAGGAAAATTCAACGCAAATGCTAGCAATATCGTTCAGTTGTATTGAAAAGCGTGTCAAAATGAATGACTGTGTCCATTTTATTAGACAATTTTACCATTCTTCTGCAATAATGACTCGATTTTGTCAAAAATGTGACAAAATACAGGAAAATCGAACGCAAATGCTACCAATAACGTTCAATTCTTTTGAAAATCGTCCCAAAATAAACGGTTGAGTCTATTTCATTATACAATTTTACCATTCTTCTGCAATAACGGCTCGATTTTGTCAAGAATGTGACAAAATACTGGAAAATAGAACGCAAATGCTAGCAATATCGTTCAGTTGTTTTGAAAAGCATGTCAAAATAAGCGACTGAGTCAATTTCGTTATGCAATTTTACCATTCTTCAGCAATAACGGCACGATTTTGTTAAGAACGTGACAAAATTCAGGAAAATTCATCGCAAATGCTACCAATAACGTTCAATTCCTTTGAAAATCGTGCCAAAATAAGCGGTTGAGTCCATTTCATTATATAATTTTACCATTCTTCTGCAATAACGGCACGATTTTGTCAAAAATGTGACAAAATACAGGAAAATAGAACGCAAATGCTACCAATAACGTTCAATTCTTTTGAAAATCGTCCCAAAATAAACGGTTGAGTCTATTTCATTATACAATTTTACCATTCTTCTGCAATAACGGCTCGATTTTGTAAAGAATGTGACAAAATACAGGAAAATAGAACGCAAATGCTACCAATAACGTTCAATTCCTTTGAAAATCGTGCCAAAATAAACGGTTGAGTCCATTTCATTATACAATTTTACCATTCTTTTGCAATAACGGCACGATTTTGTTAAGAATGTGAGAAAATACAGGAAAATAGAACGCAAATGCTACCAATAACGTTCAATTCTTTAGGAAATCGTGCCAAAATAAACGGTTGAGTCCACTTCATCATACAATTTTACCATTCTTCTGCAATAACGGCTCGATTTTGTCAAGAATGTGACAAAATACAGGAAAATGGAACGCAAATGCTAGCAATATCGTTCAGTTGTTTTGAAAAGCATGTCAAAATAAGCGACTGAGTCAATTTCATTATACAATTTTACCATTCTTCTGCAATAACGACTCGATTTTGTCAAAATGTGACAAAATAAAGGAAAATTCAACGCAAATGCTAGCAATATCGTTCAGTTGTATTGAAAAGCGTGTCAAAATGAATGACTGAGTCCATTTTATTATACAATTTTACCATTCTTCTGCAATAACGACTCGATTTTGTCAAGAACGTGACAAAATTCAGGACAATTCATCGCAAATGCTACCAATGACGTTCAATTCCTTTGAAAATCGTGCCAAAATAAACGGTTGAGTCCATTTCATTATACAATTTTATCATTCTTCTGCAACAACGGCACGATTTTGTTAAGAACGTGACAAAATTCAGGAAAATTCACCGCAAATGCTACCAACAACGTTCAATTCCTTTGAAAATCGAGCCAAAATAAACGGTTGAGTCCATTTCATTATACAATTTCACCATTCTTCTGCTATAACGGCACGATTTTGTTAAGAATGTGACAAAATACAGGAAAATAGAACGCAAATGCTACCAACAACGTTCAATTCTTTAGGAAATCGTGCCAAAATAAACGGTTGAGTCCACTTCATCATACAATTTTACCATTCTTCTGCAATAACGACTCGATTTTGTCAAGAACGTGACAAAATTCAGGACAATTCATCGCAAATGCTACCAATGACGTTCAATTCCTTTGAAAATCGTGCCAAAATAAACGGTTGAGTCCATTTCATTATACAATTTTATCATTCTTCTGCAACAACGGCACGATTTTGTTAAGAACGTGACAAAATTCAGGAAAATTCACCGCAAATGCTACCAACAACGTTCAATTCCTTTGAAAATCGAGCCAAAATAAACGGTTGAGTCCATTTCATTATACAATTTCACCATTCTTCTGCTATAACGGCACGATTTTGTTAAGAATGTGACAAAATACAGGAAAATAGAACGCAAATGCTACCAACAACGTTCAATTCTTTAGGAAATCGTGCCAAAATAAACGGTTGAGTCCACTTCATCATACAATTTCACCATTATTCTGCAATAACGGCTCGATTTTGTCAAGAATGTGACAAAATACAGGAAAATAGAACGCAAATGCTAGCAATATCGTTCAGTTGTTTTGAAAAGCATGTCAAAATAAGCGACTGAGTCAATTTCATCATACAATTTTACCATTCTTCTGCAATAACGGCTCGATTTTGTCAAGAATGTGACAAAATACAGGAAAATGGAACGCAAATGCTAGCAATATCGTTCAGTTGTTTTGAAAAGCATGTCAAAATAAGCGACTGAGTCAATTTCATTATACAATTTTACCATTCTTCTGCAATAACGACTCGATTTTGTCAAAATGTGACAAAATAAAGGAAAATTCAACGCAAATGCTAGCAATATCGTTCAGTTGTATTGAAAAGCGTGTCAAAATGAATGACTGAGTCCATTTTATTATACAATTTTACCATTCTTCTGCAATAACGACTCGATTTTGTCAAGAACGTGACAAAATTCAGGACAATTCATCGCAAATGCTACCAATGACGTTCAATTTCTTTGAAAATCGTGCCAAAATAAACGGTTGAGTCCATTTCATTATACAATTTTATCATTCTTCTGCAACAACGGCACGATTTTGTTAAGAACGTGACAAAATTCAGGAAAATTCACCGCAAATGCTACCGACAACGTTCAATTCCTTTGAAAATCGAGCCAAAATAAACGGTTGAGTCCATTTCATTATACAATTTCACCATTCTTCTGCTATAACGGCACGATTTTGTTAAGAATGTGACAAAATACAGGAAAATAGAACGCAAATGCTACCAACAACGTTCAATTCTTTAGGAAATCGTGCCAAAATAAACGGTTGAGTCCACTTCATCATACAATTTCACCATTATTCTGCAATAACGGCTCGATTTTGTCAAGAATGTGACAAAATACAGGAAAATAGAACGCAAATGCTAGCAATATCGTTCAGTTGTTTTGAAAAGCATGTCAAAATAAGCGACTGAGTCAATTTCATTATACAATTTTACCATTCTTCTGCAATAACGACTCGATTTTGTCAAAATGTGACAAAATAAAGGAAAATTCAACGCAAATGCTAGCAATATCGTTCAGTAGTATTGAAAAGCGTGTCAAAATGAATGACTGAGTCCATTTTATTATACAATTTTACCATTCTTCTGCAATAACGACTCGATTTTGTCAAAATGTGACAAAATAAAGGACAATTCATCGCAAATGCTACCAATGACGTTCAATTCCTTTGAAAATCGTGCCAAAATAAACGGTTGAGTCCATTTCATTATACAATTTTACCATTCTTTTGCAATAACGGCACGATTTTGTTAAGAATGTGAGAAAATACAGGAAAATAGAACGCAAATGCTACCAATAACGTTCAATTCTTTAGGAAATCGTGCCAAAATAAACGGTTGAGTCCACTTCATCATACAATTTTACCATTCTTCTGCAATAACGGCTCGATTTTGTCAAGAATGTGACAAAATACAGGAAAATGGAACGCAAATGCTAGCAATATCGTTCAGTTGTTTTGAAAAGCATGTCAAAATAAGCGACTGAGTCAATTTCATTATACAATTTTACCATTCTTCTGCAATAACGACTCGATTTTGTCAAAATGTGACAAAATAAAGGAAAATTCAACGCAAATGCTAGCAATATCGTTCAGTTGTATTGAAAAGCGTGTCAAAATGAATGACTGAGTCCATTTTATTATACAATTTTACCATTCTTCTGCAATAACGACTCGATTTTGTCAAGAACGTGACAAAATTCAGTACAATTCATCGCAAATGCTACCAATGACGTTCAATTCCTTTGAAAATCGTGCCAAAATAAACGGTTGAGTCCATTTCATTATACAATTTTATCATTCTTCTGCAACAACGGCACGATTTTGTTAAGAACGTGACAAAATTCAGGAAAATTCACCGCAAATGCTACCAACAACGTTCAATTCCTTTGAAAATCGAGCCAAAATAAACGGTTGAGTCCATTTTATTATACAATTTTACCATTCTTCTGCAATAACGACTCGATTTTGTCAAAAATGTGACAAAATACAGGAAAATTCAAGGCAAATGCTAGTAATATCGTTCAGTTGTATTGAAAGCGTGTCAAAATAAACGCCCGAGTTTATTTTATTATACAATTTTACCATTCTTCTGCAATAACGGCTCGACTTTGTCAAGAACGTGACAAAATTCAGGAAAATTCATCGCAAATGCTACCAATAATGTTCAATTCTTTTGAAAATTCGGCCAAAATAAACGGTTGAGTCCATTTCATTATACAATTTTACCATTCTTCTGCAATAACGGCACGATTTTGTTAAGAATGTGACAAAATACAGGAAAATAGAACGCAAATGCTACCAATAACGTTCAATTCTTTTGAAAATCGTGCCAAAATAAACGGTTGAGTCCATTTCATTATACAATTTTACCATTCTTCTGCAATAACGACTCGATTTTGTTAAGAATGTGACAAAATACAGGAGAATTCATCGCAAATGCTACTAATAACGTTCAATTCTTTTGAAAATCGTGCCAAATTAAACGGTTGAGTCCATTTCATTATACAATTTTACCATTCTTCTGCAATAACGACTCGTTTTTGTCAAGAACGTGACAAAATTCAGGAAAATTCATCGCAAATGCTACTAATAACGTTCAATTCTTTTGAAAATCGTGCCAAAATAAACGGTCGAGTCCATTTTATTATACAATTTTACCATTCTTCTGCAATAACGACTCGATTTTGTCAAAAATGTGACAAAATACAGGAAAATTCAAGGCAAATGCTAGTAATATCGTTCAGTTGTATTGAAAGCGTGTCAAAATAAACGCCAGAGTCTATTTTATTATATAATGTTACCATTCTTCTGCAATAACGGCACGATTTTGTTAAGAATGTGACAAAATACAGGAAAATAGAACGCAGAAGCTAGCAAAATCGTTCAGTTGTATTGAAAAGAGTGTCAAAATATACGGCTGAGTCTACTTTATTATACAATTTTACGATTCTTCTGCAATAACGGCACGATTTTGTTAAGAATGTGACAAAATTCAGGAAAATAGAACGCAAATGCTACCAATAACGTTCAATTCTTTTGAAAATCGTTCCAAAATAAACGGTTGAGTCAATTTCATTATACAATTTTACCATTCTTCTGCAATAACGGCACGATTTTGTTAGGAACGTGACAAAATTCAGGAAAATTCATCGCAAATGCTACCAATAACGTTCAATTCTTTGGAAAATCGTGCCAAATTAAACGGTTGAGTCCATTTCATTATACAATTTTACCATTCTTCTGCAATAACGACTCGTTTTTGTCAAGAACGTGACAAAATTCAGGAAAATTCATCGCAAATGCCACCAATAATGTTCAATTCTTTTGAAAATCGGGCCAATATAAACGGTTGAGTCCATTTCATTATACAATTTTACCATTCTTCTGCAAAAACGGCACGATTTTGTTAAGAATGTGACAAAATACAGGAAAATAGAACGCAAATGCTACCAATAACGTTCAATTCTTTTGAAGATCGTGCCAAAATAAACGGTCGAGTCCATTTTATTAGACAATTTTACCATTCTTCTGCAATAACGACTCGATTTTGTCAAAAATGTGACAAAATACAGGAAAATTCAAGGCAAATGCTAGTAATATCGTTCAGTTGTATTGAAAGCGTGTCAAAATAAACGCCCGAGTCTATTTTATTATACAATTTTACCATCCTTCTGCAATAACGGCACCATTTTGTTAAGAATGTGACAAAATACAGGAAAATAGAACGCAGATGCTAGCAAAATCGTTCAGTTGTATTGAAAAGCGTGTCAAAATAAACGGCTGAGTCTATTTCATTATACAATTTTACCATTCTTCGGCAATAACGGCACGATTTTTTTAAGAATGTAACAAAATTCTGGAAAATAGAACGCAAATGCTACCAATAACGTTCAATTCTTTTGAAAATCGTCCCAAAATAAACGGTTGAGTCCATTTCATTATACAATTTTGCCATTCTTCTGCAATAACGGCTCGATTTTGTCAAGAATGTGACAAAATACAGGAAAATAGAACGCAAATGCTAGCAACATCGTTCAGTTGTATTGAAAAGAGTGTCAAAATATACGGCTGAGTCTACCTTATTATACAATTTTACGATTCTTCTGCAATAACGGCACGATTTTGTTAAGAATGTGACAAAATTCAAGAAAATAGAACGCAAATGCTACCAATAACGTTCAATTCTTTTGAAAATCGTGCCAAAATAAACGGTTGAGTCCATTTCATTATACAATTTTACCATTCTTCTGCAATAACGACTCGATTTTGTCAAAATGTGACAAAATAAAGGAAAATTCAACGCAAATGCTAGCAATATCGTTCAGTTGTATTGAAAAGCGTGTCAAAATGAATGACTGAGTCCATTTTATTATACAATTTTACCATTCTTCTGCAATAACGACTCGATTTTGTCAAGAACGTGACAAAATTCAGGACAATTCATCGCAAATGCTACCAATGACGTTCAATTCCTTTGAAAATCGTGCCAAAATAAACGGTTGAGTCCATTTCATTATACAATTTTATCATTCTTCTGCAACAACGGCACGATTTTGTTAAGAACGTGACAAAATTCAGGAAAATTCACCGCAAATGCTACCAACAACGTTCAATTCCTTTGAAAATCGAGCCAAAATAAACGGTTGAGTCCATTTCATTATACAATTTCACCATTCTTCTGCTATAACGGCACGATTTTGTTAAGAATGTGACAAAATACAGGAAAATAGAACGCAAATGCTACCAACAACGTTCAATTCTTTAGGAAATCGTGCCAAAATAAACGGTTGAGTCCACTTCATCATACAATTTCACCATTATTCTGCAATAACGGCTCGATTTTGTCAAGAATGTGACAAAATACAGGAAAATAGAACGCAAATGCTAGCAATATCGTTCAGTTGTTTTGAAAAGCATGTCAAAATAAGCGACTGAGTCAATTTCATTATACAATTTTACCATTCTTCTGCAATAACGACTCGATTTTGTCAAAATGTGACAAAATAAAGGAAAATTCAACGCAAATGCTAGCAATATCGTTCAGTAGTATTGAAAAGCGTGTCAAAATGAATGACTGAGTCCATTTTATTATACAATTTTACCATTCTTCTGCAATAACGACTCGATTTTGTCAAGAACGTGACAAAATTCAGGACAATTCATCGCAAATGCTACCAATGACGTTCAATTCCTTTGAAAATCGTGCCAAAATAAACGGTTGAGTCCATTTCATTATACAATTTTACCATTCTTTTGCAATAACGGCACGATTTTGTTAAGAATGTGAGAAAATACAGGAAAATAGAACGCAAATGCTACCAATAACGTTCAATTCTTTAGGAAATCGTGCCAAAATAAACGGTTGAGTCCACTTCATCATACAATTTTACCATTCTTCTGCAATAACGGCTCGATTTTGTCAAGAATGTGACAAAATACAGGAAAATGGAACGCAAATGCTAGCAATATCGTTCAGTTGTTTTGAAAAGCATGTCAAAATAAGCGACTGAGTCAATTTCATTATACAATTTTACCATTCTTCTGCAATAACGACTCGATTTTGTCAAAATGTGACAAAATAAAGGAAAATTCAACGCAAATGCTAGCAATATCGTTCAGTAGTATTGAAAAGCGTGTCAAAATGAATGACTGAGTCCATTTTATTATACAATTTTACCATTCTTCTGCAATAACGACTCGATTTTGTCAAAATGTGACAAAATAAAGGAAAATTCAACGCAAATGCTAGCAATATCGTTCAGTAGTATTGAAAAGCGTGTCAAAATGAATGACTGAGTCCATTTTATTATACAATTTTACCATTCTTCTGCAATAACGACTCGATTTTGTCAAGAACGTGACAAAATTCAGGACAATTCATCGCAAATGCTACCAATGACGTTCAATTCCTTTGAAAATCGAGCCAAAATAAACGGTTGAGTCCATTTCATTATACAATTTCACCATTCTTCTGCTATAACGGCACGATTTTGTTAAGAATGTGACAAAATACAGGAAAATAGAACGCAAATGCTACCAACAACGTTCAATTCTTTAGGAAATCGTGCCAAAATAAACGGTTGAGTCCACTTCATCATACAATTTCACCATTATTCTGCAATAACGGCTCGATTTTGTCAAGAATGTGACAAAATACAGGAAAATAGAACGCAAATGCTAGCAATATCGTTCAGTTGTTTTGAAAAGCATGTCAAAATAAGCGACTGAGTCAATTTCATTATACAATTTTACCATTCTTCTGCAATAACGACTCGATTTTGTCAAAATGTGACAAAATAAAGGAAAATTCAACGCAAATGCTAGCAATATCGTTCAGTAGTATTGAAAAGCGTGTCAAAATGAATGACTGAGTCCATTTTATTATACAATTTTACCATTCTTCTGCAATAACGACTCGATTTTGTCAAGAACGTGACAAAATTCAGGACAATTCATCGCAAATGCTACCAATGACGTTCAATTCCTTTGAAAATCGTGCCAAAATAAACGGTTGAGTCCATTTCATTATACAATTTTACCATTCTTTTGCAATAACGGCACGATTTTGTTAAGAATGTGAGAAAATACAGGAAAATAGAACGCAAATGCTACCAATAACGTTCAATTCTTTAGGAAATCGTGCCAAAATAAACGGTTGAGTCCACTTCATCATACAATTTTACCATTCTTCTGCAATAACGGCTCGATTTTGTCAAGAATGTGACAAAATACAGGAAAATGGAACGCAAATGCTAGCAATATCGTTCAGTTGTTTTGAAAAGCATGTCAAAATAAGCGACTGAGTCAATTTCATTATACAATTTTACCATTCTTCTGCAATAACGACTCGATTTTGTCAAAATGTGACAAAATAAAGGAAAATTCAACGCAAATGCTAGCAATATCGTTCAGTAGTATTGAAAAGCGTGTCAAAATGAATGACTGAGTCCATTTTATTATACAATTTTACCATTCTTCTGCAATAACGACTCGATTTTGTCAAGAACGTGACAAAATTCAGTACAATTCATCGCAAATGCTACCAATGACGTTCAATTCCTTTGAAAATCGTGCCAAAATAAACGGTTGAGTCCATTTCATTATACAATTTTATCATTCTTCTGCAACAACGGCACGATTTTGTTAAGAACGTGACAAAATTCAGGAAAATTCACCGCAAATGCTACCAACAACGTTCAATTCCTTTGAAAATCGAGCCAAAATAAACGGTTGAGTCCATTTTATTATACAATTTTACCATTCTTCTGCAATAACGACTCGATTTTGTCAAAAATGTGACAAAATACAGGAAAATTCAAGGCAAATGCTAGTAATATCGTTCAGTTGTATTGAAAGCGTGTCAAAATAAACGCCCGAGTTTATTTTATTATACAATTTTACCATTCTTCTGCAATAACGGCTCGACTTTGTCAAGAACGTGACAAAATTCAGGAAAATTCATCGCAAATGCTACCAATAATGTTCAATTCTTTTGAAAATTCGGCCAAAATAAACGGTTGAGTCCATTTCATTATACAATTTTACCATTCTTCTGCAATAACGGCACGATTTTGTTAAGAATGTGACAAAATACAGGAAAATAGAACGCAAATGCTACCAATAACGTTCAATTCTTTTGAAAATCGTGCCAAAATAAACGGTTGAGTCCATTTCATTATACAATTTTACCATTCTTCTGCAATAACGACTCGATTTTGTTAAGAATGTGACAAAATACAGGAGAATTCATCGCAAATGCTACTAATAACGTTCAATTCTTTTGAAAATCGTGCCAAATTAAACGGTTGAGTCCATTTCATTATACAATTTTACCATTCTTCTGCAATAACGACTCGTTTTTGTCAAGAACGTGACAAAATTCAGGAAAATTCATCGCAAATGCTACTAATAACGTTCAATTCTTTTGAAAATCGTGCCAAAATAAACGGTCGAGTCCATTTTATTATACAATTTTACCATTCTTCTGCAATAACGACTCGATTTTGTCAAAAATGTGACAAAATACAGGAAAATTCAAGGCAAATGCTAGTAATATCGTTCAGTTGTATTGAAAGCGTGTCAAAATAAACGCCAGAGTCTATTTTATTATACAATGTTACCATTCTTCTGCAATAACGGCACGATTTTGTTAAGAATGTGACAAAATACAGGAAAATAGAACGCAGAAGCCAGCAAAATCGTTCAGTTGTATTGAAAAGAGTGTCAAAATATACGGCTGAGTCTACTTTATTATACAATTTTACGATTCTTCTGCAATAACGGCACGATTTTGTTAAGAATGTGACAAAATTCAGGAAAATAGAACGCAAATGCTACCAATAACGTTCAATTCTTTTGAAAATCGTTCCAAAATAAACGGTTGAGTCAATTTCATTATACAATTTTACCATTCTTCTGCAATAACGGCACGATTTTGTTAGGAACGTGACAAAATTCAGGAAAATTCATCGCAAATGCTACCAATAACGTTCAATTCTTTGGAAAATCGTGCCAAATTAAACGGTTGAGTCCATTTCATTATACAATTTTACCATTCTTCTGCAATAACGACTCGTTTTTGTCAAGAACGTGACAAAATTCAGGAAAATTCATCGCAAATGCCACCAATAATGTTCAATTCTTTTGAAAATCGGGCCAATATAAACGGTTGAGTCCATTTCATTATACAATTTTACCATTCTTCTGCAAAAACGGCACGATTTTGTTAAGAATGTGACAAAATACAGGAAAATAGAACGCAAATGCTACCAATAACGTTCAATTCTTTTGAAGATCGTGCCAAAATAAACGGTCGAGTCCATTTTATTAGACAATTTTACCATTCTTCTGCAATAACGACTCGATTTTGTCAAAAATGTGACAAAATACAGGAAAATTCAAGGCAAATGCTAGTAATATCGTTCAGTTGTATTGAAAGCGTGTCAAAATAAACGCCCGAGTCTATTTTATTATACAATTTTACCATCCTTCTGCAATAACGGCACCATTTTGTTAAGAATGTGACAAAATACAGGAAAATAGAACGCAGATGCTAGCAAAATCGTTCAGTTGTATTGAAAAGCGTGTCAAAATAAACGGCTGAGTCTATTTCATTATACAATTTTACCATTCTTCGGCAATAACGGCACGATTTTTTTAAGAATGTAACAAAATTCTGGAAAATAGAACGCAAATGCTACCAATAACGTTCAATTCTTTTGAAAATCGTCCTAAAATAAACGGTTGAGTCCATTTCATTATACAATTTTGCCATTCTTCTGCAATAACGGCTCGATTTTGTCAAGAATGTGACAAAATACAGGAAAATAGAACGCAAATGCTAGCAACATCGTTCAGTTGTATTGAAAAGAGTGTCAAAATATACGGCTGAGTCTACCTTATTATACAATTTTACGATTCTTCTGCAATAACGGCACGATTTTGTTAAGAATGTGACAAAATTCAAGAAAATAGAACGCAAATGCTACCAATAACGTTCAATTCTTTTGAAAATCGTGCCAAAATAAACGGTTGAGTCCATTTCATTATACAATTTTACCATTCTTCTGCAATAACGACTCGATTTTGTCAAAATGTGACAAAATAAAGGAAAATTCAACGCAAATGCTAGCAATATCGTTCAGTTGTATTGAAAAGCGTGTCAAAATGAATGACTGAGTCCATTTTATTATACAATTTTACCATTCTTCTGCAATAACGACTCGATTTTGTCAAGAACGTGACAAAATTCAGGACAATTCATCGCAAATGCTACCAATGACGTTCAATTCCTTTGAAAATCGTGCCAAAATAAACGGTTGAGTCCATTTCATTATACAATTTTATCATTCTTCTGCAACAACGGCACGATTTTGTTAAGAACGTGACAAAATTCAGGAAAATTCACCGCAAATGCTACCAACAACGTTCAATTCCTTTGAAAATCGAGCCAAAATAAACGGTTGAGTCCATTTCATTATACAATTTCACCATTCTTCTGCTATAACGGCACGATTTTGTTAAGAATGTGACAAAATACAGGAAAATAGAACGCAAATGCTACCAACAACGTTCAATTCTTTAGGAAATCGTGCCAAAATAAACGGTTGAGTCCACTTCATCATACAATTTCACCATTATTCTGCAATAACGGCTCGATTTTGTCAAGAATGTGACAAAATACAGGAAAATAGAACGCAAATGCTAGCAATATCGTTCAGTTGTTTTGAAAAGCATGTCAAAATAAGCGACTGAGTCAATTTCATTATACAATTTTACCATTCTTCTGCAATAACGACTCGATTTTGTCAAAATGTGACAAAATAAAGGAAAATTCAACGCAAATGCTAGCAATATCGTTCAGTAGTATTGAAAAGCGTGTCAAAATGAATGACTGAGTCCATTTTATTATACAATTTTACCATTCTTCTGCAATAACGACTCGATTTTGTCAAGAACGTGACAAAATTCAGGACAATTCATCGCAAATGCTACCAATGACGTTCAATTCCTTTGAAAATCGTGCCAAAATAAACGGTTGAGTCCATTTCATTATACAATTTTACCATTCTTTTGCAATAACGGCACGATTTTGTTAAGAATGTGAGAAAATACAGGAAAATAGAACGCAAATGCTACCAATAACGTTCAATTCTTTAGGAAATCGTGCCAAAATAAACGGTTGAGTCCACTTCATCATACAATTTTACCATTCTTCTGCAATAACGGCTCGATTTTGTCAAGAATGTGACAAAATACAGGAAAATGGAACGCAAATGCTAGCAATATCGTTCAGTTGTTTTGAAAAGCATGTCAAAATAAGCGACTGAGTCAATTTCATTATACAATTTTCCCATTCTTCTGCAATAACGACTCGATTTTGTCAAAATGTGACAAAATAAAGGAAAATTCAACGCAAATGCTAGCAATATCGTTCAGTTGTATTGAAAAGCGTGTCAAAATGAATGACTGAGTCCATTTTATTATACAATTTTACCATTCTTCTGCAATAACGACTCGATTTTGTCAAGAACGTGACAAAATTCAGTACAATTCATCGCAAATGCTACCAATGACGTTCAATTCCTTTGAAAATCGTGCCAAAATAAACGGTTGAGTCCATTTCATTATACAATTTTATCATTCTTCTGCAACAACGGCACGATTTTGTTAAGAACGTTACAAAATTCAGGAAAATTCACCGCAAATGCTACCAACAACGTTCAATTCCTTTGAAAATCGAGCCAAAATAAACGGTTGAGTCCATTTTATTATACAATTTTACCATTCTTCTGCAATAACGACTCGATTTTGTCAAAAATGTGACAAAATACAGGAAAATTCAAGGCAAATGCTAGTAATATCGTTCAGTTGTATTGAAAGCGTGTCAAAATAAACGCCCGAGTTTATTTTATTATACAATTTTACCATTCTTCTGCAATAACGGCTCGACTTTGTCAAGAACGTGACAAAATTCAGGAAAATTCATCGCAAATGCTACCAATAATGTTCAATTCTTTTGAAAATTCGGCCAAAATAAACGGTTGAGTCCATTTCATTATACAATTTTACCATTCTTCTGCAATAACGGCACGATTTTGTTAAGAATGTGACAAAATACAGGAAAATAGAACGCAAATGCTACCAATAACGTTCAATTCTTTTGAAAATCGTGCCAAAATAAACGGTTGAGTCCATTTCATTATACAATTTTACCATTCTTCTGCAATAACGACTCGATTTTGTTAAGAATGTGACAAAATACAGGAGAATTCATCGCAAATGCTACTAATAACGTTCAATTCTTTTGAAAATCGTGCCAAATTAAACGGTTGAGTCCATTTCATTATACAATTTTACCATTCTTCTGCAATAACGACTCGTTTTTGTCAAGAACGTGACAAAATTCAGGAAAATTCATCGCAAATGCTACTAATAACGTTCAATTCTTTTGAAAATCGTGCCAAAATAAACGGTCGAGTCCATTTTATTATACAATTTTACCATTCTTCTGCAATAACGACTCGATTTTGTCAAAAATGTGACAAAATACAGTAAAATTCAAGGCAAATGCTAGTAATATCGTTCAGTTGTATTGAAAGCGTGTCAAAATAAACGCCAGAGTCTATTTTATTATACAATGTTACCATTCTTCTGCAATAACGGCACGATTTTGTTAAGAATGTGACAAAATACAGGAAAATAGAACGCAGAAGCTAGCAAAATCGTTCAGTTGTATTGAAAAGAGTGTCAAAATATACGGCTGAGTCTACTTTATTATACAATTTTACGATTCTTCTGCAATAACGGCACGATTTTGTTAAGAATGTGACAAAATTCAGGAAAATAGAACGCAAATGCTACCAATAACGTTCAATTCTTTTGAAAATCGTTCCAAAATAAACGGTTGAGTCAATTTCATTATACAATTTTACCATTCTTCTGCAATAACGGCACGATTTTGTTAGGAACGTGACAAAATTCAGGAAAATTCATCGCAAATGCTACCAATAACGTTCAATTCTTTGGAAAATCGTGCCAAATTAAACGGTTGAGTCCATTTCATTATACAATTTTACCATTCTTCTGCAATAACGACTCGTTTTTGTCAAGAACGTGACAAAATTCAGGAAAATTCATCGCAAATGCCACCAATAATGTTCAATTCTTTTGAAAATCGGGCCAATATAAACGGTTGAGTCCATTTCATTATACAATTTTACCATTCTTCTGCAAAAACGGCACGATTTTGTTAAGAATGTGACAAAATACAGGAAAATAGAACGCAAATGCTACCAATAACGTTCAATTCTTTTGAAGATCGTGCCAAAATAAACGGTCGAGTCCATTTTATTAGACAATTTTACCATTCTTCTGCAATAACGACTCGATTTTGTCAAAAATGTGACAAAATACAGGAAAATTCAAGGCAAATGCTAGTAATATCGTTCAGTTGTATTGAAAGCGTGTCAAAATAAACGCCCGAGTCTATTTTATTATACAATTTTACCATCCTTCTGCAATAACGGCACCATTTTGTTAAGAATGTGACAAAATACAGGAAAATAGAACGCAGATGCTAGCAAAATCGTTCAGTTGTATTGAAAAGCGTGTCAAAATAAACGGCTGAGTCTATTTCATTATACAATTTTACCATTCTTCGGCAATAACGGCACGATTTTTTTAAGAATGTAACAAAATTCTGGAAAATAGAACGCAAATGCTACCAATAACGTTCAATTCTTTTGAAAATCGTCCCAAAATAAACGGTTGAGTCCATTTCATTATACAATTTTGCCATTCTTCTGCAATAACGGCTCGATTTTGTCAAGAATGTGACAAAATACAGGAAAATAGAACGCAAATGCTAGCAACATCGTTCAGTTGTATTGAAAAGAGTGTCAAAATATACGGCTGAGTCTACCTTATTATACAATTTTACGATTCTTCTGCAATAACGGCACGATTTTGTTAAGAATGTGACAAAATTCAAGAAAATAGAACGCAAATGCTACCAATAACGTTCAATTCTTTTGAAAATCGTGCCAAAATAAACGGTTGAGTCCATTTCATTATACAATTTTACCATTCTTCTGCAATAACCGCTCGATTTTGTCAAGAATGTGACAAAATACAGGAAAATAGAACGCAAATGCTAGCAATATCGTTCAGTTGTTTTGAAAAGCATGTCAAAATAAGCGACTGAGTCAATTTCATTATACAATTTCACCATTCTTCTGCAATAACGACTCGATTTTGTCAAAAATGTGACAAAATACAGGAGAATAGAACGCAAATGCTAGCAACATCGTTCAGTTGTTTTGAAAAGCAAGTCAAAATAAGCGACTGAGTCAATTTCATTATACAATTTTACCATTCTTCTGCAATAACGGCACGATTTTGTTAAGAACGTGACAAAATTTAGGATAATTCATCGCAAATGCTACCAATAACGTTCAATTCTTTGGAAAATCGTGCCAAATTAAACGGTTGAGTCCATTTCATTATACAATTTTACCATTCTTCTGCAATAACGACTCGTTTTTGTCAAGAACGTGACAAAATTCAGGAAAATTCATCGCAAATGCTACCAATAATGTTCAATTCTTTTGAAAATCGGGCCAATATAAACGGTTGAGTCCATTTCATTATACAATTTTACCATTCTTCTGCAAAAACGGCACGATTTTGTTAAGAATGTGACAAAATACAGGAAAATAGAACGCAAATGCTACCAATAACGTTCAATTCTTTTGAAGATCGTGCCAAAATAAACGGTCGAGTCCATTTTATTATACAATTTTACCATTCTTCTGCAATAACCACTCGATTTTGTCAAAAATGTGACAAAATACAGGAAAATTCAAGGCAAATGCTAATAATATCGTTCAGTTGTATTGAAAGCGTGTCAAAATAAACGCCCGAGTCTATTTTATTATACAATTTTACCATTCTTCTGCAATAACGGCACCATTTTGTTAAGAATGTGACAAAATACAGGAAAATAGAACGCAGATGCTAGCAAAATCGTTCAGTTGTATTGAAAAGCGTGTCAAAATAAACGGCTGAGTCTATTTCATTATACAATTTTACCATTCTTCGGCAATAACGGCACGATTTTTTTAAGAATGTAACAAAATTCTGGAAAATAGAACGCAAATGCTACCAATAACGTTCAATTCTTTTGAAAATCGTCCCAAAATAAACGGTTGAGTCCACTTCATTATACAATTTTGCCATTCTTCTGCAATAACGGCTCGATTTTGTCAAGAATGTGACATAATACAGGAAAATAGAACCCAAATGCTAGCAACATCGTTCAGTTGTATTGAAAAGAGTGTCAAAATATACGGCTGAGTCTACTTTATTATACAATTTTACGATTCTTCTGCAATAACGGCACGATTTTGTTAAGAATGTGACAAAATTCAGGAAAATAGAACGCAAATGCTACCAATAACGTTCAATTCTTTTGAAAATCGTTCCAAAATAAACGGTTGAGTCAATTTCATTATACAATTTTACCATTCTTCTGCAATAACGGCACGATTTTGTTAAGAACGTGACAAAATTCAGGAAAATTCATCGCAAATGCTACCAATAACGTTCAATTCTTTGGAAAATCGTGCCAAATTAAACGGTTGAGTCCATTTCATTATACAATTTTACCATTCTTCTGCAATAACGACTCGTTTTTGTCAAGAACGTGACAAAATTCAGGAAAATTCATCGCAAATGCTACCAATAATGTTCAATTCTTTTGAAAATCGGGCCAATATAAACGGTTGAGTCCATTTCATTATACAATTTTACCATTCTTCTGCAAAAACGGCACGATTTTGTTAAGAATGTGACAAAATACAGGAAAATAGAACGCAAATGCTACCAATAACGTTCAATTCTTTTGAAGATCGTGCCAAAATGAACGGTCGAGTCCATTTTATTATACAATTTTACCATTCTTCTGCAATAACGACTCGATTTTGTCAAAAATGTGACAAAATACAGGAAAATTCAAGGCAAATGCTAGTAATATCGTTCAGTTGTATTGAAAGCGTGTCAAAATAAACGCCCGAGTCTATTTTATTATACAATTTTACCATTCTTCTGCAACAACGGCACCATTTTGTTAAGAATGTGACAAAATACAGGAAAATAGAACGCAGATGCTAGCAAAATCGTTCAGTTGTATTGAAAAGCGTGTCAAAATAAACGGCTGAGTCTATTTCATTATACAATTTTACCATTCTTCTGCAATAACGACTCGTTTTTGTCAAGAACGTGACAAAATTCAGGAAAATTCATCGCAAATGCCACCAATAATGTTCAATTCTTTTGAAAATCGGGCCAATATAAACGGTTGAGTCCATTTCATTATACAATTTTACCATTCTTCTGCAAAAACGGCACGATTTTGTTAAGAATGTGACAAAATACAGGAAAATAGAACGCAAATGCTACCAATAACGTTCAATTCTTTTGAAAATCGTCCCAAAATAAACGGTTGAGTCCATTTCATTATACAATTTTGCCATTCTTCTGTAATAACGGCTCGATTTTGTCAAGAATGTGACAAAATACAGGAAAATAGAACGCAAATGCTAGCAACATCGTTCAGTTGTATTGAAAAGAGTGTCAAAATATACGGCTGAGTCTACCTTATTATACAATTTTACGATTCTTCTGCAATAACGGCACGATTTTGTTAAGAATGTGACAAAATTCAAGAAAATAGAACGCAAATGCTACCAATAACGTTCAATTCTTTTGAAAATCGTGCCAAAATAAACGGTTGAGTCCATTTCATTATACAATTTTACCATTCTTCTGCAATAACCGCTCGATTTTGTCAAGAATGTGACAAAATACAGGAAAATAGAACGCAAATGCTAGCAATATCGTTCAGTTGTTTTGAAAAGCATGTCAAGATAAGCGACTGAGTCAATTTCATTATACAATTTCACCATTCTTCTGCAATAACGACTCGATTTTGTCAAAAATGTGACAAAATACAGGAGAATAGAACGCAAATGCTAGCAACATCGTTCAGTTGTTTTGAAAAGCAAGTCAAAATAAGCGACTGAGTCAATTTCATTATACAATTTTACCATTCTTCTGCAATAACGGCACGATTTTGTTAAGAACGTGACAAAATTTAGGATAATTCATCGCAAATGCTACCAATAACGTTCAATTCTTTGGAAAATCGTGCCAAATTAAACGGTTGAGTCCATTTCATTATACAATTTTACCATTCTTCTGCAATAACGACTCGTTTTTGTCAAGAACGTGACAAAATTCAGGAAAATTCATCGCAAATGCTACCAATAATGTTCAATTCTTTTGAAAATCGGGCCAATATAAACGGTTGAGTCCATTTCATTATACAATTTTACCATTCTTCTGCAAAAACGGCACGATTTTGTTAAGAATGTGACAAAATACAGGAAAATAGAACGCAAATGCTACCAATAACGTTCAATTCTTTTGAAGATCGTGCCAAAATAAACGGTCGAGTCCATTTTATTATACAATTTTACCATTCTTCTGCAATAACCACTCGATTTTGTCAAAAATGTGACAAAATACAGGAAAATTCAAGGCAAATGCTAATAATATCGTTCAGTTGTATTGAAAGCGTGTCAAAATAAACGCCCGAGTCTATTTTATTATACAATTTTACCATTCTTCTGCAATAACGGCACCATTTTGTTAAGAATGTGACAAAATTCAGGAAAATAGAACGCAAATGCTACCAATAACGTTCAATTCTTTTGAAAATCGTTCCAAAATAAACGGTTGAGTCAATTTCATTATACAATTTTACCATTCTTCTGCAATAACGGCACGATTTTGTTAAGAACGTGACAAAATTCAGGAAAATTCATCGCAAATGCTACCAATAACGTTCAATTCTTTGGAAAATCGTGCCAAATTAAACGGTTGAGTCCATTTCATTATACAATTTTACCATTCTTCTGCAATAACGACTCGTTTTTGTCAAGAACGTGACAAAATTCAGGAAAATTCATCGCAAATGCTACCAATAATGTTCAATTCTTTTGAAAATCGGGCCAATATAAACGGTTGAGTCCATTTCATTATACAATTTTACCATTCTTCTGCAAAAACGGCACGATTTTGTTAAGAATGTGACAAAATACAGGAAAATAGAACGCAAATGCTACCAATAACGTTCAATTCTTTTGAAGATCGTGCCAAAATGAACGGTCGAGTCCATTTTATTATACAATTTTACCATTCTTCTGCAATAACGACTCGATTTTGTCAAAAATGTGACAAAATACAGGAAAATAGAACGCAGATGCTAGCAAAATCGTTCAGTTGTATTGAAAAGCGTGTCAAAATAAACGGCTGAGTCTATTTCATTATACAATTTTACCATTCTTCGGCAATAACGGCACGATTTTTTTAAGAATGTAACAAAATTCTGGAAAATAGAACGCAAATGCTACCAATAACGTTCAATTCTTTTGAAAATCGTCCCAAAATAAACGGTTGAGTCCACTTCATTATACAATTTTGCCATTCTTCTGCAATAACGGCTCGATTTTGTCAAGAATGTGACATAATACAGGAAAATAGAACCCAAATGCTAGCAACATCGTTCAGTTGTATTGAAAAGAGTGTCAAAATATACGGCTGAGTCTACTTTATTATACAATTTTACGATTCTTCTGCAATAACGGCACGATTTTGTTAAGAATGTGACAAAATTCAGGAAAATAGAACGCAAATGCTACCAATAACGTTCAATTCTTTTGAAGATCGTGCCAAAATAAACGGTCGAGTCCATTTTATTATACAATTTTACCATTCTTCTGCAATAACCACTCGATTGTGTCGAAAATGTGACAAAATACAGGAAAATAGAACGCAGATGCTAGCAAAATCGTTCAGTTGTATTGAAAAGCGTGTCAAAATAAACGGCTGAGTCTATTTCATTATACAATTTTACCATTCTTCGGCAATAACGGCACGATTTTTTTAAGAATGTAACAAAATTCTGGAAAATAGAACGCAAATGCTACCAATAACGTTCAATTCTTTTGAAAATCGTCCCAAAATAAACGGTTGAGTCCACTTCATTATACAATTTTGCCATTCTTCTGCAATAACGGCTCGATTTTGTCAAGAATGTGACATAATACAGGAAAATAGAACCCAAATGCTAGCAACATCGTTCAGTTGTATTGAAAAGAGTGTCAAAATATACGGCTGAGTCTACTTTATTATACAATTTTACGATTCTTCTGCAATAACGGCACGATTTTGTTAAGAATGTGACAAAATTCAGGAAAATAGAACGCAAATGCTACCAATAACGTTCAATTCTTTTGAAAATCGTTCCAAAATAAACGGTTGAGTCAATTTCATTATACAATTTTACCATTCTTCTGCAATAACGGCACGATTTTGTTAAGAACGTGACAAAATTCAGGAAAATTCATCGCAAATGCTACCAATAACGTTCAATTCTTTGGAAAATCGTGCCAAATTAAACGGTTGAGTCCATTTCATTATACAATTTTACCATTCTTCTGCAATAACGACTCGTTTTTGTCAAGAACGTGACAAAATTCAGGAAAATTCATCGCAAATGCTACCAATAATGTTCAATTCTTTTGAAAATCGGGCCAATATAAACGGTTGAGTCCATTTCATTATACAATTTTACCATTCTTCTGCAAAAACGGCACGATTTTGTTAAGAATGTGACAAAATACAGGAAAATAGAACGCAAATGCTACCAATAACGTTCAATTCTTTTGAAGATCGTGCCAAAATGAACGGTCGAGTCCATTTTATTATACAATTTTACCATTCTTCTGCAATAACGACTCGATTTTGTCAAAAATGTGACAAAATACAGGAAAATAGAACGCAGATGCTAGCAAAATCGTTCAGTTGTATTGAAAAGCGTGTCAAAATAAACGGCTGAGTCTATTTCATTATACAATTTTACCATTCTTCGGCAATAACGGCACGATTTTTTTAAGAATGTAACAAAATTCTGGAAAATAGAACGCAAATGCTACCAATAACGTTCAATTCTTTTGAAAATCGTCCCAAAATAAACGGTTGAGTCCACTTCATTATACAATTTTGCCATTCTTCTGCAATAACGGCTCGATTTTGTCAAGAATGTGACATAATACAGGAAAATAGAACCCAAATGCTAGCAACATCGTTCAGTTGTATTGAAAAGAGTGTCAAAATATACGGCTGAGTCTACTTTATTATACAATTTTACGATTCTTCTGCAATAACGGCACGATTTTGTTAAGAATGTGACAAAATTCAGGAAAATAGAACGCAAATGCTACCAATAACGTTCAATTCTTTTGAAGATCGTGCCAAAATAAACGGTCGAGTCCATTTTATTATACAATTTTACCATTCTTCTGCAATAACCACTCGATTGTGTCGAAAATGTGACAAAATACAGGAAAATAGAACGCAGATGCTAGCAAAATCGTTCAGTTGTATTGAAAAGCGTGTCAAAATAAACGGCTGAGTCTATTTCATTATACAATTTTACCATTCTTCGGCAATAACGGCACGATTTTTTTAAGAATGTAACAAAATTCTGGAAAATAGAACGCAAATGCTACCAATAACGTTCAATTCTTTTGAAAATCGTCCCAAAATAAACGGTTGAGTCCACTTCATTATACAATTTTGCCATTCTTCTGCAATAACGGCTCGATTTTGTCAAGAATGTGACATAATACAGGAAAATAGAACCCAAATGCTAGCAACATCGTTCAGTTGTATTGAAAAGAGTGTCAAAATATACGGCTGAGTCTACTTTATTATACAATTTTACGATTCTTCTGCAATAACGGCACGATTTTGTTAAGAATGTGACAAAATTCAGGAAAATAGAACGCAAATGCTACCAATAACGTTCAATTCTTTTGAAAATCGTTCCAAAATAAACGGTTGAGTCAATTTCATTATACAATTTTACCATTCTTCTGCAATAACGGCACGATTTTGTTAAGAACGTGACAAAATTCAGGAAAATTCATCGCAAATGCTACCAATAACGTTCAATTCTTTGGAAAATCGTGCCAAATTAAACGGTTGAGTCCATTTCATTATACAATTTTACCATTCTTCTGCAATAACGACTCGTTTTTGTCAAGAACGTGACAAAATTCAGGAAAATTCATCGCAAATGCTACCAATAATGTTCAATTCTTTTGAAAATCGGGCCAATATAAACGGTTGAGTCCATTTCATTATACAATTTTACCATTCTTCTGCAAAAACGGCACGATTTTGTTAAGAATGTGACAAAATACAGGAAAATAGAACGCAAATGCTACCAATAACGTTCAATTCTTTTGAAGACCGTGCCAAAATGAACGGTCGAGTCCATTTTATTATACAATTTTACCATTCTTCTGCAATAACGACTCGATTTTGTCAAAAATGTGACAAAATACAGGAAAATTCAAGGCAAATGCTAGTAATATCGTTCAGTTGTATTGAAAGCGTGTCAAAATAAACGCCCGAGTCTATTTTATTATACAATTTTACCATTCTTCTGCAACAACGGCACCATTTTGTTAAGAATGTGACAAAATACAGGAAAATAGAACGCAGATGCTAGCAAAATCGTTCAGTTGTATTGAAAAGCGTGTCAAAATAAACGGCTGAGTCTATTTCATTATACAATTTTACCATTCTTCTGCAATAACGACTCGTTTTTGTCAAGAACGTGACAATATTCAGGAAAATTCATCGCAAATGCCACCAATAATGTTCAATTCTTTTGAAAATCGGGCCAATATAAACGGTTGAGTCCATTTCATTATACAATTTTACCATTCTTCTGCAAAAACGGCACGATTTTGTTAAGAATGTGACAAAATACAGGAAAATAGAACGCAAATGCTACCAATAACGTTCAATTCTTTTGAAGATCGTGCCAAAATAAACGGTCGAGTCCATTTTATTATACAATTTTACCATTCTTCTGCAATAACGACTCGATTTTGTCAAAAATGTGACAAAATACAGGAAAATTCAAGGCAAATGCTAGTAATATCGTTCAGTTGTATTGAAAGCGTGTCAAAATAAACGCCCGTGTCTATTTTATTATACAATTTTACCATTCTTCTGCAATAACGGCACCATTTTGTTAAGAATGTGACAAAATACAGGAAAATAGAACGCAGATGCTAGCAAAATCGTTCAGTTGTATTGAAAAGCGTGTCAAAATAAACGGCTGAGTCTATTTCATTATACAATTTTACCATTCTTCGGCAATAACGGCACGATTTTTTTAAGAATGTAACAAAATTCTGGAAAATAGAACGCAAATGCTACCAATAACGTTCAATTCTTTTGAAAATCGTCCCAAAATAAACGGTTGAGACCACTTCATTATACAATTTTGCCATTCTTCTGCAATAAAGGCTCGATTTTGTCAAGAATGTGACATAATACAGGAAAATAGAACCCAAATGCTAGCAACATCGTTCAGTTGTATTGAAAAGAGTGTCAAAATATACGGCTGAGTCTACTTTATTATACAATTTTACGATTCTTCTGCAATAACGGCACGATTTTGTTAAGAATGTGACAAAATTCAGGAAAATAGAACGCAAATGCTACCAATAACGTTCAATTCTTTTGAAAATCGTTCCAAAATAAACGGTTGAGTCAATTTCATTATACAATTTTACCATTCTTCTGCAATAACGGCACGATTTTGTTAAGAACGTGACAAAATTCAGGAAAATTCATCGCAAATGCTACCAATAACGTTCAATTCTTTGGAAAATCGTGCCAAATTAAACGGTTGAGTCCATTTCATTATACAATTTTACCATTCTTCTGCAATAACGACTCGTTTTTGTCAAGAACGTGACAAAATTCAGGAAAATTCATCGCAAATGCTACCAATAATGTTCAATTCTTTTGAAAATCGGGCCAATATAAACGGTTGAGTCCATTTCATTATACAATTTTACCATTCTTCTGCAAAAACGGCACGATTTTGTTAAGAATGTGACAAAATACAGGAAAATAGAACGCAAATGCTACCAATAACGTTCAATTCTTTTGAAGATCGTGCCAAAATGAACGGTCGAGTCCATTTTATTATACAATTTTACCATTCTTCTGCAATAACGACTCGATTTTGTCAAAAATGTGACAAAATACAGGAAAATTCAAGGCAAATGCTAGTAATATCGTTCAGTTGTATTGAAAGCGTGTCAAAATAAACGCCCGAGTCCATTTTATTATACAATTTTACCATTCTTCTGCAACAACGGCACCATTTTGTTAAGAATGTGACAAAATACAGGAAAATAGAACGCAGATGCTAGCAAAATCGTTCAGTTGTATTGAAAAGCGTGTCAAAATAAACGGCTGAGTCTATTTCATTATACAATTTTACCATTCTTCTGCAATAACGACTCGTTTTTGTCAAGAACGTGACAAAATTCAGGAAAATTCATCGCAAATGCCACCAATAATGTTCAATTCTTTGGAAAATCGTGCCAAATTAAACGGTTGAGTCCATTTCATTATACAATTTTACCATTCTTCTGCAATAACGACTCGTTTTTGTCAAGAACGTGACAAAATTCAGGAAAATTCATCGCAAATGCTACCAATAATGTTCAATTCTTTTGAAAATCGGGCCAATATAAACGGTTGAGTCCATTTCATTATACAATTTTACCATTCTTCTGCAAAAACGGCACGATTTTGTTAAGAATGTGACAAAATACAGGAAAATAGAACGCAAATGCTACCAATAACGTTCAATTCTTTTGAAGATCGTGCCAAAATAAACGGTCGAGTCCATTTTATTATACAATTTTACCATTCTTCTGCAATAACCACTCGATTTTGTCAAAAATGTGACAAAATACAGGAAAATTCAAGGCAAATGCTAATAATATCGTTCAGTTGTATTGAAAGCGTGTCAAAATAAACGCCCGAGTCTATTTTATTATACAATTTTACCATTCTTCTGCAATAACGGCACCATTTTGTTAAGAATGTGACAAAATACAGGAAAATAGAACGCAGATGCTAGCAAAATCGTTCAGTTGTATTGAAAAGCGTGTCAAAATAAACGGCTGAGTCTATTTCATTATACAATTTTACCATTCTTCGGCAATAACGGCACGATTTTTTTAAGAATGTAACAAAATTCTGGAAAATAGAACGCAAATGCTACCAATAACGTTCAATTCTTTTGAAAATCGTCCCAAAATAAACGGTTGAGTCCACTTCATTATACAATTTTGCCATTCTTCTGCAATAACGGCTCGATTTTGTCAAGAATGTGGCATAATACAGGAAAATAGAACCCAAATGCTAGCAACATCGTTCAGTTGTATTGAAAAGAGTGTCAAAATATACGGCTGAGTCTACTTTATTATACAATTTTACGATTCTTCTGCAATAACGGCACGATTTTGTTAAGAATGTGACAAAATTCAGGAAAATAGAACGCAAATGCTACCAATAACGTTCAATTCTTTTGAAAATCGTTCCAAAATAAACGGTTGAGTCAATTTCATTATACAATTTTACCATTCTTCTGCAATAACGGCACGATTTTGTTAAGAACGTGACAAAATTCAGGAAAATTCATCGCAAATGCTACCAATAACGTTCAATTCTTTGGAAAATCGTGCCAAATTAAACGGTTGAGTCCATTTCATTATACAATTTTACCATTCTTCTGCAATAACGACTCGTTTTTGTCAAGAACGTGACAAAATTCAGGAAAATTCATCGCAAATGCTACCAATAATGTTCAATTCTTTTGAAAATCGGGCCAATATAAACGGTTGAGTCCATTTCATTATACAATTTTACCATTCTTCTGCAAAAACGGCACGATTTTGTTAAGAATGTGACAAAATACAGGAAAATAGAACGCAAATGCTACCAATAACGTTCAATTCTTTTGAAGATCGTGCCAAAATGAACGGTCGAGTCCATTTTATTATACAATTTTACCATTCTTCTGCAATAACGACTCGATTTTGTCAAAAATGTGACAAAATACAGGAAAATTCAAGGCAAATGCTAGTAATATCGTTCAGTTGTATTGAAAGCGTGTCAAAATAAACGCCCGAGTCTATTTTATTATACAATTTTACCATTCTTCTGCAACAACGGCACCATTTTGTTAAGAATGTGACAAAATACAGGAAAATAGAACGCAGATGCTAGCAAAATCGTTCAGTTGTATTGAAAAGCGTGTCAAAATAAACGGCTGAGTCTATTTCATTATACAATTTTACCATTCTTCTGCAATAACGACTCGTTTTTGTCAAGAACGTGACAAAATTCAGGAAAATTCATCGCAAATGCCACCAATAATGTTCAATTCTTTTGAAAATCGGGCCAATATAAACGGTTGAGTCCATTTCATTATACAATTTTACCATTCTTCTGCAAAAACGGCACGATTTTGTTAAGAATGTGACAAAATACAGGAAAATAGAACGCAAATGCTACCAATAACGTTCAATTCTTTTGAAGATCGTGCCAAAATAAACGGTCGAGTCCATTTTATTATACAATTTTACCATTCTTCTGCAATAACGACTCGATTTTGTCAAAAATGTGACAAAATACAGGAAAATTCAAGGCAAATGCTAGTAATATCGTTCAGTTGTATTGAAAGCGTGTCAAAATAAACGCCCGTGTCTATTTTATTATACAATTTTACCATTCTTCTGCAATAACGGCACCATTTTGTTAAGAATGTGACAAAATACAGGAAAATAGAACGCAGATGCTAGCAAAATCGTTCAGTTGTATTGAAAAGCGTGTCAAAATAAACGGCTGAGTCTATTTCATTATACAATTTTACCATTCTTCGGCAATAACGGCACGATTTTTTTAAGAATGTAACAAAATTCTGGAAAATAGAACGCAAATGCTACCAATAACGTTCAATTCTTTTGAAAATCGTCCCAAAATAAACGGTTGAGACCACTTCATTATACAATTTTGCCATTCTTCTGCAATAAAGGCTCGATTTTGTCAAGAATGTGACATAATACAGGAAAATAGAACCCAAATGCTAGCAACATCGTTCAGTTGTATTGAAAAGAGTGTCAAAATATACGGCTGAGTCTACTTTATTATACAATTTTACGATTCTTCTGCAATAACGGCACGATTTTGTTAAGAATGTGACAAAATTCAGGAAAATAGAACGCAAATGCTACCAATAACGTTCAATTCTTTTGAAAATCGTTCCAAAATAAACGGTTGAGTCAATTTCATTATACAATTTTACCATTCTTCTGCAATAACGGCACGATTTTGTTAAGAACGTGACAAAATTCAGGAAAATTCATCGCAAATGCTACCAATAACGTTCAATTCTTTGGAAAATCGTGCCAAATTAAACGGTTGAGTCCATTTCATTATACAATTTTACCATTCTTCTGCAATAACGACTCGATTTTGTCAAAAATGTGACAAAATACAGGAAAATTCAAGGCAAATGCTAGTAATATCGTTCAGTTGTATTGAAAGCGTGTCAAAATAAACGCCCGAGTCTATTTTATTATACAATTTTACCATTCTTCTGCAACAACGGCACCATTTTGTTAAGAATGTGACAAAATACAGGAAAATAGAACGCAGATGCTAGCAAAATCGTTCAGTTGTATTGAAAAGCGTGTCAAAATAAACGGCTGAGTCTATTTCATTATACAATTTTACCATTCTTCTGCAATAACGACTCGTTTTTGTCAAGAACGTGACAAAATTCAGGAAAATTCATCGCAAATGCCACCAATAATGTTCAATTCTTTTGAAAATCGGGCCAATATAAACGGTTGAGTCCATTTCATTATACAATTTTACCATTCTTCTGCAAAAACGGCACGATTTTGTTAAGAATGTGACAAAATACAGGAAAATAGAACGCAAATGCTACCAATAACGTTCAATTCTTTTGAAGATCGTGCCAAAATAAACGGTCGAGTCCATTTTATTAGACAATTTTACCATTCTTCTGCAATAGCGACTCGATTTTGTCAAAAATGTGACAAAATACAGGAAAATTCAAGGCAAATTCTAGTAATATCGTTCAGTTGTATTGAAAGCGTGTCAAAATAAACGCCCGAGTCTATTTTATTATACAATTTTACCATCCTTCTGCAATAACGGCACCATTTTGTTAAGAATGTGACAAAATACAGGAAAATAGAACGCAGATGCTAGCAAAATCGTTCAGTTGTATTGAAAAGCGTGTCAAAATAAACGGCTGAGTCTATTTCATTATACAATTTTACCATTCTTCGGCAATAACGGCACGATTTTTTGAAGAATGTAACAAAATTCTGGAAAATAGAACGCAAATGCTACCTATAACGTTCAATTCCTTTGAAAATCGTGCCGAAATAAACGGTTGAGTCCATTTCATTATACAATTTTGCCATTCTTCTGCAATAACGACTCGATTTTGTCAAGAATGTGACAAAATACAGGAAAATAGAACGCAAATGCTAGCAACATCGTTCAGTTGTATTGAAAAGAGTGTCAAAATATACGGCTGAGTCTACCTTATTATACAATTTTACGATTCTTCTGCAATAACGGCACGATTTTGTTAAAAATGTGACAAAATTCAAGAAAATAGAACGCAAATGCTACCAATAACGTTCAATTCTTTTGAAAATCGTGCCAAAATAAACGGTTGAGTCCATTTCATTATACAATTTTACCATTCTTCTGCAATAACCGCTCGATTTTGTCAAGAATGTGACAAAATACAGGAAAATAGAACACAAATGCTAGCAATATCGTTCAGTTGTTTTGAAAAGCATGTCAAAATAAGCGACTGAGTCAATTTCATTATACAATTTTACCATTCTTCTGCAATAACGACTCGATTTTGTCAAAATGTGACAAAATAAAGGAAAATTCAACGCAAATGCTAGCAATATCGTTCAGTTGTATTGAAAAGCGTGTCAAAATGAATGACTGAGTCCATTTTATTATACAATTTTACCATTCTTCTGCAATAACGACTCGATTTTGTCAAAAATGTGACAAAATACAGGAGAATAGAACGCAAATGCTAGCAACATCGTTCAGTTGTTTTGAAAAGCAAGTCAAAATAAGCGACTGAGTCAATTTCATTATACAATTTTACCATTCTTCTGCAATAACGGCACGATTTTGTTAAGAACGTGACAAAATTTAGGATAATTCATCGCAAATGCTACCAATAACGTTCAATTCTTTGGAAAATCGTGCCAAATTAAACGGTTGAGTCCATTTCATTATACAATTTTACCATTCTTCTGCAATAACGACTCGTTTTTGTCAAGAACGTGACAAAATTCAGGAAAATTCATCGCAAATGCTACCAATAATGTTCAATTCTTTTGAAAATCGGGCCAATATAAACGGTTGAGTCCATTTCATTATACAATTTTACCATTCTTCTGCAAAAACGGCACGATTTTGTTAAGAATGTGACAAAATACAGGAAAATAGAACGCAAATGCTACCAATAACGTTCAATTCTTTTGAAGATCGTGCCAAAATAAACGGTCGAGTCCATTTTATTATACAATTTTACCATTCTTCTGCAATAACGACTCGATTTTGTCAAAAATGTGACAAAATACAGGAAAATTCAAGGCAAATGCTAGTAATATCGTTCAGTTGTATTGAAAGCGTGTCAAAATAAACGCCCGAGTCTATTTTATTATACAATTTTACCATTCTTCTGCAATAACGGCACCATTTTGTTAAGAATGTGACAAAATACAGGAAAATAGAACGCAGATGCTAGCAAAATCGTTCAGTTGTATTGAAAAGCGTGTCAAAATAAACGGCTGAGTCTATTTCATTATACAATTTTACCATTCTTCGGCAATAACGGCACGATTTTTTTAAGAATGTAACAAAATTCTGGAAAATAGAACGCAAATGCTACCAATAACGTTCAATTCTTTTGAAAATCGTCCCAAAATAAACGGTTGAGTCCACTTCATTATACAATTTTGCCATTCTTCTGCAATAACGGCTCGATTTTGTCAAGAATGTGACATAATACAGGAAAATAGAACGCAAATGCTACCAATAACGTTCAATTCTTTTGAAAATCGTCCCAAAATAAACGGTTGAGTCCACTTCATTATACAATTTTACCATTCTTCTGCAATAACGGAACGATTTTGTTAAGAACGTGACAAAATTCAGGAAAATTCATCGCAAATGCTACCAATAACGTTCAATTCTTTGGAAAATCGTGCCAAATTAAACGGTTGAGTCCATTTCATTATACAATTTTACCATTCTTCTGCAATAACGACTCGTTTTTGTCAAGAACGTGACAAAATTCAGGAAAATTCATCGCAAATGCTACCAATAATGTTCAATTCTTTTGAAAATCGGGCCAATATAAACGGTTGAGTCCATTTCATTATACAATTTTACCATTCTTCTGCAAAAACGGCACGATTTTGTTAAGAATGTGATAAAATACAGGAAAATAGAACGCAAATGCTACCAATGACGTTCAATTCTTTTGTAGATCGTGCCAAAATGAACGGTCGAGTCCATTTTATTATACAATTTTACCATTCTTCTGCAATAACGACTCGATTTTGTCAAAAATGTGACAAAATACAGGAAAATTCAAGGCAAATGCTAGTAATATCGTTCAGTTGTATTGAAAGCGTGTCAAAATAAACGCCCGAGTCTATTTTATTATACAATTTTACCATTCTTCTGCAACAACGGCACCATTTTGTTAAGAATGTGACAAAATACAGGAAAATAGAACGCAGATGCTAGCAAAATCGTTCAGTTGTATTGAAAAGCGTGTCAAAATAAACGGCTGAGTCTATTTCATTATACAATTTTACCATTCTTCGGCAATAACGGCACGATTTTTTTAAGAATGTAACAAAATTCTGGAAAATAGAACGCAAATGCTACCAATAACGTTCAATTCTTTTGAAAATCGTCCCAAAATAATCGGTTGAGTCCATTTTATTATACAATTTTGCCATTCTTCTGCAATAACGGCTCGATTTTGTCAGGAATGTGACAAAATACAGGAAAATAGAACCCAAATGCTAGCAACATCGTTCAGTTGTATTGAAAAGAGTGTCAAAATATACGGCTGAGTCTACTTTATTATACAATTTTACGATTCTTCTGCAATAACGGCACGATTTTGTTAAGAATGTGACAAAATTCAGGAAAATAGAACGCAAATGCTACCAATAACGTTCAATTCTTTTGAAAATCGTTCCAAAATAAACGGTTGAGTCCATTTCATTATACAATTTTACCATTCTTCTGCAATAACGGCTCGATTTTGTCAAGAATGTGACAAAATACAGGAAAATAGAACGCAAATGCTAGCAATATCGTTCAGTTGTTTTGAAAAGCATGTCAAAATGAATGACTGAGTCAATTTCATTATACAATTTTACCATTCTTCTGCAATAACGACTCGATTTTGTTAAGAACGTGACAAAATTCAGGAAAATTCATCGCAAATGCTACTAATAACGTTCAATTCTTTTGAAAATCGTGCCAAATTAAACGGTTGAGTCCATTTCATTATACAATTTTACCATTCTTCTGCAATAACGACTCGTTTTTGTCAAGAACGTGACAAAATTCAGGAAAATTCATCGCAAATGCTACTAATAACGTTCAATTCTTTTGAAAATCGTGCCAAAATAAACGGTCGAGTCCATTTTATTATACAATTTTACCATTCTTCTGCAATAACGACTCGATTTTGTCAAAAATGTGACAAAATTCAGGAAAATACAACGCAAATGCTAGCAATATTGGTCAGTTGTATTGAAAAGAGTGTCAAAATATACGGCTGAGTCTACTTTATTATACAATTTTACCATTCTTCTGCAATAACAACTCGTTTTTAGTAGAGTAAGATGACCGGTTCTAATTCAGAGGAGGAGAGGTTACTTAAGGTAAAATTGACGAAAGGTCATTGACTTTAAACTTGTGTGTATGTAGTGGTCGAATGCTTCACAATGAATTGAAACATGTACATATATCGGTAATGTGAAGTATTTTGATATAAATGAAGACCGTATTTGAAGGATATGTAATTGAAATAAGTAATAATCTTGGTTATGTAGAAGGAGCGTGACTGAAGTTTACTATTCTTAAATTCGTTTACATGATAATGTAGAGGAAGTAGAGAAAAGTGTAAGGTATAGACATACGAAATGAAAGTGAAGTCGTTTTGGTGAACGATTCTTTATTTTGATATAAATGAAGACCGAATTTGAAGAAGGATATGTAATAGAAATCAGTAATAATCTTGGTTACGTAGAAGGAGCGTAGTACGTGTACATGTACATATTTGTGTTAAGAAATAGATAAAGTAGCAAAAGGTAGTAGACGTTTGAGATATAAGGTAGAGTTTGGGGATAATAAGAAAGTAGTATGGAAAGTGTGTCAAGGTCACAAGTCTTTAAAAAGCAAAAGGAAGGTGTAGGAGAGGGGACAGGTAATGGAATAGTAATTGAAAGGTAGGTTTATGAAAACATAATGTATCGGAAGAGTTGACGCCTTTGCAAAGAATACAGTACAGCGTGTGCGTATCATCGATCTCGTAAACAAAGCCCGACTTTTCGCAGAGGTACGTATGAATCCCCTGACGACAAGGTCGGCAGCACAAGTTTACGACATCGCAATGATAAAATCTGCAGCTGTGGCAGAAAAGCAGAGGTCCGCTACATTGTAAAATACATGACGTGATTGCTACCAAAAAGGTGCGTGTAGAGCCAGGGTGGTCCTGATAAGGACCGATGAATTGGAAGCGTGTTTCAGGATCCAATTATAAGCGAGTCAGGTCTAATCCTGACTGACTTTATTACAATAAATTACAGCTATTTATACAAAGTTTATTTACATATGTCTTATGGTAGAATGCGCCGTCAGCCATTTACGCTAGTGTACGTATTTGCTTTTTATACAAAGTTTATTTGCATATGTCTTGTGGTAGAATGCGTCGTCAGCAATTTACGATAGTGTGCGTATTTGCTTCTTATACAAAGTTTATTTACATATGTCTTATGGTAGAATGCGCCGTCAGCCATTTACGCTAGTGTACGTATTTTCTTTTTATACAAAGTTTATTTGCATATGTCTTGTGGTAGAATGCGTCGTCAGCTATTTACGATGGTGTGCGTATTTGCTTCTTATACAAAGTTTATTTGCATATGTCTTGTGGTAGAATGCGTCGTCAGCAATTTACGCTAGTGTGCGTATTTGCTTCTTATACAAAGTTTATTACCTATTATGATTGTTATTGAAATATGCACAGTTTGGTCAGCAAAGTGCTGCTGGTATACAGGTGTTAATCAGAAAGTATCCACACCTCACTCTACAGCCATTTACGCTAGTATGCGTATTTGCTTTTTATACAAAGTTTATTTGCATATGTCTTGTAGTAGAATGCGTCGTCAGCCATTTGTGCGTATTAGTTTTTTATACAAAGTATATTTACATATTTCTTATGGTAGAATGCGCCGTCAACCATTTACGCTAGTATGTGTATTTGTGTTCCGACTTATTTTGGCAGGTAGAACTGTTACAATTCTCTTATTGTTATTGAAATATGCACAGTCACAGTTTGGTCAGCAAAGTGCTGCTGGTATACAGGTGTTAATCAGAAAGTATACATAGTAATTGAAAGGTAGGTTTATGAAAACATAACGGATCGGAAGAGTTGAAGCCTTTGCTCATAAGTATTGTAAAGAATACAGTACAGCGTGTTGGGGATAATAAGAAGTTATATGGAAAAAGTGTCAAGGTCACAAGTTTGTGTATAGGTATGCAAGGGATAAAAAATGAGGTGGAAAAGGGGTTGAGAAGAGAATCCGCTGCTGAAAAGTCGAGAAATATTTTTTTAACATGTTTCACCCTTATACATTAACCCTCGAAAAGTGTATGAAGGGTAGATGATAGGAAGAAAATGTCTGAATAAAAAAAATGTTTAGTCTTCCATGAAGAACAATTTGCTTCCAACGAAACTTAGAGGATGTCTGTAATGGGGGAAGTTGTGGGAACACTCTGTATTATGTTCAATTCGGAAAGAATCACACTCTGTACAGCAGAATCTAAATTCTGCTGACAGAGAATTGTAACAGTTCTAGCCGCTAAACTAAGTCCGAACACAAATACGCATACTAGCGTACATGGCTGACGGTGCATTCTACCATAAGACATGTAAATAAACTTTGTATAAATAGCTGTAATTTATTAAACTAGGTCAGAACACAAATACGCATACTAGCGTAAATGGCTGACGATGCATTCTACCATAAGACATATGTAAATAAACTTTGTATAAATAGGAAATACACACACTAGCGTAAATGTCTGAAGGAGCTATAGGATACCCTCCAATACCATCAATTTCCTGGGAACTCGGAATTTTCTTGCTACAATTTCTTATAATGCTAATTATTTTTAATTTATAAAATATCAGCAAAATCAATACCTATTATGATTGTTATTGAAATATGCACAGTTTGGTCAGCAAAGTGTTGCTGGTATACAGGTGTTAATCAGAAAGTATCCACACTTCACTGTAACTTACATTGTCATTTATAACTCAAACAACTTCTCTTTCTAGTTTACCTCCTTCGCACAAACACTTGTGATGATCTTAACTTTACCCCACTCAATTTTGATATAAATGAAGACAGTATTTGAAGAACGATATGTAATAGAAATAAGTAATAATCTTGGTTACGTAGAAGGAGCGTAGTACGTGTACATGTATATATTTGTGTTAAGAAATAAATATATAAACAAAAGGTAGTAGACGTTTGAGATATAAGATTAAGGTAGAGTTTAGGAATAACAGGAAGTTATATGGTAAGTGTGTCAAGGTGACAAGTCTTTAAAAAGGAAAAGGAAGGTATAGGAGAGGGGACAGGTAATGACATAATAATTGAAAGGTAGGTTTATGAAAACATAAAGTAGTTTTCTACCCTAAATTTCAAGTAGTAATTAAAGGTATAAGGAGCGGTGCTAAAAAAAAGGTGCCTCTCTCACTATTGATGTTGAAGGCTGAAGGTACCACTTGGCAGTGTCAGAAGTATCAAATTCGGACAACTACCCCTCTCGGACTAAACGATTGAGTCCCCTGACGACAAGGTCGGCAGCACAGGTTACGACATCGCAATGATAAAATCTGCAGCTGTGGCAGAAAAGCAGAGGTCCGCTACATTGTAACATACATGACGTGATTGCTACCAAAAAGGTGCGCGTAGAGCCAGGGTGGTCCTGATAAGGACCGATGAATTGGAAGCGTGTTTCAGGATCCAATTATAAGCGAGTCAGGTCTAATCCTGACTGACTTTATTACAATAAATTACAGCTATTTATACAAAGTTTATTTACATATGTCTTATGGTAGAATGCGCCGTCAGCCATTTACGCTAATGTACGTATTTGCTTTTTATACAAAGTTTATTTGCATATGTCTTGTGGTAGAATGCGTCGTCAGCAATTTACGCTAGTGTGCGTATTTGCTTCTTATACAAAGTTTATTACCTATTATGATTGTTATTGAAATATGCACAGTTTGGTCAGCAAAGTGCTGCTGGTATACAGGTGTTAATCAGAAAGTATCCACACCTCACTCTACAGCCATTTACGCTAGTATGCGTATTTGCTTTTTATACAAAGTTTATTTGCATATGTCTTGTGGTAGAATGCGTCGTCAGCCATTTGTGCGTATTAGTTTTTTATACAAAGTATATTTACATATATCTTATGGTAGAATGCGCCGTCAACTATTTACGCTAGTATGTGTATTTGTGTTCCGACTTAGTTTGGCAGGTAGAACTGTTACAATTCTCTTATTGTTATTGAAATATGCACAGTCACAGTTTGGTCAGCAAAGTGCTGCTGGTATACAGGTGTTAATCAGAAAGTATACATAGTAATTGAAAGGTAGGTTTATGAAAACATAACGGATCGGAAGAGTTGAAGCCTTTGCTCATAAGTATTGTAAAGAATACAGTACAGCGTGTTGGGGATAATAAGAAGTTATATGGAAAAAGTGTCAAGGTCACAAGTTTGTGTATAGGTATGCAAGGGATGAAAAATGAGGTGCAAAAGGGGTTGAGAAGAGAATCCGCTGCTGAAAAGTCGAGAAATATTTTTTTAACATGTTTCACCCTCATACTTTAACCCTCGAAAAGTGTATGAAGGGTAGATGATAGGGAGAAAATGTCTGAATAAAAAAAAGTTTAGTCTTCCATGAAGAACAATTTGCTTCCAACGAAACTTAGAGGATGTCTGTAATGGGGGAAGTTGTGGGAACACTCTGTATTATGTTCAATTCGGAAAGAATCACACTCTGTACAGCAGAATCTAAATTCTGCTGACAGAGAATTGTAACAGTTCTAGCCGCTAAACTAAGTCCGAACACAAATACGCATACTAGCGTACATGGCTGACGGCGCATTCTACCATAAGACATATGTAAATAAACTTTGTATAAATAGCAAATACACACACTAGCGTAAATGTCTGAAGGCGCTATAGGATACCCTCGAATACCATCAATTTCCTGGGAACTCGGAATTTTCTTGCTACAATTATTTTTAATTTATAAAATATCAGCAAAATCAATACCTATTATGATTGTTATTGAAAAATGCACAGTTTGGTCAGCAAAGTGTTGCTGGTATACAGTTCCTTCTTCGCACAAACACTTGTGCTGATCTTAACTTTACCCCACTCATATCCTCCTCCTCGAAATTGTATAAATATTCAAGTTTTTACAACGTTCAGCACAGATCACTAAGACTGTTCAAGTAAATACAATCAATAATCAATCCAAGTGAATACAATCAACAATGGCGCAATATACTGTACTGTTCCATGGCTCCGTGCCAACCGATATAAACATCAATGTTGACACCATGATCTTCACCAGTACCACACCTGGAGGCTTTACACTATGGAAGGTGACCGATAGAAGACCGATCGGAGCCTTCTGCGAACACATGGAAGCCCAGCTGTCGTGGAGCTCGTTCCAGGGGACACTAGTGATCTGTGCCATGGACCACGGAGCAGCAATGTATATAAAAACATTCAATTGAACTTTGTATTGCTTTGTATTATATATTTCTTATTTTATTTTGATAAATAAATATATGTATAATTTATATTCTCTTTTAGGTATTTTCTTTAATTACAAAATATAAAAAGATGCAATTTAACAGAATTTTATTTAATATAATACAATATAATATAATATAAAACATCATTGAATTTTAGTCATTAAATTTACTCAGTAAAGCAGACTTAAGGTTAGCGAGCTTATGTTCGATTTCTTGTACCTCCAGCTCCTTCTCTTTCCGCTTCATGTACTCAGTCAATGAAGCGGCCTTTGTCTCTCTTTCATTCAGTACCCTTCCTAATCGATGATGTAAAGGTTCGCGATCATTGTCATTTGACTGGTAAAGTTCGATTAGGGGCCGCTCATTCCAGATGTAACTTAAACTACAAACTACCCAACTTTGTGCCTGTATTCTTCCACAACCTCTCCGGTTACGATTGTCATTTATTTTTAAAAGAAATGGCTGTCAACGATGTTAAATTTAGCGTTTTATATTATATTATATTATTTTAAATAAAATTCTGTTATATTGTATCGTTTTATATGTGTTCTGACCTAGGTTATAAATTACAGCTATTTATAGAAAGTTTATTTACATAGGTCTTATGGTAGAATGCGCTTTCAGACATTTACGCTAGTGTGTGTATTTGCTATTTATGCAAAGTTTATTTACATATGTCTTATGGTAGAATGCATCGTCAGCCATTTACGCTAGTATGCGTATTTGTGTTCTGACCTAGTTTAATAAATTACAGCTATTTATAGAAAGTTTATTTACATATGTCTTATGGTAGAATGCATCGTCAGCCATTTACGCTAGTATGCGTATTTGTGTTCTGACCTAGTTTAATAAATTACAGCAATTTATACAAAGTTTATTTACATATGTCTTATGGTAGAATGCATCGTCAGCCATTTACGCTAGTATGCGTATTTGTGTTCTGACCTAGTTTAATAAATTACAGCTATTTATACAAAGTTTATTTACATATGTCTTGTGGTAGAATGCGCCGTCAGCCATTTACGCTAGTATACGTATTTGTGTTCTGACCTAGTTTAATAAATTACAGCTATTTATAGAAAGTTTATTTACATATGTCTTATGGTAGAATGCATCGTCAGCCATTTACGCTAGTATGCGTATTTGTGTTCTGACCTAGTTTAATAAATTACAGCTATTTATACAAAGTTTATTTACATATGTCTTGTGGTAGAATGCGCCGTCAGCCATTTACGCTAGTATACGTATTTGTGTTCTGACCTAGTTTAATAAATTACAGCTATTTATAGAAAGTTTATTTACATATGTCTTATGGTAGAATGCATCGTCAGCCATTTACGCTAGTATGCGTATTTGTGTTCTGACCTAGTTTAATAAATTACAGCTATTTATACAAAGTTTATTTACATATGTCTTGTGGTAGAATGCGCCGTCAGCCATTTACGCTAGTATACGTATTTGTGTTCTGACCTAGTTTAATAAATTACAGCTATTTATAGAAAGTTTATTTACATATGTCTTATGGTAGAATGCATCGTCAGCCATTTACGCTAGTATGCGTATTTGTGTTCTGACCTAGTTTAATAAATTACAGCAATTTATACAAAGTTTATTTACATATGTCTTATGGTAGAATGCATCGTCAGCCATTTACGCTAGTATGCGTATTTGTGTTCTGACCTAGTTTAATAAATTACAGCTATTTATACAAAGTTTATTTACATATGTCTTGTGGTAGAATGCGCCGTCAGCCATTTACGCTAGTATACGTATTTGTGTTCTGACCTAGTTTAATAAATTACAGCTATTTATAGAAAGTTTATTTACATATGTCTTATGGTAGAATGCATCGTCAGCCATTTACGCTAGTATGCGTATTTGTGTTCTGACCTAGTTTAATAAATTACAGCTATTTATACAAAGTTTATTTACATATGTCTTGTGGTAGAATGCGCCGTCAGCCATTTACGCTAGTATACGTATTTGTGTTCTGACCTAGTTTAATAAATTACAGCTATTTATAGAAAGTTTATTTACATATGTCTTATGGTAGAATGCATCGTCAGCCATTTACGCTAGTATGCGTATTTGTGTTCTGACCTAGTTTAATAAATTACAGCAATTTATACAAAGTTTATTTACATATGTCTTATGGTAGAATGCATCGTCAGCCATTTACGCTAGTATGCGTATTTGTGTTCTGACCTAGTTTAATAAATTACAGCAATTTATACAAAGTTTATTTACATATGTCTTATGGTAGAATGCATCGTCAGCCATTTACGCTAGTATGCGTATTTGTGTTCTGACCTAGTTTAATAAATTACAGCTATTTATACAAAGTTTATTTACATATGTCTTGTGGTAGAATGCGCCGTCAGCCATTTACGCTAGTATACGTATTTGTGTTCTGACCTAGTTTAATAAATTACAGCTATTTATAGAAAGTTTATTTACATATGTCTTATGGTAGAATGCATCGTCAGCCATTTACGCTAGTATGCGTATTTGTGTTCTGACCTAGTTTAATAAATTACAGCAATTTATACAAAGTTTATTTACATATGTCTTATGGTAGAATGCGCCGTCAGCCATTTACGCTAGTATGCGTACTTATATCTCAAACGTATACTACCTTTTGCTTCTTTATTTATTTCTTAACACAAATATATACATGTACACGTTCTACGCTCCTTCTACATAACCAAGATTATTACTTAATATGAGTGGGGTAAAGTTAAGATCAGCACAAGTGTTTGTGTGAAGGAGGAAAACTAGAAAGAGAAGTTGTTTGAGTTATAAATGACAATGTAAGTTACAGTGAAGTGTGGATACTTTCTGATTAACACCTGTATACCAGCAACACTTTGCTGACCAAACTGTGCATATTTCAATAACAATCATAATAGGTATTGATTTTGCTGATATTTTATAAATTAAAAATAATTAGTATTATAAGAAATTGTGGCAAGAAAATTCCGAGTTCCCAGGAAATTGATGGTATTCGAGGATATCCTATAGCGCCTTCAGACATTTACGCTGGTGTGTGTATTTGCTATTTATACAAAGTTTATTTACATATGTCTTATGGTAGAATGCGCCGTCAGCCATATACGCTAGTATGCGTATTTGTGTTCGAACTTAGTTTAGCGGCTAGAACTGTTACAATTCTCTGTCAGCAGAATTTAAATTCTGCTGTACAGAGTGTGATACTTTCCGAATTGTACATAATACAGAGTGTTCCCACAACTTCCCCCATTACAGACATCCTCTAAGTTTCGTTGGAAGCAAATTGTTCTTCATGGAAGACTAAACATTTTTTATTCAGACATATTCTCCCTATCACCCTTCATACACTTTTCGGGGGTTAAAGTATGAGGGTGGAACACGTTAAAAAAATATGTAGAGAATATGTCTGAATAAAAAATGTTTAGTCTTCCATGAAGAACAATTTGCTTCCAACGAAACTTAGAGGATGTCTGTAATGGGGGAAGTTGTGGGAACACTCTGTATTATGTACAATTCGGAAAGTATCACACTCTGTACAGCAGAATTTAAATTCTGCTGACAGAGAATTGTAACAGTTCTAGCCGCTAAACTAAGTTCGAACACAAATACGCATACTAGCGTATATGGCTGACGGCGCATTCTACCATAAGACATATGTAAATAAACTTTGTATAAATAGCAAATACACACACCAGCGTAAATGTCTGAAGGCGCTATAGGATATCCTCGAATACCATCAATTTCCTGGGAACTCGGAATTTTCTTGCCACAATTTCTTATAATACTAATTATTTTTAATTTATAAAATATCAGCAAAATCAATACCTATTATGATTGTTATTGAAATATGCACAGTTTGGTCAGCAAAGTGTTGCTGGTATACAGGTGTTAATCAGAAAGTATCCACACTTCACTGTAACTTACATTGTCATTTATAACTCAAACAACTTCTCTTTCTAGTTTTCCTCCTTCACACAAACACTTGTGCTGATCTTAACTTTACCCCACTCATATTAAGTAATAATCTTGGTTATGTAGAAGGAGCGTAGAACGTGTACATGTATATATTTGTGTTAAGAAATAAATAAAGAAGCAAAAGGTAGTATACGTTTGAGATATAAGTACGCATACTAGCGTAAATGGCTGACGGCGCATTCTACCATAAGACATATGTAAATAAACTTTGTATAAATTGCTGTAATTTATTAAACTAGGTCAGAACACAAATACGCATACTAGCGTAAATGGCTGACGATGCATTCTACCATAAGACATATGTAAATAAACTTTCTATAAATAGCTGTAATTTATTAAACTAGGTCAGAACACAAATACGTATACTAGCGTAAATGGCTGACGGCGCATTCTACCACAAGACATATGTAAATAAACTTTGTATAAATAGCTGTAATTTATTAAACTAGGTCAGAACACAAATACGCATACTAGCGTAAATGGCTGACGATGCATTCTACCATAAGACATATGTAAATAAACTTTGTATAAATTTCTGTAATTTATTAAACTAGGTCAGAACACAAATACGCATACTAGCGTAAATGGCTGACGATGCATTCTACCATAAGACATATGTAAATAAACTTTCTATAAATAGCTGTAATTTATTAAACTAGGTCAGAACACAAATACGTATACTAGCGTAAATGGCTGACGGCGCATTCTACCACAAGACATATGTAAATAAACTTTGTATAAATAGCTGTAATTTATTAAACTAGGTCAGAACACAAATACGCATACTAGCGTAAATGGCTGACGATGCATTCTACCATAAGACATATGTAAATAAACTTTCTATAAATAGCTGTAATTTATTAAACTAGGTCAGAACACAAATACGCATACTAGCGTAAATGGCTGACGATGCATTCTACCATAAGACATATGTAAATAAACTTTGCATAAATAGCAAATACACACACTAGCGTAAATGTCTGAAAGCGCATTCTACCATAAGACCTATGTAAATAAACTTTCTATAAATAGCTGTAATTTATAACCTAGGTCAGAACACATATAAAACGATACAATATAACAGAATTTTATTTAAAATAATATAATATAATATAAAACGCTAAATTTAACATCGTTGACAGCCATTTCTTTTAAAAATAAATGACAATCGTAACCGGAGAGGTTGTGGAAGAATACAGGCACAAAGTTGGGTAGTTTGTAGTTTAAGTTACATATCTGGAATGAGCGGCCCCTAATCGAACTTTACCAGTCAAATGACAATGATCGCGAACCTTTACATCATCGATTAGGAAGGGCTCTTCGCAAATATTACAAGACGACGTTTCAGAGAAAAGTCGAATTTCTTCATCAGTCAAGGGTATCATAGGAACCGGGGTCTTTAAAAATCGGTGATAAATATCAGAAACGTCTTGATCAAGAGTTTTAACAAATTGATTAGCACAATCAGGTCCTCTATAAGTTCTGAATATTGAAAGGGAATCGTCAAAAGAGCACTTAATCAAGTAATCAAACGAGTGCGGTTGATGTTCGTGGGTAGGTGTGGTGAATGTCTTGTTAGGATAGGAAAAGCATGTATGAATGGGTCGCAATATGGTTTCGAAGTCTGCATAAACAACAAAAGGTACTTTGATACGTTTGTGGTAGTTTTGAAATTTTAAAACATTAGGGATGAGCCTACTCATTTTATCCAATTTGAGATCAGCAGTTGGCAGCGTCGTGTAAACGTGGTTGCAATCATTCCGCTGATGACGGTGCAAGTGAGCTACAGAGCTGAAGTATTGCAAGCAGCCGTCACATAGGAATTTGCGATGTTCTGTTTTGGAGAGTTGGTGAGAGAGCAAACGGGACATATCCTTAATCCAACAGTAATGATTATTTCCTCGATCATCGTGTAGCAAGAGTAAATTGATGTGCAGCCTTCGTTTGACGGACGAGTAGTAGAGGGGACCAACAATTTCCCAGATCCATTTTCCATCCTTCAAAACGTATTCAGTCCTGTAAACATTCACAGAGCAATGGTTCTTCGTTTCAAACTTGGGAATGTCGTTTAATTTAATAGGAAAATCGATACAGTCATAGTCCATCGTGCGGGAGTAATGCGGATAGGAAGTCAACAGCTCTCTTAAGTACAATTTGTTTAGGTAGAGGAATGTAAGATGAAGCTCTAAGAGGATTGTACTTGTTGCAATTGAGTTCTAGGAAAAGGACTCTTTCCAAAGCCCATCCTATAAGAATGAAATAATAGTAAACACAAGTGAAATATATATAATGAGAGAATTATAAATTACCTGACTCTCGTTCTTGAAACTCAGAAGCTTTACCCTCAAGAACGTCGAAGAAGCTTTGGAGAATATTGGAAAGATCCGTCGACTGAGTGACAACTTTATTATTGGTGTTGAAGGATTTCACGTCAACCAATTGTTTAGCATCGTGCACATACCGTCCGAAAAGTTCAAGATTTAGTTTAAGCGTGTCATGCAGTTGTATCTGATTACGAATAACACGCAAGCATTTGTCAAAAACTTCGGCGAAAAAGTCGGTATACGACAGGAAGAACTTGGCGGATGAAATACGAAAGGACACAATTCTGTTACCGAACGCGGACGAAAGGAAAGTAATTCCTTCCTCAAGAGGAGAGCAGCAAGTTTGTTTATGCTTGAGGCTGCGAAGGTGACCGTTGTAGGAATGTTGTGGAACGTAAATGTTACAAGTATTACACCAGCGGTCAGAAGAACCAGCAGGCGTAGCAATTTTAAGTTTTTTCTTCGGTAGAGGCGATGTACGTTGGAGCTGTGCTCGTTTCCGACAAGAAGTTAATCGATGTCTTTTTAAATTATCAGATCGTGTAAAGGAAGCATCACAGTCCGGACAAGGGATCATAGCGGCTAGCGGTAAGAGGTATATCTCGACAACGACTGAGGAATACAGAACGCGAGGGACAATAAATAGCTATAGGAAAAGGGGAGGGATGTGTAAGGTGGAGATGGCATAAGGAGAGGAGCGAAAGGAATATATACTGAAACTGCAGTGGGTACGGTGTGGTAAGATGAGTGCTAGAGAACAGGGTAACGGTGTTGATTTAGCTGCTGAGCTAAATATGAACGAAACCGAGCTGGCTGATATATTGGAAAACTTCTTTCCAAACGATTCCTTCACATCATCCGCTAAAGGTGAGGGGTGTGTTGGAGGTGCTACCACGGTAACGATGGCGGAGCCTGTGGCCAACACCTCTACGATGGCGGTGGCGGGATCGAAGTCGATATCGATGAAGCCGAAGAAGCGATCGTACACACGAAGGTTGTCGGCTGCTCCATTCGATTATTCCAAAATAGTCGACCAAGTAGGAGAAGCCATAAATAGTGTTAAGGAGGAAAAGCGGCGACGAGAAATGGTACTGAATGAAAGAGAGACAAAGGCCGCTTCATTGACTGAGTACATGAAGCGGAAAGAGAAGGAGCTGGAGGTACAAGAAATCGAACATAAGCTCGCTAACCTTAAGTCTGCTTTACTGAGTAAATTTAATGACTAAAATTCAATGATGTTTTATATTATATTATATTGTATTATATTAAATAAAATTCTGTTAAATTGCATCTTTTTATATTTTGTAATTAAAGAAAATAAAAGAGAATATAAATTATACATATATTTATTTATCAAAATAAAATAAGAAATATATAATACAAAGCAATACAAAGTTCAATTGAATGTTTTTATATACATTGCTGCTCCGTGGTCCATGGCACAGATCACCAGTGTCCCCTGGAACGAGCTCCACGACAGCTGGGCTTCCATGTGTTCGCAGAAGGCTCCGATCGGTCTTCTATCGGTCACCTTCCATAGTGTAAAGCTTCCAGGTGTGGTACTGGTGAAGATCATGGTGTCAACATTGATGTTTATATCTGTTGGCACGGAGCCATGGAACAGTACAGTATATTGCGCCATTGTTGATTGTATTCACTTGGATTGATTATTGATTGTATTTACTTGAACAGTCTTAGTGATGTGTGCTGAACGTTGTAAAAACTTGAATATTTATACAATTTCGAGGAGGAGGATATGAGTGGGGTAAAGTTAAGATCAGCACAAGTGTTTGTGCGAAGAAGGAACTGTATACCAGCAACACTTTGCTGACCAAACTGTGCATTTTTCAATAACAATCATAATAGGTATTGATTTTGCTGATATTTTATAAATTAAAAATAATTGTAGCAAGAAAATTCCGAGTTCCCAGGAAATTGATGGTATTCGAGGGTATCCTATAGCGCCTTCAGACATTTACGCTAGTGTGTGTATTTGCTATTTATACAAAGTTTATTTACATATGTCTTATGGTAGAATGCGCCGTCAGCCATGTACGCTAGTATGCGTATTTGTGTTCGGACTTAGTTTAGCGGCTAGAACTGTTACAATTCTCTGTCAGCAGAATTTAGATTCTGCTGTACAGAGTGTGATTCTTTCCGAATTGTACATAATACAGAGTGTTCCCACAACTTCCCCCATTACAGACATCCTCTAAGTTTCGTTGGAAGCAAATTGTTCTTCATGGAAGACTAAACTTTTTTTTATTCAGACATTTTCTCCCTATCATCTACCCTTCATACACTTTTCGAGGGTTAAAGTATGAGGGTGAAACATATTAAAAAAATATTTCTCGACTTTTCAGCAGCGGATTCTCTTCTCAACCCCTTTTGCACCTCATTTTTCATCCCTTGCATACCTATACACAAACTTGTGACCTTGACACTTTTTCCATATAACTTCTTATTATCCCCAACACGCTGTACTGTATTCTTTACAATACTTATGAGCAAAGGCTTCAACTCTTCCGATCCGTTATGTTTTCATAAACCTACCTTTCAATTACTATGTATACTTTCTGATTAACACCTGTATACCAGCAGCACTTTGCTGACCAAACTGTGACTGTGCATATTTCAATAATAAGAGAATTGTAACAGTTCTACCTGCCAAACTAAGTCGGAACACAAATACACATACTAGCGTAAATGGTTGACGGCGCATTCTACCATAAGATATATGTAAATATACTTTGTATAAAAAACTAATACGCACAAATGGCTGACGACGCATTCTACCACAAGACATATGCAAATAAACTTTGTATAAAAAGCAAATACGCATACTAGCGTAAATGGCTGTAGAGTGAGGTGTGGATACTTTCTGATTAACACCTGTATACCAGCAGCACTTTGCTGACCAAACTGTGCATATTTCAATAATAATCATAATAGGTAATAAACTTTGTATAAGAAGCAAATACGCACACTAGCGTAAATTGCTGACGACGCATTCTACCACAAGACATATGCAAATAAACTTTGTATAAGAAGCAAATACGCACACCATCGTAAATTGCTGACGACGCATTCTACCACAAGACATATTCAAATAAACTTTGTATAAAAAGCAAATACGTACATTAGCGTAAATGGCTGACGGCGCATTCTACCATAAGACATATGTAAATAAACTTTGTATAAATAGCTGTAATTTATTGTAATAAAGTCAGTCAGGATTAGACCTGACTCGCTTATAATTGGATCCTGAAACACGCTTCCAATTCATCGGTCCTTATCAGGACCACCCTGGCTCTACACGCACCTTTTTGGTAGCAATCACGTCATGTATGTTACAATGTAGCGGACCTCTGCTTTTCTGCCACAACTGCAGATTTTATCATTGCGATGTCGTAACCTGTGCTGCCGACCTTGTCGTCAGGGGACTCAATCGTTTAGTCCGAGAGGGGTAGTTGTCCGAATTTGATACTTCTGACACTGCCAAGTGGTACCTTCAGCCTTCAACATCAATAGTGAGAGAGGCACCTTTTTTTTAGCACCGCTCCTTATACCTTTAATTACTTCTTGAAATTCAGGGTAGAAAACTACTTTATGTTTTCATAAACCTACCTTTCAATTACTATGTCATTACCTGTCCCCTCTCCTATACCTTCCTTTTCCTTTTTAAAGACTTGTCACCTTGACACACTTACCATATAACTTCCTGTTATTCCTAAACTCTACCTTAATCTTATATCTCAAACGTCTACTACCTTTTGTTTATATATTTATTTCTTAACACAAATATATACATGTACACGTACTACGCTCCTTCTACGTAACCAAGATTATTACTTATTTCTATTACATATCGTTCTTCAAATACTGTCTTCATTTATATCAAAATTGAGTGGGGTAAAGTTAAGATCATCACAAGTGTTTGTGCGAAGGAGGTAAACTAGAAAGAGAAGTTGTTTGAGTTATAAATGACAATGTAAGTTACAGTGAAGTGTGGATACTTTCTGATTAACACCTGTATACCAGCAACACTTTGCTGACCAAACTGTGCATATTTCAATAACAATCATAATAGGTATTGATTTTGCTGATATTTTATAAATTAAAAATAATTAGCATTATAAGAAATTGTAGCAAGAAAATTCCGAGTTCCCAGGAAATTGATGGTATTGGAGGGTATCCTATAGCTCCTTCAGACATTTACGCTAGTGTGTGTATTTCCTATTTATACAAAGTTTATTTACATATGTCTTATGGTAGAATGCATCGTCAGCCATTTACGCTAGTATGCGTATTTGTGTTCGGACTTAGTTTAGCGGCTAGAACTGTTACAATTCTCTGTCAGCAGAATTTAGATTCTGCTGTACAGAGTGTGATTCTTTCCGAATTGAACATAATACAGAGTGTTCCCACAACTTCCCCCATTACAGACATCCTCTAAGTTTCGTTGGAAGCAAATTGTTCTTCATGGAAGACTAAACATTTTTTTTATTCAGACATTTTCTTCCTATCATCTACCCTTCATACACTTTTCGAGGGTTAATGTATAAGGGTGAAACATGTTAAAAAAATATTTCTCGACTTTTCAGCAGGGGATTCTCTTCTCAACCCCTTTTCCACCTCATTTTTTATCCCTTGCATACCTATACACAAACTTGTGACCTTGACACTTTTTCCATATAACTTCTTATTATCCCCAACACGCTGTACTGTATTCTTTACAATACTTATGAGCAAAGGCTTCAACTCTTCCGATCCGTTATGTTTTCATAAACCTACCTTTCAATTACTATGTATACTTTCTGATTAATACCTGTATACCAGCAGCACTTTGCTGACCAAACTGTGACTGTGCATATTTCAATAACAATAAGAGAATTGTAACAGTTCTACCTGCCAAAATAAGTCGGAACACAAATACACATACTAGCGTAAATGGTTGACGGCGCATTCTACCATAAGAAATATGTAAATATACTTTGTATAAAAAACTAATACGCACAAATGGCTGACGACGCATTCTACTACAAGACATATGCAAATAAACTTTGTATAAAAAGCAAATACGCATACTAGCGTAAATGGCTGTAGAGTGAGGTGTGGATACTTTCTGATTAACACCTGTATACCAGCAGCACTTTGCTGACCAAACTGTGCATATTTCAATAATAATCATAATAGGTAATAAACTTTGTATAAGAAGCAAATACGCACACTAGCGTAAATTGCTGACGACGCATTCTACCACAAGACATATGCAAATAAACTTTGTATAAGAAGCAAATACGCACACCATCGTAAATAGCTGACGACGCATTCTACCACAAGACATATGCAAATAAACTTTGTATAAAAAGAAAATACGTACACTAGCGTAAATGGCTGACGGCGCATTCTACCATAAGACATATGTAAATAAACTTTGTATAAGAAGCAAATACGCACACTATCGTAAATTGCTGACGACGCATTCTACCACAAGACATATGCAAATAAACTTTGTATAAAAAGCAAATACGTACACTAGCGTAAATGGCTGACGGCGCATTCTACCATAAGACATATGTAAATAAACTTTGTATAAATAGCTGTAATTTATTGTAATAAAGTCAGTCAGGATTAGACCTGACTCGCTTATAATTGGATCCTGAAACACGCTTCCAATTCATCGGTCCTTATCAGGACCACCCTGGCTCTACACGCACCTTTTTGGTAGCAATCACGTCATGTATTTTACAATGTAGCGGACCTCTGCTTTTCTGCCACAGCTGCAGATTTTATCATTGCGATGTCGTAAACTTGTGCTGCCGACCTTGTCGTCAGGGGATTCATACGTACCTCTGCGAAAAGTCGGGCTTTGTTTACGAGATCGATGATACGCACACGCTGTACTGTATTCTTTGCAAAGGCGTCAACTCTTCCGATACATTATGTTTTCATAAACCTACCTTTCAATTACTATTCCATTACCTGTCCCCTCTCCTACACCTTCCTTTTGCTTTTTAAAGACTTGTGACCTTGACACACTTTCCATACTACTTTCTTATTATCCCCAAACTCTACCTTATATCTCAAACGTCTACTACCTTTTGCTACTTTATCTATTTCTTAACACAAATATGTACATGTACACGTACTACGCTCCTTCTACGTAACCAAGATTATTACTGATTTCTATTACATATCCTTCTTCAAATTCGGTCTTCATTTATATCAAAATAAAGAATCGTTCACCAAAACGACTTCACTTTCATTTCGTATGTCTATACCTTACACTTTTCTCTACTTCCTCTACATTATCATGTAAACGAATTTAAGAATAGTAAACTTCAGTCACGCTCCTTCTACATAACCAAGATTATTACTTATTTCAATTACATATCCTTCAAATACGGTCTTCATTTATATCAAAATACTTCACATTACCGATATATGTACATGTTTCAATTCATTGTGAAGCATTCGACCACTACATACACACAAGTTTAAAGTCAATGACCTTTCGTCAATTTGACCTTAAGTAACCTCTCCTCCTCTGAATTAGAACCGGTCATCTTACTCTACTGTTTTTGTCAAGAACGTGACAATATTCAGGAAAATTCATCGCAAATGCTACCAATAATGTTCAATTCTTTTGAAAATCTTGCCAAAATAAACGGTTGAGTCTATTTCATTATACAATTTTACCATTCTTCTGCAATAACGGCTCGATTTTGTCAAGAATGTGACAAAATTCAGGAAAATACAACGCAAATGCTAGCAATATTGGTCAGTTGTATTGTAAAGCGTGTCAAAATGAATGACTGAGTCCATTTTATTATACAATTTTACCATTGGTCTGCAATAACGACTCGAGTTTGTCAAATATGTGACAAAATACAGGAGAATAGAACGCAAATGCTACCAATAACGTTCAATTCTTTTGAAGATCGTGCCAAAATAAACGGTCGAGTCCACTTCATCATACAATTTTACCATTCTTCTGCAATAACGGCTCGATTTTGTCAAGAATGTGACAAAATTCAGGACAATTCATCGCAAATGCTACCAATGACGTTCAATTCCTTTGAAAATCGTGTCAAAATAAGCGACTGAGTCAATTTCATTATACAATTTTACCATTCTTTTTGCAATAACGGCACGATTTTGTTAAGAACGTGACAAAATTCAGGAAAATTCATCGCAAATGCTACCAATAACGTTCAATTCTTTTGAAAATCGTGCCAAATTAAACGGTTGAGTCCATTTCATTATACAATTTTACCATTCTTCTGCAATAACGACTCGTTTTTGTCAAGAACGTGACAAAATTCAGGAAAATTCATCGCAAATGCTACCAATAATGTTCAATTCTTTTGAAAATCGGGCCAAAATAAACGGTTGAGTCCATTTCATTATACAATTTTACTATTCTTCTGCAATAACGGCACGATTTTGTTAAGAATGTGACAAAATACAGGAAAATAGAACGCAAATGCTACCAATAACGTTCAATTCTTTTGAAGATCGTGCCAAAATAAACGGTCGAGTCCATTTTATTATACAATTTTACCATTATTCTGCAATAACAACTCGATTTTGTCAAAAATGTGACAAAATACAGGAAAATTCAAGGCAAATGCTAGTAATATCGTTCAGTTGTATTGAAAGCGTGTCAAAATAAACGCCCGAGTCTATTTTATTATACAATTTTACCATTCTTCTGCAATAACGGCACGATTTTGTTAAGAATGTGACAAAATACAGGAAAATAGAACGCAGAAGCTAGCAAAATCGTTCAGTTGTATTGAAAAGCGTGTCAAAGTAAACGGCTGAGTCTATTTCATTATACAATTTTACCATTCTTCTGCAATAACGGCACGATTTTTTTAAGAATGTAACAAAATTCTGGAAAATAGAACGCAAATGCTACCAATAACGTTCAATTCTTTTGAAAATCGTCCCAAAATAAACGGTTGAGTCTATTTCATTATACAATTTTGCCATTCTTCTGCAATAACGGCTCGATTTTGTCAAGAATGTGACAAAATTCAGGAAAATACAACGCAAATGCTAGCAATATTGGTCAGTTGTATTGAAAAGCGTGTCAAAATGAATGACTGAGTCCATTTTATTATACAATTTTACCATTCTTCTGCAATAATGACTCGATTTTGTCAAAAATGTGACAAAATACAGGAAAATAGAACGCAAATGCTAGCAAAATCGTTCAGTTGTATTGAAAAGCGTGTCAAAATGAATGACTCAGTCCATTTTATTATACAATTTTACCATTCTTCTGCAATAACGGCACGATTTTGTTAAGAATGTGACAAAATACAGGAAAATAGAAAGTAAATGCTAGCAGCATCGTTCAGTTGTTTTGAAAAGCATGTCAAAATAAGCGACTGAGTCAATTTCATTATACAATTTTACCATTCTTCTGCAATAACGGCACGATTTTGTTAAGAATGTGACAAAATACAGGAAAATAGAACGTAAATGCTAGCAGCATCGTTCAGTTGTTTTGAAAAGCATGTCAAAATAAGCGACTGAGTCTATTTCATTATACAATTTTGCCATTCTTCAGCAATAACGGCTCGATTTTGTCAAGAATGTGACAAAATACAGGAAAATAGAACGCAAATGCAAGCAACATCGTTCAGTTGCATTGAAAAGAGTGTCAAAATATACGGCTGAGTCTACTTTATTATGAAATTATACGATTCTTCTGCAATAACGGCACGATTTTGTTAAGAATGTGACAAAATTCAGGAAAATAGAACGCAAATGCTACCAATAACGTTCAATTCTTTTGAAAATCGTGCCAAAATAAACGGTTGAGTCCATTTCATTATACAATTTTACCATTCTTCTGCAATAACGGCTCGATTTTGTCAAGAATGTGACAAAATACAGGAAAACAGAACGCAAATGCAAGCAATATCGTTCAGTTGTATTGAAAGCGTGTGAAGATAAACGGCTGAGTCTATTTTATTATACAATTTTACCATTCTTCTGCAATAACGGCTCGATTTTGTCAAGAATGTGACAAAATACAGGAAAATAGAACGCAAATGCTAGCAACATCGTTCAGTTGTATTGAAAAGAGTGTCAAAATATACGGCTGAGTCTACTTTATTATACAATTTTACGATTCTTCTGCAATAACGGCACGATTTTGTTAAGAATGTGACAAAATTCAGGAAAATAGAACGCAAATGCTACCAATAACGTTCAATTCTTTTGAAAATCGTGCCAAATTAAACGGTTGAGTCCATTTCATTATACAATTTTACAATTCTTCTGCAATAACGACTCGATTTTGTCAAGAAAAATAGAACGCAAATGCTAGCAATATCGTTCAGTTGTATTGAAAAGCGTGTCAAAATGAATGACGGAGTCCATTTTATTATACAATTTTACCATTCTTCTGCAATAACGACTCGATTTTGTCAAAAATTTGACAAAATACAGGAAAATTCAAGGCAAATGCTAGTAATATCGTTCAGTTGTATTGAAAGCGTGTCAAAATAAACGCCCGAGTTTATTTTATTATACAATTTTACCATTCTTCTGCAATAACGGCACGATTTTGTTAAGAATGTGACAAAATTCAGGAAAATAGAACGCAAATGCTACCAATAACGTTCAATTCTTTTGAAGATCGTGCCAAAATAAACGGTCGAGTCCATTTTATTATACAATTTTACCATTCTTCTGCAATAACGACTCGAATTTTGTCAAAAATGTGACAAAATACAGGAAAATTCAAGGCAAATGCTAGTAATATCGTTCAGTTGTATTGAAAGCGTGTCAAAATAAACGCCCGAGTCTATTTTATTATACAATTTTACCATTCTTCTGCAATATCGGCACGATTTTGTTAAGAATGTGACAAAATACAGGAAAATAGAACGCAGAAGCTAGCAAAATCGTTCAGTTGTATTGAAAAGCGTGTCAAAATAAACGACTGAGTCTATTTCATTATACAATTTTACCATTCTTCTGCAATAACGGCACGATTTTTTTAAGAATGTAACAAAATTCTGGAAAATAGAACGCAAATGCTACCAATAACGTTCAATTCTTTTGAAAATCGTCCCAAAATAAACGGTTGAGTCTATTTCATTATACAATTTTGCCATTCTTCTGCAATAACGGCTCGATTTTGTCAAGAATGTGACAAAATACAGGAAAATAGAACGCAAATGCTAGTTCATCGTTCAGTTGTATTGAAAAGAGTGTCAAAATATACGGCTGAGTCTACTTTATTATACAATTTTACGATTCTTCTGCAATAACGGCACGATTTTGTTAAGAATGTGACAAAATTCAGGTAAATAGAACGCAAATGCTACCAATAACGTTCAATTCTTTTGAAAATCGTGCCAAAATAAACGGTTGAGTCCATTTCATTATACAATTTTACCATTCTTCTGCAATAACGGCTCGATTTTGTCAAGAATGTGACAAAATTCAGGAAAATACAACGCAAATGCTAGCAATATTGGTCAGTTGTATTGAAAAGCGTGTCAAAATGAATGACTGAGTCCATTTTATTATACAATTTTACCATTCTTCTGCAATAATGACTCGATTTTGTCAAAAATGTGACAAAATACAGGAAAATAGAACGCAAATGCTAGCAAAATCGTTCAGTTGTATTGAAAAGCGTGTCAAAATGAATGACTCAGTCCATTTTATTATACAATTTTACCATTCTTCTGCAATAACGGCACGATTTTGTTAAGAATGTGACAAAATACAGGAAAATAGAAAGTAAATGCTAGCAGCATCGTTCAGTTGTTTTGAAAAGCATGTCAAAATAAGCGACTGAGTCAATTTCATTATACAATTTTACCATTCTTCTGCAATAACGGCACGATTTTGTTAAGAATGTGACAAAATACAGGAAAATAGAACGTAAATGCTAGCAGCATCGTTCAGTTGTTTTGAAAAGCATGTCAAAATAAGCGACTGAGTCTATTTCATTATACAATTTTGCCATTCTTCAGCAATAACGGCTCGATTTTGTCAAGAATGTGACAAAATACAGGAAAATAGAACGCAAATGCAAGCAACATCGTTCAGTTGCATTGAAAAGAGTGTCAAAATATACGGCTGAGTCTACTTTATTATGAAATCATACGATTCTTCTGCAATAACGGCACGATTTTGTTAAGAATGTGACAAAATTCAGGTAAATAGAACGCAAATGCTACCAATAACGTTCAATTCTTTTGAAAATCGTGCCAAAATAAACGGTTGAGTCCATTTCATTATACAATTTTACCATTCTTCTGCAATAACGGCTCGATTTTGTCAAGAATGTGACAAAATTCAGGAAAATACAACGCAAATGCTAGCAATATTGGTCAGTTGTATTGAAAAGCGTGTCAAAATGAATGACTGAGTCCATTTTATTATACAATTTTACCATTCTTCTGCAATAATGACTCGATTTTGTCAAAAATGTGACAAAATACAGGAAAATTCAAGGCAAATGCTAGTAATATCGTTCAGTTGTATTGAAAGCGTGTCAAAATAAACGCCCGAGTTTATTTTATTATACAATTTTACCATTCTTCTGCAATAACGGCACGATTTTGTTAAGAATGTGACAAAATACAGGAAAATAGAACGTAAATGCTAGCAGCATCGTTCAGTTGTTTTGAAAAGCATGTCAAAATAAGCGACTGAGTCAATTTCGTTATACAATTTTACCATTCTTCTGCAATAACGGCACGATTTTGTTAAGAATGTGACAAAATACAGGAAAATAGAACGTAAATGCTAGCAGCATCGTTCAGTTGTTTTGAAAAGCATGTCAAAATAAGCGACTGAGTCTATTTCATTATACAATTTTGCCATTCTTCTGCAATAACGGCTCGATTTTGTCAAGAATGTGATAAAATACAGGAAAATAGAACGCAAATGCAAGCAACATCGTTCAGTTGCATTGAAAAGAGTGTCAAAATATACGGCTTAGTCTACTTTATTATAGAATTATACGATTCTTCTGCAATAACGGCACGATTTTGTTAAGAATGTGACAAAATTCAGGAAAATAGAACGCAAATGCTACCAATAACGTTCAATTCTTTTGAAAATCGTGCCAAAATAAACGGTTGAGTCCATTTCATTATACAATTTTACCATTCTTCTGCAATAACGGCACGATTTTTTTAAGAATGTGACAAAATTCAGGAAAATTCATCGCAAATGCTACCAGTAACGTTCAATTCTTTTGAAAATCGTGCCAAATTAAACGGTTGAGTCCATTTCATTATTCAATTTTACCATTCTCCTGCAATAACGACTCGATTTTGTCAAGAAAAATAGAACGCAAATGCTAGCAATATCGTTCAGATGTATTGAAAGCGTGTGAAAATAAACGGCTGAGTCTATTTCATTATGCAATTTTATCATTCTTCTGCAATAACGACTCGATTTTGTCAAAAATGTGACAAAATACAGGAAAATTCAAGGCAAATGCTAGTAATATCGTTCAGATGTATTGAAAGCGTGTCAAAATAAACGGCTGAGTCCATTTTATTATAATATTTTACCATTCTTCTGCAATAACGGCACGATTTTGTCAAGAACGTGACAAAATTCAGGAAAATTCATCGCAAATGCTACCAATAACGTTCAATTCTTTTGAAAATCGTGCCAAATTAAACGGTTGAGTCCATTTCATTATACAATTTTACCATTCTCCTGCAATAACGACTCGATTTTGTCAAGAAAAATAGAACGCAAATGCTAGCAATATCGTTCAGTTGTATTGAAAAGCGTGTCAAAATGAATGACGGAGTCCATTTTATTATACAATTTTACCATTCTTCTGCAATAACGACTCGATTTTGTCAAAAATGTGACAAAATACAGGAAAATTCAAGGCAAATGCTAGTAATATCGTTCAGTTGTATTGAAAGCGTGTCAAAATAAACGCCCGAGTTTATTTTATAATACAATTTTACCATTCTTCTGCAATAACGGCACGATTTTGTTAAGAATGTGACAAAATACAGGAAAATAGAACGCAAATGCCAGTAAAATCGTTCAGTTGCATTGAAAAGCGTGTCAAAATGAATGACTGAGTCCATTTTATTATTCAATTTTACCATTCTTCTGCAATAACGACTCGATTTTGTCAAAATGTGACAAAATAAAGGAAAATCCAACGCAAATGCAAGTAATATCGTTCAGTTGTATTGAAAGCGTGTCAAAATAAACGACTGAGTCTATTTTATTATACAATTTTACTATTCTTCTGCAATAACGGCTCGACTTTGTCAAGAACGTGACAAAATTCAGGAAAATTCATCGCAAATGCTACCAATAATGTTCAATTCTTTTGAAAATTCGGCCAAAATAAACGGTTGAGTCCATTTCATTATACAATTTTACCATCCTTCTGCAATAACGGCACGATTTTGTTAAGAATGTGACAAAATACAGGAAAATAGAACGCAAATGCTACCAATAACGTTCAATTCTTTTGAAAATCGTGCCAAAATAAACGGTTGAGTCCATTTTATTATACAATTTTACCATTCTTCTGCAATAACGACTCGATTTTGTTAAGAATGTGACAAAATTCAGGAAAATAGAACGCAAATGCTACCAATAACGTTCAATTCTTTTGAAAATCGTGCCAAAATAAACGGTTGAGTCCATTTCATTATACAATTTTACCATTCTTCTGCAATAACGGCTCGATTTTGTCAAGAATGTGACAAAATACAGGAAAATAGAACGCAAATGCAAGCAATATCGTTCAGTTGTATTGAAAGCGTGTGAAGATAAACGGCTGAGTCTATTTTATTATACAATTTTACCATTCTTCTGCAATAACGGCTCGATTTTGTCAAGAATGTGACAAAATACAGGAAAATAGAACGCAAATGCTAGCAACATCGTTCAGTTGTATTGAAAAGAGTGTCAAAATATACGGCTGAGTCTACTTTATTATACAATTTTACGATTCTTCTGCAATAACGGCACGATTTTGTTAAGAATGTGACAAAATTCAGGAAAATAGAACGCAAATGCTACCAATAACGTTCAATTCTTTTTAAAATCGTGCCAAAATAAACGGTTGAGTCCATTTTATTATACAATTTTACCATTCTTCTGCAATAACGACTCGATTTTGTTAAGAATGTGACAAAATTCAGGAAAATAGAACGCAAATGCTACCAATAACGTTCAATTCTTTTGAAAATCGTGCCAAAATAAACGGTTGAGTCCATTTCATTATACAATTTTACCATTCTTCTGCAATAACGGCTCGATTTTGTCAAGAATGTGATAAAATACAGGAAAATAGAACGCAAATGCAAGCAACATCGTTCAGTTGCATTGAAAAGAGTGTCAAAATATACGGCTTAGTCTACTTTATTATAGAATTATACGATTCTTCTGCAATAACGGCACGATTTTGTTAAGAATGTGACAAAATTCAGGAAAATAGAACGCAAATGCTACCAATAACGTTCAATTCTTTTGAAAATCGTGCCAAAATAAACGGTTGAGTCCATTTCATTATACAATTTTACCATTCTTCTGCATTAACGGCACGATCTTTTTAAGAATGTGACAAAATTCAGGAAAATTCATCGCAAATGCTACCAGTAACGTTCAATTCTTTTGAAAATCGTGCCAAATTAAACGGTTGAGTCCATTTCATTATACAGTTTTACCATTCTCCTGCAATAACGACTCGATTTTGTCAAGAAAAATAGAACGCAAATGCTAGCAATATCGTTCAGATGTATTGAAAGCGTGTGAAAATAAACGGCTGAGTCTATTTCATTATGCAATTTTATCATTCTTCTGCAATAACGACTCGATTTTGTCAAAAATGTGACAAAATACAGGAAAATTCAAGGCAAATGCTAGTAATATCGTTCAGATGTATTGAAAGCGTGTCAAAATAAACGGCTGAGTCCATTTTATTATAATATTTTACCATTCTTCTGCAATAACGGCACGATTTTGTCAAAAACGTGACAAAATTCAGGAAAATTCATCGCAAATGCTACCAATAACGTTCAATTCTTTTGAAAATCGTGCCAAATTAAACGGTTGAGTCCATTTCATTATACAATTTTACCATTCTCCTGCAATAACGACTCGATTTTGTCAAGAAAAATAGAACGCAAATGCTAGCAATATCGTTCAGTTGTATTGAAAAGCGTGTCAAAATGAATGACGGAGTCCATTTTATTATACAATTTTACCATTCTTCTGCAATAACGACTCGATTTTGTCAAAAATGTGACAAAATACAGGAAAATTCAAGGCAAATGCTAGTAATATCGTTCAGTTGTATTGAAAGCGTGTCAAAATAAACGCCCGAGTTTATTTTATTATACAATTTTACCATTCTTCTGCAATAACGGCACGATTTTGTTAAGAATGTGACAAAATACAGGAAAATAGAACGCAAATGCCAGTAAAATCGTTCAGTTGCATTGAAAAGCGTGTCAAAATGAATGACTGAGTCCATTTTATTATTCAATTTTACCATTCTTCTGCAATAACGACTCGATTTTGTCAAAATGTGACAAAATAAAGGAAAATCCAACGCAAATGCAAGTAATATCGTTCAGTTGTATTGAAAGCGTGTCAAAATAAACGACTGAGTCTATTTTATTATACAATTTTACTATTCTTCTGCAATAACGGCTCGACTTTGTCAAGAACGTGACAAAATTCAGGAAAATTCATCGCAAATGCTACCAATAATGTTCAATTCTTTTGAAAATTCGGCCAAAATAAACGGTTGAGTCCATTTCATTATACAATTTTACCATTCTTCTGCAATAACGGCACGATTTTGTTAAGAATGTGACAAAATACAGGAAAATAGAACGCAAATGCTACCAATAACGTTCAATTCTTTTTAAAATCGTGCCAAAATAAACGGTTGAGTCCATTTTATTATACAATTTTACCATTCTTCTGCAATAACGACTCGATTTTGTTAAGAATGTGACAAAATTCAGGAAAATAGAACGCAAATGCTACCAATAACGTTCAATTCTTTTGAAAATCGTGCCAAAATAAACGGTTGAGTCCATTTCATTATACAATTTTACCATTCTTCTGCAATAACGGCTCGATTTTGTCAAGAATGTGACAAAATACAGGAAAATAGAACGCAAATGCAAGCAATATCGTTCAGTTGTATTGAAAGCGTGTGAAGATAAACGGCTGAGTCTATTTTATTATACAATTTTACCATTCTTCTGCAATAACGGCTCGATTTTGTCAAGAATGTGACAAAATACAGGAAAATAGAACGCAAATGCTAGCAACATCGTTCAGTTGTATTGAAAAGAGTGTCAAAATATACGGCTGAGTCTACTTTATTATACAATTTTACGATTCTTCTGCAATAACGGCACGATTTTGTTAAGAATGTGACAAAATTCAGGAAAATAGAACGCAAATGCTACCAATAACGTTCAATTCTTTTGAAAATCGTGCCAAATTAAACGGTTGAGTCCATTTCATTATACAATTTTACCATTCTTCTGCAATAACGACTCGATTTTGTCAAGAAAAATAGAACGCAAATGCTAACAATATCGTTCAGTTGTATTGAAAAGCGTGTCAAAATGAATGACGGAGTCCATTTTATTATACAATTTTACCATTCTTCTGCAATAACGACTCGATTTTGTCAAAAATGTGACAAAATACAAGAAAATTCAAGGCAAATGCTAGTAATATCGTTCAGTTGTATTGAAAGCGTGTCAAAATAAACGCCCGAGTTTATTTTATTATACAATTTTACCATTCTTCTGCAATAACGGCACGATTTTGTTAAGAATGTGACAAAATTCAGGAAAATAGAACGCAAATGCTACCAATAACGTTCAATTCTTTTGAAGATCGTGCCAAAATAAACGGTCGAGTCCATTTTATTATACAATTTTACCATTCTTCTGCAATAACGACTCGAATTTTGTCAAAAATGTGAGAAAATACAGGAAAATTCAAGGCAAATGCTAGTAATATCGTTCAGTTGTATTGAAAGCGTGTCAAAATAAACGCCCGAGTTTATTTTATTATACAATTTTACCATTCTTCTGCAATAACGGCACGATTTTGTTAAGAATGTGACAAAATACAGGAAAATAGAACGTAAATGCTAGCAGCATCGTTCAGTTGTTTTGAAAAGCATGTCAAAATAAGCGACTGAGTCAATTTCATTATACAATTTTACCATTCTTCTGCAATAACGGCACGATTTTGTTAAGAATGTGACAAAATACAGGAAAATAGAACGTAAATGCTAGCAGCATCGTTCAGTTGTTTTGAAAAGCATGTCAAAATAAACGCCCGAGTCTATTTTATTATACAATTTTACCATTCTTCTGCAATAACGGCACGATTTTGTTAAGAATGTGACAAAATACAGGAAAATAGAACGTAGATGCTAGCAATATCGTTCAGTTGTATTGAAAAGCGTGTCAAAATGAATGACGGAGTCCATTTTATTATACAATTTTACCATTCTTCTGCAATAACGACTCGATTTTGTCAAAAATGTGACAAAATACAGGAAAATTCAAGGCAAATGCTAGTAATATCGTTCAGTTGTATTGAAAGCGTGTCAAAATAAACGCCCGAGTTTATTTTATTATACAATTTTACCATTCTTCTGCAATAACGGCACGATTTTGTTAAGAATGTGACAAAATACAGGAAAATAGAACGCAAATGCCAGTAAAATCGTTCAGTTGCATTGAAAAGCGTGTCAAAATGAATGACTGAGTCCATTTTATTATTCAATTTTACCATTCTTCTGCAATAACGACTCGATTTTGTCAAAATGTGACAAAATAAAGGAAAATCCAACGCAAATGCAAGTAATATCGTTCAGTTGTATTGAAAGCGTGTCAAAATAAACGACTGAGTCTATTTTATTATACAATTTTACTATTCTTCTGCAATAACGGCTCGACTTTGTCAAGAACGTGACAAAATTCAGGAAAATTCATCGCAAATGCTACCAATAATGTTCAATTCTTTTGAAAATTCGGCCAAAATAAACGGTTGAGTCCATTTCATTATACAATTTTACCATTCTTCTGCAATAACGGCACGATTTTGTTAAGAATGTGACAAAATACAGGAAAATAGAACGCAAATGCTACCAATAACGTTCAATTCTTTTTAAAATCGTGCCAAAATAAACGGTTGAGTCCATTTTATTATACAATTTTACCATTCTTCTGCAATAACGACTCGATTTTGTTAAGAATGTGACAAAATTCAGGAAAATAGAACGCAAATGCTACAAATAACGTTCAATTCTTTTGAAAATCGTGCCAAAATAAACGGTTGAGTCCATTTCATTATACAATTTTACCATTCTTCTGCAATAACGGCTCGATTTTGTCAAGAATGTGACAAAATACAGGAAAATAGAACGCAAATGCAAGCAATATCGTTCAGTTGTATTGAAAGCGTGTTAAGATAAACGGCTGAGTCTATTTTATTATACAATTTTACCATTCTTCTGCAATAACGGCTCGATTTTGTCAAGAATGTGACAAAATACAGGAAAATAGAACGCAAATGCTAGCAACATCGTTCAGTTGTATTGAAAAGAGTGTCAAAATATACGGCTGAGTCTACTTTATTATACAATTTTACGATTCTTCTGCAATAACGGCACGATTTTGTTAAGAATGTGACAAAATTCAGGAAAATAGAACGCAAATGCTACCAATAACGTTCAATTCTTTTGAAAATCGTGCCAAATTAAACGGTTGAGTCCATTTCATTATACAATTTTACCATTCTTCTGCAATAACGACTCGATTTTGTCAAGAAAAATAGAACGCAAATGCTAGCAATATCGTTCAGTTGTATTGAAAAGCGTGTCAAAATGAATGACGGAGTCCATTTTATTATACAATTTTACCATTCTTCTGCAATAACGACTCGATTTTGTCAAAAATGTGACAAAATACAAGAAAATTCAAGGCAAATGCTAGTAATATCGTTCAGTTGTATTGAAAGCGTGTCAAAATAAACGCCCGAGTTTATTTTATTATACAATTTTACCATTCTTCTGCAATAACGGCACGATTTTGTTAAGAATGTGACAAAATTCAGGAAAATAGAACGCAAATGCTACCAATAACGTTCAATTCTTTTGAAGATCGTGCCAAAATAAACGGTCGAGTCCATTTTATTATACAATTTTACCATTCTTCTGCAATAACGACTCGAATTTTGTCAAAAATGTGAGAAAATACAGGAAAATTCAAGGCAAATGCTAGTAATATCGTTCAGTTGTATTGAAAGCGTGTCAAAATAAACGCCCGAGTTTATTTTATTATACAATTTTACCATTCTTCTGCAATAACGGCACGATTTTGTTAAGAATGTGACAAAATACAGGAAAATAGAACGTAAATGCTAGCAGCATCGTTCAGTTGTTTTGAAAAGCATGTCAAAATAAGCGACTGAGTCAATTTCATTATACAATTTTACCATTCTTCTGCAATAACGGCACGATTTTGTTAAGAATGTGACAAAATACAGGAAAATAGAACGTAAATGCTAGCAGCATCGTTCAGTTGTTTTGAAAAGCATGTCAAAATAAACGCCCGAGTCTATTTTATTATACAATTTTACCATTCTTCTGCAATAACGGCACGATTTTGTTAAGAATGTGACAAAATACAGGAAAATAGAACGTAGATGCTAGCAAAATCGTTCAGTTGTATTGAAAAGCGTGTCAAAATAAACGGCTGAGTCTATTTCATTATACAATTTTACCATTCTTCTGCAATAACGGCACGATTTTTTTAAGAATGTAACAAAATTCTGGAAAATAGAACGCAGATGCCACCAATAACGTTCAATTCTTTTGAAAATCGTCCCAAAATAAACGGTTGAGTCTATTTCATTATACAATTTTGCCATTCTTCTGCAATAACGGCTCGATTTTGTCAAGAATGTGACAAAATACAGGAAAATAGAACGCAAATGCTAGCAACATCGTTCAGTTGTATTGAAAAGAGTGTCAAAATATACGGCTGAGTCTACTTTATTATACAATTTTACGATTCTTCTGCAATAACTGCACGATTTTGTTAAGAACGTGAAAAAATTCAGGAAAATTCATCGCAAATGCTACCAATAACGTTAAATTCTTTTGAAAATCGTTCCAAATTAAACGGTTGAGTCTATTTCATTATACAATTTTACCATTCTTCTGCAATAACGGCTCGATTTTGTCACGAATGTGACAAAACTCAGGAAAATACAACGCAAATGCTAGCAATATTGGTCAGTTGTATTGAAAAGCGTGTCAAAATGAACGACTGAGTCCATTTTATTATACAATTTTACCATTCTTCTACAATAACGACTCGATTTTGTCAAAAATGTGACAAAATACAGGAAAATTCAAGGCAAATGCTAGTAATATCGTTCAGTTGTATTGAAAGCGTGTCAAAATAAACGCCCGAGTTTATTTTATTATACAATTTTACCATTCTTCTGCAATAACGGCACGATTTTGTTAAGAATGTGACAAAATACAGGAAAATAGAACGCAAATGCCAGTAAAATCGTTCAGTTGCATTGAAAAGCGTGTCGAAATGAATGACTGAGTCCATTTTATTATTCAATTTTACCATTCTTCTGCAATAACGACTCGATTTTGTCAAAATGTGACAAAATAAAGGAAAATCCAACGTAAATGCTAGCAGCATCGTTCAGTTGTTTTGAAAAGCATGTCAAAATAAGCGACTGAGTCTATTTCATTATACAATTTTGCCATTCTTCTGCAATAACGGCTCGATTTTGTCAAGAATGTGATAAAATACAGGAAAATAGAACGCAAATGCAAGCAACATCGTTCAGTTGCATTGAAAAGAGTGTCAAAATATACGGCTTAGTCTACTTTATTATAGAATTATACGATTCTTCTGCAATAACGGCACGAGTTTGTTAAGAATGTGACAAAATTCAGGAAAATAGAACGCAAATGCTACCAATAACGTTCAATTCTTTTGAAAATCGTGCCAAAATAAACGGTTGAGTCCATTTCATTATACAATTTTACCATTCTTCTGCAATAACGGCACGATTTTTTTAAGAATGTGACAAAATTCAGGAAAATTCATCGCAAATGCTACCAGTAACGTTCAATTCTTTTGAAAATCGTGCCAAATTAAACGGTTGAGTCCATTTCATTATACAATTTTACCATTCTCCTGCAATAACGACTCGATTTTGTCAAGAAAAATAGAACGCAAATGCTAGCAATATCGTTCAGTTGTATTGAAAAGCGTGTCAAAATGAATGACGGAGTCCATTTTATTATACAATTTTACCATTCTTCTGCAATAACGACTCGATTTTGTCAAAAATGTGACAAAATACAGGAAAATTCAAGGCAAATGCTAGTAATATCGTTCAGTTGTATTGAAAGCGTGTCAAAATAAACGCCCGAGTTTATTTTATTATACAATTTTACCATTCTTCTGCAATAACGGCACGATTTTGTTAAGAATGTGACAAAATACAGGAAAATAGAACGCAAATGCCAGTAAAATCGTTCAGTTGCATTGAAAAGCGTGTCAAAATGAATGACTGAGTCCATTTTATTATTCAATTTTACCATTCTTCTGCAATAACGACTCGATTTTGTCAAAATGTGACAAAATAAAGGAAAATCCAACGCAAATGCAAGTAATATCGTTCAGTTGTATTGAAAGCGTGTCAAAATAAACGACTGAGTCTATTTTATTATACAATTTTACTATTCTTCTGCAATAACGGCTCGACTTTGTCAAGAACGTGACAAAATTCAGGAAAATTCATCGCAAATGCTACCAATAATGTTCAATTCTTTTGAAAATTCGGCCAAAATAAACGGTTGAGTCCATTTCATTATACAATTTTACCATTCTTCTGCAATAACGGCACGATTTTGTTAAGAATGTGACAAAATACAGGAAAATAGAACGCAAATGCTACCAATAACGTTCAATTCTTTTGAAGATCGTGCCAAAATAAACGGTCGAGTCCATTTTATTAGACAATTTAACCATTCTTCTGCAATAACGACTCGATTTTGTCAAAAATGTGACAAAATTCAGGAAAATAGAACGCAAATGCTACCAATAACGTTCAATTCTTTTGAAAATCGTGCCAAAATAAACGGTTGAGTCCATTTCATTATACAATTTTACCATTCTTCTGCAATAACGACTCGATTTTGTTAAGAATGTGACAAAATTCAGGAAAATAGAACGCAAATGCTACCAATAACGTTCAATTCTTTTGAAAATCGTGCCAAAATAAACGGTTGAGTCCATTTCATTATACAATTTTACCATTCTTCTGCAATAACGACTCGATTTTGTCAAAATGTGACAAAATAAAGGAAAATTCAATGCAAATGCTACCAATAATGTTCAATTCTTTTGAAAATCGTGCCAAATTAAACGTTTGAGTCCATTTCATTATACAATTTTACCATTCTTCTGCAATAACGGCTCGATTTTGTCAAGAATGTAACAAAATTCTGGAAAATAGAACGCAAATGCTACCAATAACGTTCAATTCTTTTGAAAATCGTTCCAAAATAAACGGTTGAGTCTATTTCATTATACAATTTTGCCATTCTTCTGCAATAACGGCTCGATTTTGTCAAGAATGTGACAAAATACAGGAAAATAGAACGCAAATGCTAGCAACATCGTTCAGTTGTATTGAAAAGAGTGTCAAAATATACGGCTGAGTCTACTTTAAAATACAATTTTACGATTCTTCTGCAATAACTGCACGATTTTGTTAAGAACGTGACAAAATTCAGGAAAATTCATCGCAAATGCTACCAATAATGTTCAATTCTTTTGAAAATTCGGCCAAAATAAACGGTTGAGTCCATTTCATTATACAATTTTACCATTCTTCTGCAATAACGGCACGATTTTGTTAAGAATGTGACAAAATACAGGAAAATAGAACGCAAATGCTACCAATAACGTTCAATTCTTTTGAAAATCGTGCCAAAATAAACGGTTGAGTCCATTTTATTATACAATTTTACCATTCTTCTGCAATAACGACTCGATTTTGTTAAGAATGTGACAAAATTCAGGAAAATAGAACGCAAATGCTACCAATAACGTTCAATTCTTTTGAAAATCGTTCCAAAATAAACGGTTGAGTCTATTTCATTATACAATTTTGCCATTCTTCTGCAATAACGACTCGTTTTTGTCAAGAACGTGACAAAATTCAGGAAAATTCATCGCAAATGCTACTAATAACGTTCAATTCTTTTGAAAATCGTGCCAAAATAAACGGTCGAGTCCATTTTATTATACAATTTTACCATTCTTCTGCAATAACGACTCGATTTTGTCAAAAATGTGACAGAATACAGGAAAATTCAAGGCAAATGATAGTAATATCGTTCAGTTGTATTGAAAGCGTGTCAAAATAAACGCCCGAGTCTATTTTATTATACAATTTTACCATTCTTCTGCAATAACGGCACGATTTTGTTAAGAACGTGACAAAATTCAGGAAAATTCATCGCAAATGCTACCAATAACGTTCAATTCTTTGGAAAATCGTGCCAAATTAAACGGTTGAGTCCATTTCATTATACAATTTTACCATTCTTCTGCAATAACGACTCGTTTTTGTCAAGAACGTGACAAAATTCAGGAAAATTCATCGCAAATGCCACCAATAATGTTCAATTCTTTTGAAAATCGGGCCAATATAAACGGTTGAGTCCATTTCATTATACAATTTTACCATTCTTCTGCAAAAACGGCACGATTTTGTCAAGAATGTGACAAAATACAGGAAAATAGAACGCAAATGCTAGCAACATCGTTCAGTTGTATTGAAAAGAGTGTCAAAATATACGGCTGAGTCTACTTTAAAATACAATTTTACGATTCTTCTGCAATAACTGCACGATTTTGTTAAGAACGTGACAAAATTCAGGAAAATTCATCGCAAATGCTACCAATAATGTTCAATTCTTTTGAAAATTCGGCCAAAATAAACGGTTGAGTCCATTTCATTATACAATTTTACCATTCTTCTGCAATAACGGCACGATTTTGTTAAGAATGTGACAAAATACAGGAAAATAGAACGCAAATGCTACCAATAACGTTCAATTCTTTTGAAAATCGTGCCAAAATAAACGGTTGAGTCCATTTTATTATACAATTTTACCATTCTTCTGCAATAACGACTCGATTTTGTTAAGAATGTGACAAAATTCAGGAAAATAGAACGCAAATGCTACCAATAACGTTCAATTCTTTTGAAAATCGTTCCAAAATAAACGGTTGAGTCTATTTCATTATACAATTTTGCCATTCTTCTGCAATAACGACTCGTTTTTGTCAAGAACGTGACAAAATTCAGGAAAATTCATCGCAAATGCTACTAATAACGTTCAATTCTTTTGAAAATCGTGCCAAAATAAACGGTCGAGTCCATTTTATTATACAATTTTACCATTCTTCTGCAATAACGACTCGATTTTGTCAAAAATGTGACAGAATACAGGAAAATTCAAGGCAAATGATAGTAATATCGTTCAGTTGTATTGAAAGCGTGTCAAAATAAACGCCCGAGTCTATTTTATTATACAATTTTACCATTCTTCTGCAATAACGGCACGATTTTGTTAAGAACGTGACAAAATTCAGGAAAATTCATCGCAAATGCTACCAATAACGTTCAATTCTTTGGAAAATCGTGCCAAATTAAACGGTTGAGTCCATTTCATTATACAATTTTACCATTCTTCTGCAATAACGACTCGTTTTTGTCAAGAACGTGACAAAATTCAGGAAAATTCATCGCAAATGCCACCAATAATGTTCAATTCTTTTGAAAATCGGGCCAATATAAACGGTTGAGTCCATTTCATTATACAATTTTACCATTCTTCTGCAAAAACGGCACGATTTTGTTAAGAATGTGACAAAATACAGGAAAATAGAACGCAAATGCTACCAATAACGTTCAATTCTTTTGAAGATCGTGCCAAAATAAACGGTCGAGTCCATTTTATTATACAATTTTACCATTCTTCTGCAATAACGACTCGATTTTGTCAAAAATGTGACAAAATACAAGAAAATTCAAGGCAAATGCTAGTAATATCGTTCAGTTGTATTGAAAGCGTGTCAAAATAAACGCCCGAGTCTATTTTATTATACAATTTTACCATTCTTCTGCAATAACGGCACCATTTTGTTAAGAATGTGACAAAATACAGGAAAATAGAACGCAGATGCTAGCAAAATCGTTCAGTTGTATTGAAAAGCGTTTCAAAATAAACGGCTGAGTCTATTTCATTATACAATTTTACCATTCTTCGGCAATAACGGCACGATTTTTTTAAGAATGTAACAAAATTCTGGAAAATAGAACGCAAATGCTACCAACAACGTTCAATTCTTTTGAAAATCGTCCCAAAATAAACGGTTGAGTCCACTTCATTATACAATTTTGCCATTCTTCTGCAATAACGGCTCGATTTTGTCAAGAATGTGACATAATACAGGAAAATAGAACCCAAATGCTAGCAACATCGTTCAGTTGTATTGAAAAGAGTGTCAAAATATACGGCTGAGTCTACTTTATTATACAATTTTACGATTCTTCTGCAATAACGGCACGATTTTGTTAAGAATGTGACAAAATTCAGGAAAATAGAACGCAAATGCTACCAATAACGTTCAATTCTTTTGAAAATCGTTCCAAAGTAAACGGTTGAGTCAATTTCATTATACAATTTTACCATTCTTCTGCAATAACGGCACGATTTTGTTAAGAACGTGACAAAATTCAGGAAAATTCATCGCAAATGCTACCAATAACGTTCAATTCTTTGGAAAATCGTGCCAAATTAAACGGTTGAGTCCATTTCATTATACAATTTTACCATTCTTCTGCAATAACGACTCGTTTTTGTCAAGAACGTGACAAAATTCAGGAAAATTCATCGCAAATGCTACCAATAATGTTCAATTCTTTTGAAAATCGGGCCAATATAAACGGTCGAGTCCATTTTATTATACAATTTTACCATTCTTCTGCAATAACGACTCGATTTTGTCAAAAATGTGACAAAATACAGGAAAATTCAAGGCAAATGCTAGTAATATCGTTCAGTTGTATTGAAAGCGTGTCAAAATAAACGCCCAAGTCTATTTTATTATACAATTTTACCATTCTTCTGCAACAACGGCACCATTTTGTTAAGAATGTGACAAAATACAGGAAAATAGAACGCAGATGCTAGCAAAATCGTTCAGTTGTATTGAAAAGCGTGTCAAAATAAACGGCTGAGTCTATTTCATTATACAATTTTACCATTCTTCGGCAATAACGGCACGATTTTTTTAAGAATGTAACAAAATTCTGGAAAATAGAACGCAAATGCTACCAATAACGTTCAATTCTTTTGAAAATCGTCCCAAAATAAACGGTTGAGTCCATTTTATTATACAATTTTGCCATTCTTCTGCAATAACGGCTCGATTTTGTCAAGAATGTGACAAAATACAGGAAAATAGAACCCAAATGCTAGCAACATCGTTCAGTTGTATTGAAAAGAGTGTCAAAATATACGGCTGAGTCTACTTTATTATACAATTTTACGATTCTTCTGCAATAACGGCACGATTTTGTTAAGAATGTGACAAAATTCAGGAAAATAGAACGCAAATGCTACCAATAACGTTCAATTCTTTTGAAAATCGTTCCAAAATAAACGGTTGAGTCCATTTCATTATACAATTTTACCATTCTTCTGCAATAACGGCTCGATTTTGTCAAGAATGTGACAAAATACAGGAAAATAGAACGCAAATGCTAGCAATATCGTTCAGTTGTTTTGAACAGCATGTCAAAATGAATGACTGAGTCAATTTCATTATACAATTTTACCATTCTTCTGCAATAACGACTCGATTTTGTCAAAATGTGACAAAATAAAGGAAAATTCAACGCAAATGCTAGCAATATCGTTCAGTTGTATTGAAAAGCGTGTCAAAATGAATGACTGAGTCCATTTTATTATACAATTTTACCATTCTTCTGCAATAACGACTCGATTTTCTCAAAAATGTGACAAAATACAGGAGAATAGAACGCAAATGCTAGCAACATCGTTCAGTTGTTTTGAAAAGCATGCCAAAATAAGCGACTGAGTCAATTTCATTATACAATTTTACCATTCTTTTGCAATAACGGCACGATTTTGTTAAGAACGTGACAAAATTCAGGAAAATTCATCGCAAATGCTACTAATAACGTTCAATTCTTTTGAAAATCGTGCCAAATTAAACGGTTGAGTCCATTTCATTATACAATTTTACCATTCTTCTGCAATAACGGCTTGATTTTGTCAAGAATGTGACAAAATACAGGAAAATAGAACGCAAATGCTAGCAATATCGTTCAGTTGTTTTGAAAAGCATGTCAAAATAAGCGACTGAGTCAATTTCATTATACAATTTTACCATTCTTCTGCAATAACGACTCGATTTTGTCAAAATGTGACAAAATAAAGGAAAATTCAACGCAAATGCTACCAATAATGTTCAATTCTTTTGACAATCGTGCCAAATTAAACGGTTGAGTCCATTTCATTATACAATTTTACCATTCTTCTGCAATAACGGCTCGATTTTGTCAAGAATGTAACAAAATTCTGGAAAATAGAACGCAAATGCTACCAATAACGTTCAATTCTTTTGAAAATCGTCCCAAAATAAACAGTTGAGTCTATTTCATTATACAATTTTGCCATTCTTCTGCAATAACGGCTCGATTTTGTCAAGAATGTGACAAAATACAGGAAAATAGAACGCAAATAATAGCAACATCGTTCAGTTGTATTGAAAAGAGTGTCAAAATATACGGCTGAGTCTACTTTATTATACAATTTTACGATTCTTCTGCAATAACTGCACGATTTTGTTAAGAACGTGAAAAAATTCAGGAAAATTCATCGCAAATGCTACCAATAACGTTAAGTTCTTTTGAAAATCGTTCCAAATTAAACGGTTGTGTCCATTTCATTATACAATTTTACCATTCTTCTGCAATAACAACTCGTTTTTGTCAAGAACGTGACAATATTCAGGAAAATTCATCGCAAATGCTACCAATAATGTTCAATTCTTTTGAAAATCTTGCCAAAATAAACGGTTGAGTCTATTTCATTATACAATTTTACCATTCTTCTGCAATAACGGCTCGATTTTGTCAAGAATGTGACAAAATTCAGGAAAATACAACGCAAATGCTAGCAATATTGGTCAGTTGTATTGTAAAGCGTGTCAAAATGAATGACTGAGTCCATTTTATTATACAATTTTACCATTGGTCTGCAATAACGACTCGAGTTTGTCAGATATGTGACAAAATACAGGAGAATAGAACGCAAATGCTACCAATAACGTTCAATTCTTTTGAAGATCGTGCCAAAATAAACGGTCGAGTCCATTTTATTATACAATTTTACCATTATTCTGCAATAACGACTCGATTTTGTCAAAAATGTGACAAAATACAGGAAAATTCAAGGCAAATGCTAGCAACATCGTTCAGTTGTTTTGAAAAGCATGCCAAAATAAGCGACTGAGTCAATTTCATTATACAATTTTACCATTCTTTTTGCAATAACGGCACGATTTTGTTAAGAACGTGACAAAATTCAGGAAAATTCATCGCAAATGCTACCAATAACGTTCAATTCTTTTGAAAATCGTGCCAAATTAAACGGTTGAGTCAATTTCATTATACAATTTTACCATTCTTCTGCAATAACGACTCGTTTTTGTCAAGAACGTGACAAAATTCAGGAAAATTCATCGCAAATGCCACCAATAATGTTCAATTCTTTTGAAAATCGGGCCAATATAAACGGTTGAGTCCATTTCATTATACAATTTTACCATTCTTCTGCAAAAACGGCACGATTTTGTTAAGAATGTGACAAAATACAGGAAAATAGAACGCAAATGCTACCAATAACGTTCAATTCTTTTGAAGATCGTGCCAAAATAAACGGTCGAGTCCATTTTATTATACAATTTTACCATTCTTCTGCAATAACGACTCGATTTTGTCAAAAATGTGACAAAATACAAGAAAATTCAAGGCAAATGCTAGTAATATCGTTCAGTTGTATTGAAAGCGTGTCAAAATAAACGCCCGAGTCTATTTTATTATACAATTTTACCATTCTTCTGCAATAACGGCACCATTTTGTTAAGAATGTGACAAAATACAGGAAAATAGAACGCAGATGCTAGCAAAATCGTTCAGTTGTATTGAAAAGCGTTTCAAAATAAACGGCTGAGTCTATTTCATTATACAATTTTACCATTCTTCGGCAATAACGGCACGATTTTTTTAAGAATGTAACAAAATTCTGGAAAATAGAACGCAAATGCTACCAACAACGTTCAATTCTTTTGAAAATCGTCCCAAAATAAACGGTTGAGTCCACTTCATTATACAATTTTGCCATTCTTCTGCAATAACGGCTCGATTTTGTCAAGAATGTGACATAATACAGGAAAATAGAACCCAAATGCTAGCAACATCGTTCAGTTGTATTGAAAAGAGTGTCAAAATATACGGCTGAGTCTACTTTATTATACAATTTTACGATTCTTCTGCAATAACGGCACGATTTTGTTAAGAATGTGACAAAATTCAGGAAAATAGAACGCAAATGCTACCAATAACGTTCAATTCTTTTGAAAATCGTTCCAAAGTAAACGGTTGAGTCAATTTCATTATACAATTTTACCATTCTTCTGCAATAACGGCACGATTTTGTTAAGAACGTGACAAAATTCAGGAAAATTCATCGCAAATGCTACCAATAACGTTCAATTCTTTGGAAAATCGTGCCAAATTAAACGGTTGAGTCCATTTCATTATACAATTTTACCATTCTTCTGCAATAACGACTCGTTTTTGTCAAGAACGTGACAAAATTCAGGAAAATTCATCGCAAATGCTACCAATAATGTTCAATTCTTTTGAAAATCGGGCCAATATAAACGGTCGAGTCCATTTTATTATACAATTTTACCATTCTTCTGCAATAACGACTCGATTTTGTCAAAAATGTGACAAAATACAGGAAAATTCAAGGCAAATGCTAGTAATATCGTTCAGTTGTATTGAAAGCGTGTCAAAATAAACGCCCAAGTCTATTTTATTATACAATTTTACCATTCTTCTGCAACAACGGCACCATTTTGTTAAGAATGTGACAAAATACAGGAAAATAGAACGCAGATGCTAGCAAAATCGTTCAGTTGTATTGAAAAGCGTGTCAAAATAAACGGCTGAGTCTATTTCATTATACAATTTTACCATTCTTCGGCAATAACGGCACGATTTTTTTAAGAATGTAACAAAATTCTGGAAAATAGAACGCAAATGCTACCAATAACGTTCAATTCTTTTGAAAATCGTCCCAAAATAAACGGTTGAGTCCATTTTATTATACAATTTTGCCATTCTTCTGCAATAACGGCTCGATTTTGTCAAGAATGTGACAAAATACAGGAAAATAGAACCCAAATGCTAGCAACATCGTTCAGTTGTATTGAAAAGAGTGTCAAAATATACGGCTGAGTCTACTTTATTATACAATTTTACGATTCTTCTGCAATAACGGCACGATTTTGTTAAGAATGTGACAAAATTCAGGAAAATAGAACGCAAATGCTACCAATAACGTTCAATTCTTTTGAAAATCGTTCCAAAATAAACGGTTGAGTCCATTTCATTATACAATTTTACCATTCTTCTGCAATAACGGCTCGATTTTGTCAAGAATGTGACAAAATACAGGAAAATAGAACGCAAATGCTAGCAATATCGTTCAGTTGTTTTGAACAGCATGTCAAAATGAATGACTGAGTCAATTTCATTATACAATTTTACCATTCTTCTGCAATAACGACTCGATTTTGTCAAAATGTGACAAAATAAAGGAAAATTCAACGCAAATGCTAGCAATATCGTTCAGTTGTATTGAAAAGCGTGTCAAAATGAATGACTGAGTCCATTTTATTATACAATTTTACCATTCTTCTGCAATAACGACTCGATTTTCTCAAAAATGTGACAAAATACAGGAGAATAGAACGCAAATGCTAGCAACATCGTTCAGTTGTTTTGAAAAGCATGCCAAAATAAGCGACTGAGTCAATTTCATTATACAATTTTACCATTCTTTTGCAATAACGGCACGATTTTGTTAAGAACGTGACAAAATTCAGGAAAATTCATCGCAAATGCTACTAATAACGTTCAATTCTTTTGAAAATCGTGCCAAATTAAACGGTTGAGTCCATTTCATTATACAATTTTACCATTCTTCTGCAATAACGGCTTGATTTTGTCAAGAATGTGACAAAATACAGGAAAATAGAACGCAAATGCTAGCAATATCGTTCAGTTGTTTTGAAAAGCATGTCAAAATAAGCGACTGAGTCAATTTCATTATACAATTTTACCATTCTTCTGCAATAACGACTCGATTTTGTCAAAATGTGACAAAATAAAGGAAAATTCAACGCAAATGCTACCAATAATGTTCAATTCTTTTGACAATCGTGCCAAATTAAACGGTTGAGTCCATTTCATTATACAATTTTACCATTCTTCTGCAATAACGGCTCGATTTTGTCAAGAATGTAACAAAATTCTGGAAAATAGAACGCAAATGCTACCAATAACGTTCAATTCTTTTGAAAATCGTCCCAAAATAAACAGTTGAGTCTATTTCATTATACAATTTTGCCATTCTTCTGCAATAACGGCTCGATTTTGTCAAGAATGTGACAAAATACAGGAAAATAGAACGCAAATAATAGCAACATCGTTCAGTTGTATTGAAAAGAGTGTCAAAATATACGGCTGAGTCTACTTTATTATACAATTTTACGATTCTTCTGCAATAACTGCACGATTTTGTTAAGAACGTGAAAAAATTCAGGAAAATTCATCGCAAATGCTACCAATAACGTTATGTTCTTTTGAAAATCGTTCCAAATTAAACGGTTGTGTCCATTTCATTATACAATTTTACCATTCTTCTGCAATAACAACTCGTTTTTGTCAAGAACGTGACAATATTCAGGAAAATTCATCGCAAATGCTACCAATAATGTTCAATTCTTTTGAAAATCTTGCCAAAATAAACGGTTGAGTCTATTTCATTATACAATTTTACCATTCTTCTGCAATAACGGCTCGATTTTGTCAAGAATGTGACAAAATTCAGGAAAATACAACGCAAATGCTAGCAATATTGGTCAGTTGTATTGTAAAGCGTGTCAAAATGAATGACTGAGTCCATTTTATTATACAATTTTACCATTGGTCTGCAATAACGACTCGAGTTTGTCAGATATGTGACAAAATACAGGAGAATAGAACGCAAATGCTACCAATAACGTTCAATTCTTTTGAAGATCGTGCCAAAATAAACGGTCGAGTCCATTTTATTATACAATTTTACCATTATTCTGCAATAACGACTCGATTTTGTCAAAAATGTGACAAAATACAGGAAAATTCAAGGCAAATGCTAGCAACATCGTTCAGTTGTTTTGAAAAGCATGCCAAAATAAGCGACTGAGTCAATTTCATTATACAATTTTACCATTCTTTTTGCAATAACGGCACGATTTTGTTAAGAACGTGACAAAATTCAGGAAAATTCATCGCAAATGCTACCAATAACGTTCAATTCTTTTGAAAATCGTGCCAAATTAAACGGTTGAGTCAATTTCATTATACAATTTTACCATTCTTCTGCAATAACGACTCGTTTTTGTCAAGAACGTGACAAAATTCAGGAAAATTCATCGCAAATGCTACCAATAATGTTCAATTCTTTTGAAAACCGTCCCAAAATAAACGGTTGAGTCTATTTCATTATACAATTTTGCCATTCTTCTGCAATAACGGCTCGATTTTGTCAAGAATGTGACAAAATACAGGAAAATAGAACGCAAATGCTAGTTCATCGTTCAGTTGTATTGAAAAGAGTGTCAAAATATACGGCTGAGTCTACTTTATTATACAATTCTACGATTCTTCTGCAATAATGGCACGATTTTGTTAAGAATGTGACAAAATTCAGGTAAATAGAACGCAAATGCTACCAATAACGTTCAATTCTTTTGAAAATCGTGCCAAAATAAACGGTTGAGTCCATTTCATTATACAATTTTACCATTCTTCTGCAATAACGGCTCGATTTTGTCAAGAATGTGACAAAATTCAGGAAAATACAACGCAAATGCTAGCAATATTGGTCAATTGTAATGAAAAGCGTGTCATATGAATGACTGAGTCCATTTTATTATACAATTTTACCATTCTTCTGCAATAATGACTCGATTTTGTCAAAAATGTGACAAAATACAGGAAAATAGAACGCAAATGCTAGCAAAATCGTTCAGTTGTATTGAAAAGCGTGTCAAAATGAATGACTCAGTCCATTTTATTATACAATTTTACCATTCTTCTGCAATAACGGCACGATTTTGTTAAGAATGTGACAAAATACAGGAAAATAGAACGTAAATGCTAGCAGCATCGTTCAGTTGTTTTGAAAAGCATGTCAAAATAAGCGACTGAGTCAATTTCATTATACAATTTTACCATTCTTCTGCAATAACGACTCGATTTTGTCAAAATGTGACAAAATAAAGGAAAATTCAACGCAAATGCTACCAATAATGTTCAATTCTTTTGACAATCGTGCCAAATTAAACGGTTGAGTCCATTTCATTATACAATTTTACCATTCTTCTGCAATAACGGCTCGATTTTGTCAAGAATGTAACAAAATTCTGGAAAATAGAACGCAAATGCTACCAATAACGTTCAATTCTTTTGAAAATCGTCCCAAAATAAACAGTTGAGTCTATTTCATTATACAATTTTGCCATTCTTCTGCAATAACGGCTCGATTTTGTCAAGAATGTGACAAAATACAGGAAAATAGAACGCAAATAATAGCAACATCGTTCAGTTGTATTGAAAAGAGTGTCAAAATATACGGCTGAGTCTACTTTATTATACAATTTTACGATTCTTCTGCAATAACTGCACGATTTTGTTAAGAACGTGAAAAAATTCAGGAAAATTCATCGCAAATGCTACCAATAACGTTAAGTTCTTTTGAAAATCGTTCCAAATTAAACGGTTGTGTCCATTTCATTATACAATTTTACCATTCTTCTGCAATAACAACTCGTTTTTGTCAAGAACGTGACAATATTCAGGAAAATTCATCGCAAATGCTACCAATAATGTTCAATTCTTTTGAAAATCTTGCCAAAATAAACGGTTGAGTCTATTTCATTATACAATTTTACCATTCTTCTGCAATAACGGCTCGATTTTGTCAAGAATGTGACAAAATTCAGGAAAATACAACGCAAATGCTAGCAATATTGGTCAGTTGTATTGTAAAGCGTGTCAAAATGAATGACTGAGTCCATTTTATTATACAATTTTACCATTGGTCTGCAATAACGACTCGAGTTTGTCAGATATGTGACAAAATACAGGAGAATAGAACGCAAATGCTACCAATAACGTTCAATTCTTTTGAAGATCGTGCCAAAATAAACGGTCGAGTCCATTTTATTATACAATTTTACCATTATTCTGCAATAACGACTCGATTTTGTCAAAAATGTGACAAAATACAGGAAAATTCAAGGCAAATGCTAGCAACATCGTTCAGTTGTTTTGAAAAGCATGCCAAAATAAGCGACTGAGTCAATTTCATTATACAATTTTACCATTCTTTTTGCAATAACGGCACGATTTTGTTAAGAACGTGACAAAATTCAGGAAAATTCATCGCAAATGCTACCAATAACGTTCAATTCTTTTGAAAATCGTGCCAAATTAAACGGTTGAGTCAATTTCATTATACAATTTTACCATTCTTCTGCAATAACGACTCGTTTTTGTCAAGAACGTGACAAAATTCAGGAAAATTCATCGCAAATGCTACCAATAATGTTCAATTCTTTTGAAAACCGTCCCAAAATAAACGGTTGAGTCTATTTCATTATACAATTTTGCCATTCTTCTGCAATAACGGCTCGATTTTGTCAAGAATGTGACAAAATACAGGAAAATAGAACGCAAATGCTAGTTCATCGTTCAGTTGTATTGAAAAGAGTGTCAAAATATACGGCTGAGTCTACTTTATTATACAATTTTACGATTCTTCTGCAATAATGGCACGATTTTGTTAAGAATGTGACAAAATTCAGGTAAATAGAACGCAAATGCTACCAATAACGTTCAATTCTTTTGAAAATCGTGCCAAAATAAACGGTTGAGTCCATTTCATTATACAATTTTACCATTCTTCTGCAATAACGGCTCGATTTTGTCAAGAATGTGACAAAATTCAGGAAAATACAACGCAAATGCTAGCAATATTGGTCAGTTGTAATGAAAAGCGTGTCAAAATGAATGACTGAGTCCATTTTATTATACAATTTTACCATTCTTCTGCAATAATGACTCGATTTTGTCAAAAATGTGACAAAATACAGGAAAATAGAACGCAAATGCTAGCAAAATCGTTCAGTTGTATTGAAAAGCGTGTCAAAATGAATGACTCAGTCCATTTTATTATACAATTTTACCATTCTTCTGCAATAACGGCACGATTTTGTTAAGAATGTGACAAAATACAGGAAAATAGAACGTAAATGCTAGCAGCATCGTTCAGTTGTTTTGAAAAGCATGTCAAAATAAGCGACTGAGTCTATTTCATTATACAATTTTGCCATTCTTCAGCAATAACGGCTCGATTTTGTCAAGAATGTGACAAAATACAGGAAAATAGAACGCAAATGCAAGCAACATCGTTCAGTTGCATTGAAAAGAGTGTCAAAATATACGGCTGAGTCTACTTTATTATGAAATTATACGATTCTTCTGCAATAACGGCACGATTTTGTTAAGAATGTGACAAAATTCAGGAAAATAGAACGCAAATGCTACCAATAACGTTCAATTCTTTTGAAAATCGTGCCAAAATAAACGGTTGAGTCCATTTCATTATACAATTTTACCATTCTTCTGCAATAACGGCTCGATTTTGTCAAGAATGTGACAAAATACAGGAAAATAGAACGCAAATGCAAGCAATATCGTTCAGTTGTATTGAAAGCGTGTGAAGATAAACGGCTGAGTCTATTTTATTATACAATTTTACCATTCTTCTGCAATAACGACTCGAATTTTGTCAAAAATGTGACAAAATACAGGAAAATTCAAGGCAAATGCTAGTAATATCGTTCAGTTGTATTGAAAGCGTGTCAAAATAAACGCCCGAGTCTATTTTATTATACAATTTTACCATTCTTCTGCAATAACGGCACGATTTTGTTAAGAATGTGACAAAATACAGGAAAATAGAACGCAGAAGCTAGCAAAATCGTTCAGTTGTATTGAGAAGCGTGTCAAAATAAACGGCTGAGTCTATTTCATTATACAATTTTACCATTCTTCTGCAATAACGGCACGATTTTTTTAAGAATGTAACAAAATTCTAGAAAATAGAACGCAAATGCTACCAATAACGTTCAATTCTTTTGAAAATCGTCCCAAAATAAACGGTTGAGTCTATTTCATTATACAATTTTGCCATTCTTCTGCAATAACGGCTCGATTTTGTCAAGAATGTGACAAAATGCAGGAAAATAGAACGCAAATGCTAGTTCATCGTTCAGTTGTATTGAAAAGAGTGTCAAAATATACGGCTGAGTCTACTTTATTATACAATTTTACGATTCTTCTGCAATAACGGCACGATTTTGTTAAGAATGTGACAAAATTCAGGTAAATAGAACGCAAATGCTACCAATAACGTTCAATTCTTTTGAAAATCGTGCCAAAATAAACGGTTGAGTCCATTTCATTATACAATTTTACCATTCTTCTGCAATAACGGCTCGATTTTGTCAAGAATGTGACAAAATTCAGGAAAATACAACGCAAATGCTAGCAATATTGGTCAGTTGTAATGAAAAGCGTGTCAAAATGAATGACTGAGTCCATTTTATTATACAATTTTACCATTCTTCTGCAATAATGACTCGATTTTGTCAAAAATGTGACAAAATACAGGAAAATAGAACGCAAATGCTAGCAAAATCGTTCAGTTGTATTGAAAAGCGTGTCAAAATGAATGACTCAGTCCATTTTATTATACAATTTTACCATTCTTCTGCAATAACGGCACGATTTTGTTAAGAATGTGACAAAATACAGGAAAATAGAACGTAAATGCTAGCAGCATCGTTCAGTTGTTTTGAAAAGCATGTCAAAATAAGCGACTGAGTCAATTTCATTATACAATTTTACCATTCTTCTGCAATAACGGCACGATTTTGTTAAGAATGTGACAAAATACAGGAAAATAGAACGTAAATGCTAGCAGCATCGTTCAGTTGTTTTGAAAAGCATGTCAAAATAAGCGACTGAGTCTATTTCATTATACAATTTTGCCATTCTTCAGCAATAACGGCTCGATTTTGTCAAGAATGTGACAAAATACAGGAAAATAGAACGCAAATGCAAGCAACATCGTTCAGTTGCATTGAAAAGAGTGTCAAAATATACGGCTGAGTCTACTTTATTATGAAAAATTACGATTCTTCTGCAATAACGGCACGATTTTGTTAAGAATGTGACAAAATTCAGGAAAATAGAACGCAAATGCTACCAATAACGTTCAATTCTTTTGAAAATCGTGCCAAAATAAACGGTTGAGTCCATTTCATTATACAATTTTACCATTCTTCTGCAATAACGGCTCGATTTTGTCAAGAATGTGACAAAATACAGGAAAATAGAACGCAAATGCAAGCAATATCGTTCAGTTGTATTGAAAGCGTGTGAAGATAAACGGCTGAGTCTATTTTATTATACAATTTTACCATTCTTCTGCAATAACGGCTCGATTTTGTCAAGAATGTGACAAAATACAGGAAAATAGAACGCAAATGCTAGCAACATCGTTCAGTTGTATTGAAAAGAGTGTCAAAATATACGGCTGAGTCTACTTTATTATACAATTTTACGATTCTTCTGCAATAACGGCACGATTTTGTTAAGAATGTGACAAAATTCAGGAAAATAGAACGCAAATGCTACCAATAACGTTCAATTCTTTTGAAAATCGTGCCAAATTAAACGGTTGAGTCCATTTCATTATACAATTTTACCATTCTTCTGCAATAACGACTCGATTTTGTCAAGAAAAATAGAACGCAAATGCTAGCAATATCGTTCAGTTGTATTGAAAAGCGTGTCAAAATGAATGACGGAGTCCATTTTATTATACAATTTTACCATTCTTCTGCAATAACGACTCGATTTTGTCAAAAATGTGACAAAATACAGGAAAATTCAAGGCAAATGCTAGTAATATCGTTCAGTTGTATTGAAAGCGTGTCAAAATAAACGCCCGAGTTTATTTTATTATACAATTTTACCATTCTTCTGCAATAACGGCACGATTTTGTTAAGAATGTGACAAAATACAGGAAAATAGAACGCAAATGCTACCAATAACGTTCAATTCTTTTGAAGATCGTGCCAAAATAAACGGTCGAGTCCATTTTATTATACAATTTTACCATTCTTCTGCAATAACGACTCGAATTTTGTCAAAAATGTGACAAAATACAGGAAAATTCAAGGCAAATGCTAGTAATATCGTTCAGTTGTATTGAAAGCGTGTCAAAATAAACGCCCGAGTCTATTTAATTATACAATTTTACCATTCTTCTGCAATAACGGCACGATTTTGTTAAGAATGTGACAAAATACAGGAAAATAGAACGCAAATGCCAGTAAAATCGTTCAGTTGCATTGAAAAGCGTGTCAAAATGAATGACTGAGTCCATTTTATTATTCAATTTTACCATTCTTCTGCAATAACGACTCGATTTTGTCAAAATGTGACAAAATAAAGGAAAATCCAACGCAAATGCAAGTAATATCGTTCAGTTGTATTGAAAGCGTGTCAAAATAAACGACTGAGTCTATTTTATTATACAATTTTACTATTCTTCTGCAATAACGGCTCGACTTTGTCAAGAACGTGAAAAAATTCAGGAAAATTCATCGCAAATGCTACCAATAACGTTAAATTCTTTTGAAAATCGTTCCAAATTAAACGGTTGAGTCTATTTCATTATACAATTTTACCATTCTTCTGCAATAACGGCACGATTTTGTTAAGAATGTGACAAAATACAGGAAAATAGAACGTAAATGCTAGCAGCATCGTTCAGTTGTTTTGAAAAGCATGTCAAAATAAGCGACTGAGTCTATTTCATTATACAATTTTGCCATTCTTCAGCAATAACGGCTCGATTTTGTCAAGAATGTGACAAAATACAGGAAAATAGAACGCAAATGCAAGCAACATCGTTCAGTTGCATTGAAAAGAGTGTCAAAATATACGGCTGAGTCTACTTTATTATGAAATATTACGATTCTTCTGCAATAACGGCACGATTTTGTTAAGAATGTGACAAAATTCAGGAAAATAGAACGCAAATGCTACCAATAACGTTCAATTCTTTTGAAAATCGTGCCAAAATAAACGGTTGAGTCCATTTCATTATACAATTTTACCATTCTTCTGCAATAACGGCTCGATTTTGTCAAGAATGTGACAAAATACAGGAAAATAGAACGCAAATGCAAGCAATATCGTTCAGTTGTATTGAAAGCGTGTGAAGATAAACGGCTGAGTCTATTTTATTATACAATTTTACCATTCTTCTGCAATAACGGCTCGATTTTGTCAAGAATGTGACAAAATACAGGAAAATAGAACGCAAATGCTAGCAACATCGTTCAGTTGTATTGAAAAGAGTGTCAAAATATACGGCTGAGTCTACTTTATTATACAATTTTACGATTCTTCTGCAATAACGGCACGATTTTGTTAAGAATGTGACAAAATTCAGGAAAATAGAACGCAAATGCTACCAATAACGTTCAATTCTTTTGAAAATCGTGCCAAATTAAACGGTTGAGTCCATTTCATTATACAATTTTACCATTCTTCTGCAATAACGACTCGATTTTGTCAAGAAAAATAGAACGCAAATGCTAGCAATATCGTTCAGTTGTATTGAAAAGCGTGTCAAAATGAATGACGGAGTCCATTTTATTATACAATTTTACCATTCTTCTGCAATAACGACTCGATTTTGTCAAAAATGTGACAAAATACAGGAAAATTCAAGGCAAATGCTAGTAATATCGTTCAGTTGTATTGAAAGCGTGTCAAAATAAACGCCCGAGTTTATTTTATTATACAATTTTACCATTCTTCTGCAATAACGGCACGATTTTGTTAAGAATGTGACAAAATACAGGAAAATAGAACGCAAATGCTACCAATAACGTTCAATTCTTTTGAAGATCGTGCCAAAATAAACGGTCGAGTCCATTTTATTATACAATTTTACCATTCTTCTGCAATAACGACTCGAATTTTGTCAAAAATGTGACAAAATACAGGAAAATTCAAGGCAAATGCTAGTAATATCGTTCAGTTGTATTGAAAGCGTGTCAAAATAAACGCCCGAGTCTATTTAATTATACAATTTTACCATTCTTCTGCAATAACGGCACGATTTTGTTAAGAATGTGACAAAATACAGGAAAATAGAACGCAAATGCCAGTAAAATCGTTCAGTTGCATTGAAAAGCGTGTCAAAATGAATGACTGAGTCCATTTTATTATTCAATTTTACCATTCTTCTGCAATAACGACTCGATTTTGTCAAAATGTGACAAAATAAAGGAAAATCCAACGCAAATGCAAGTAATATCGTTCAGTTGTATTGAAAGCGTGTCAAAATAAACGACTGAGTCTATTTTATTATACAATTTTACTATTCTTCTGCAATAACGGCTCGACTTTGTCAAGAACGTGAAAAAATTCAGGAAAATTCATCGCAAATGCTACCAATAACGTTAAATTCTTTTGAAAATCGTTCCAAATTAAACGGTTGAGTCTATTTCATTATACAATTTTACCATTCTTCTGCAATAACGGCTCGATTTTGTCAAGAATGTGACAAAATTCAGGAAAATACAACGCAAATGCCAGCAATATTGGTCAGTTGTATTGAAAAGCGTGTCAAAATGAATGACTGAGTCCATTTTATTATACAATTTTACCATTCTTCTACAATAACGACTCGATTTTGTCAAAAATGTGACAAAATACAGGAAAATAGAACGCAAATGCTAGCAAAATCGTTCAGTTGTATTAAAAAGCGTGTCAAAATGAATGACTTAGTCCATTTTATAATACAATTTTACCATTCTTCTGCAATAACGGCACGATTTTGTTAAGAATGTGACAAAATACAGGAAAATAGAACGTAAATGCTAGCAGCATCGTTCAGTTGTTTTGAAAAGCATGTCAAAATAAGCGACTGAGTCTATTTCATTATACAATTTTGCCATTCTTCTGCAATAACGGCTCGATTTTGTCAAGAATGTGATAAAATACAGGAAAATAGAACGCAAATGCAAGCAACATCGTTCAGTTGCATTGAAAAGAGTGTCAAAATATACGGCTTAGTCTACTTTATTATAGAATTATACGATTCTTCTGCAATAACGGCACGATTTTGTTAAGAATGTGACAAAATTCAGGAAAATAGAACGCAAATGCTACCTATAACTTTCAATTCTTTTGAAAATCGTGCCAAAATAAACGGTTGAGTCCATTTCATTATACAATTTTACCATTCTTCTGCAATAACGGCACGATTTTTTTAAGAATGTGACAAAATTCAGGAAAATTCATCGCAAATGCTACCAGTAACGTTCAATTCTTTTGAAAATCGTGCCAAATTAAACGGTTGAGTCCATTTCATTATACAATTTTACCATTCTCCTGCAATAACGACTCGATTTTGTCAAGAAAAATAGAACGCAAATGCTAGCAATATCGTTCAGATGTATTGAAAGCGTGTGAAAATAAACGGCTGGGTCTATTTCATTATGCAATTTTATCATTCTTCTGCAATAACGACTCGATTTTGTCAAAAATGTGACAAAATACAGGAAAATTCAAGGCAAATGCTAGTAATATCGTTCAGATGTATTGAAAGCGTGTCAAAATAAACGGCTGAGTCCATTTTATTATAATATTTTACCATTCTTCTGCAATAACGGCACGATTTTGTCAAGAACGTGACAAAATTCAGGAAAATTCATCGCAAATGCTACCAATAACGTTCAATTCTTTTGAAAATCGTGCCAAATTAAACGGTTGAGTCCATTTCATTATACAATTTTACCATTCTTCTGCAATAACGACTCGATTTTGTCAAGAAAAATAGAACGCAAATGCTAGCAATATCGTTCAGTTGTATTGAAAAGCGTGTCAAAATGAATAACGGAGTCCATTTTATTATACAATTATACCATTCTTCTGCAATAACGACTCGATTTTGTCAAAAATGTGACAAAATACAGGAAAATTCAAGGCAAATGCTAGTAACATCGTTCAGTTGTATTGAAAGCGTGTCAAAATAAACGCCCGAGTTTATTTTATTATACAATTTTACCATTCTTCTGCAATAACGACTCGATTTTGTCAAAATGTGACAAAATAAAGGAAAATTCAACGCAAATGCTAGTAATATCGTTCAGTTGTATTGAAAGCGTGTCAAAATAGACGACTGAGTCTATTTTATTATACAATTTTACCATTCTTCTGGAATAACGGCTCGACTTTGTCAAGAATGTGAGAAAATACAGGAAAATAGAACGCAAATGCCACCAATAACGTTCAATTCTTTTCAAAATCGTGCCAAAATATACGGTTGAGTCCATTTTATTATACAATTTTACCATTCTTCTGCAACAACGACTCGATTTTGTCAAAAATGTGACAAAATACAGGAAAATTCAAGGCAAATGCTAGTAATATCGTTCAGTTGCTTTGAAAAGCATGTCAAAATAAGCGACTGAGTCAATTTCATTATACAATTTTACCATTCTTCTGCAATAACGGCACGATTTTGTTAAGAATGTGACAAAATACAGTAAATAGAACCCAAATGCTAGCAGAATCGTTCAGTTGTATTGAAAAGCGTGTCAAAATAAACGGCTGAGTCTATTTTATTATACAATTTTACCATTCTTCTGCAATAACGGCACGATTTTGTCAAGAACGTGACAAAATTGAGGAAAATTCATCGCAAATGATACCAATAACGTTCAATTCTTTTGAAAATCGTGCCAAATTAAACGGTTGAGTCCATTTCATTATACAATTTTACCATTCTTCTGCAATAACGACTCTTTTTTGTCAAGAACGTGACAAAATTCAGGAAAATGCATCGCAAATGCTACCTATAACGTTCAATTCCTTTGAAAATCGTGCCGAAATAAACGGTTGAGTCCATTTCATTATACAATTTTACCATTCTTCTGCAATAACGGCACGATTTTTTTAAGAATGAACAAAATTCAGGAAAATAGAACGCAAATGCTACCAATAACGTTCAATTCTTTTGAAAATCGTCCCAAAATAAACGTTTGAGTCTACTTCATTATACAATTTTACCATTCTTTTGCAATAACGGCTCGATTTTGTCAAGAATGTGACAAAATACAGGAAAATAGAACGCAAATGCTGGCAATATCACTCAGTTGTTTTAAAAAGCATGTCAAAATAAGCGACTGAGTCAATTTCATTATACAATTTTACCATTCTTCTGCAATAACGACTCGATTTTGTCAAAATGTGACAAAATAAAGGAAAATTCAACGCAAATGCTAGTAATATCGTTCAGTTGTATTGAAAGCGTGTCAAAATAGACGACTGAGTCTATTTTATTATACAATTTTACTATTCTTCTGCAATAGCGGCTCGACTTTGTCAAGAATGTGACAAAATACAGGAAAATAGAACGCAAATGCTACCAATAACGTTCAATTCTTTTGAAAATCGAGCCAAAATAAACGGTTGAGTCCATTTCATTATACAATTTTACCATTCTTTTGCAATAACGGCTCGATTTTGTCAAGAATGTGACAAAATACAGGAAAATAGAACGCAAATGCTAGCAATATCGTTCAGTTGTTTTGAGAAGCATGTCAAAATAAGCGACTGAGTCAATTTCATTATACAATTTTACCATTCTTCTGCAATAAAGACTCGATTTTGTCAAAATGTGACAAAATAGAGGAAAATTCAATGCAAATGCTAGTAATATCGTTCAGTTGTATTGAAAGCGTGTCAAAATAGACGACTGAGTCTATTTTATTATACAATTTTACTATTCTTCTGCAATAACGGCTCGACTTTGTCAAGAATGTGACAAAATACAGGAAAATAGAACGCAAATGCTAGCAACATCGTTCAGTTGTATTGAAAAGAATGTCAAAATATACGGCTGAGTCTACTTTATTATACAATTTTACGATTCTTCTGCAATAACGGCACGATTTTGTTAAGAATGTGACAAAATACAGGAAAATAGAACGCAAATGCTACCAATAACGTTCAATTCTTTTGAAAATCGTGCCAAAATAAACGATTGAGTCCATTTCATTATACAATTTTACCATTCTTCTGCAATAACGGCTCGAGTTTGTCAAGAATGTGACAAAATACAGGAAAATAGAACGCAAATGCTAGCAACATCGTTCAGTTGTTTTGAATAGCATGTCAAAATGAACGAGTGAGTATTTCATTATGCAATTGTATCATTCTTCTGCAATAACGACTCGATTTTGTTAAGAATGTGACAAAATTCAGGAAAATAGAACGCAAATGCTACCAATAACGTTCAATTCTTTTGAAAATCGTCCCAAAATAAACGGTTGAGTCCATTTCATTTTACAATTTTACCATTCTTCTGCAATAACGGCACGATTTTTTTAAGAATGTAACAAAATTCAGGAAAATAGAACGCAAATGCTACCAATAACGTTCAATTCTTTTGAAAATCGTCCCAAAATAAACGGTTGAGTCCATTTCATTTTACAATTTTACCATTCTTTTGCAATAACGGCTCGATTTTGTCAAGAATGTGACAAAATACAGGAAAATAGAACGCAAATGCTAGCAATATCGTTCAGTTGTTTTGAAAAGCATGTCAAAATAAGCGACTGAGTCAATTTCATTATACAATTTTACCATTCTTCTGCAATAATGACTCGATTTTGTCAAAAATGTGACAAAATACAGGAAAATAGAACGCAAATGCTAGCAATATCGTTCAGTTGTTTTGAAAAGCATGTCAAAATAAGCGACTGAGTCAATTTCATTATACAATTTTACCATTCTTCTGCAATAACGACTCTTTTTTGTCAAGAACGTGACAAAATTCAGGAAAATGCATCGCAAATGCTACCTATAACGTTCAATTCCTTTGAAAATCGTGCCGAAATAAACGGTTGAGTCCATTTCATTATACAATTTTACCATTCTTCTGCAATAACGGCACGATTTTTTTAAGAATGAACAAAATTCAGGAAAATAGAACGCAAATGCTACCAATAACGTTCAATTCTTTTGAAAATCGTCCCAAAATAAACGTTTGAGTCTACTTCATTATACAATTTTACCATTCTTTTGCAATAACGGCTCGATTTTGTCAAGAATGTGACAAAATACAGGAAAATAGAACGCAAATGCTAGCAATATCACTCAGTTGTTTTAAAAAGCATGTCAAAATAAGCGACTGAGTCAATTTCATTATACAATTTTACCATTCTTCTGCAATAACGACTCGATTTTGTCAAAATGTGACAAAATAAAGGAAAATTCAACGCAAATGCTAGTAATATCGTTCAGTTGTATTGAAAGCGTGTCAAAATAGACGACTGAGTCTATTTTATTATACAATTTTACTATTCTTCTGCAATAGCGGCTCGACTTTGTCAAGAATGTGACAAAATACAGGAAAATAGAACGCAAATGCTACCAATAACGTTCAATTCTTTTGAAAATCGTGCCAAAATAAACGGTTGAGTCCATTCCATTATACAATTTTACCATTCTTTTGCAATAACGGCTCGATTTTGTCAAGAATGTGACAAAATACAGGAAAATAGAACGCAAATGCTAGCAATATCGTTCAGTTGTTTTGAGAAGCATGTCAAAATAAGCGACTGAGTCAATTTCATTATACAATTTTACCATTCTTCTGCAATAACGACTCGATTTTGTTAAAATGTGACAAAATAGAGGAAAATTCAACGCAAATGCTAGTAATATCGTTCAGTTGTATTGAAAGCGTGTCAAAATAGACGACTGAGTCTATTTTATTATACAATTTTACTATTCTTCTGCAATAACGGCTCGACTTTGTCAAGAATGTGACAAAATACAGGAAAATAGAACGCAAATGCTAGCAACATCGTTCAGTTGTATTGAAAAGAATGTCAAAATATACGGCTGAGTCTACTTTATTATACAATTTTACGATTCTTCTGCAATAACGGCACGATTTTGTTAAGAATGTGACAAAATACAGGAAAATAGAACGCAAATGCTACCAATAACGTTCAATTCTTTTGAAAATCGTGCCAAAATAAACGATTGAGTCCATTTCATTATACAATTTTACCATTCTTCTGCAATAACGGCTCGAGTTTGTCAAGAATGTGACAAAATACAGGAAAATAGAACGCAAATGCTAGCAACATCGTTCAGTTGTTTTGAATAGCATGTCAAAATGAACGAGTGAGTATTTCATTATGCAATTGTATCATTCTTCTGCAATAACGACTCGATTTTGTTAAGAATGTGACAAAATTCAGGAAAATAGAACGCAAATGCTACCAATAACGTTCAATTCTTTTGAAAATCGTCCCAAAATAAACGGTTGAGTCCATTTCATTTTACAATTTTACCATTCTTCTGCAATAACGGCACGATTTTTTTAAGAATGTGACAAAATTCAGGAAAATAGAACGCAAATGCTAGCAATATCGTTCAGTTGTTTTGAAAAGCATGTCAAAATAAGCGACTGAGTCAATTTCATTATACAATTTTACCATTCTTCTGCAATAACGGCTCGAGTTTGTCAAGAATGTGACAAAATACAGGAAAATAGAACGCAAATGCTAGCAACATCGTTCAGTTGTTTAGAATAGCATGTCAAAATGAACGAGTGAGTATTTCATTATGCAATTGTATCATTCTTCTGCAATAACGACTCGATTTTGTTAAAAATGTGACAAAATTGAGGAAAATTCATCGCAAATGCTACCAATAACGTTCAATTCTTTTGAAAATCGTGCCAAATTAAACGGTTGAGTCCATTTCATTATACAATTTTTCCATTCTTTTGCAATAACGACTCGATTTTGTCAAGAATGTGATAAAATACAGGAAAATAGAACGCAAATGCTAGCAATATCGTTCAGTTGTTTTGAAAAGCATGTCAAAATAAGCGACTGAGTCAATTTCATTATACAATTTTACCATTTGTCTGCAATAACGACTCGATTTTGTCAAAATGTGACAAAATAGAGGAAAATTCAACGCGAATGCTAGTAATATCGTTCAGTTGTATTGAAAGCGTGTCAAAATAGACGAGTGAGTCTATTTTATTATACAATTTTACCATTCTTCTGCAATAACGGCTCGACTTTGTCAAGAATGTGACAAAATACAGGAAAATAGAACGCAAATGCTAGCAACATCGTTCAGTTGTATTGAAAAGAATGTCAAAATATACGGCTGAGTCTACTTTATTATACAATTTTACGATTCTTCTGCAATAACGGCACGATTTTGTTAAGAATGTGAAAAATACAGGAAAATAAAACGCAAATGCTACCAATAACGTTCAATTCTTTTGAAATTCGTGCCAAAATAAACGGTTGAGTCCATTTCATTATACAATTTTACCATTCTTCTGCAATAACGGCTCGAGTTTGTCAAGAATGTGACAAAATACAGGAAAATAGAACGCAAATGCTAGCAACATCGTTCAGTTGTTTAGAATAGCATGTCAAAATGAACGAGTGAGTATTTCATTATGCAATTGTATCATTCTTCTGCAATAACGACTCGATTTTGTTAAAAATGTGACAAAATTGAGGAAAATTCATCGCAAATGCTACCAATAACGTTCAATTCTTTTGAAAATCGTGCCAAATTAAACGGTTGAGTCCATTTCATTATACAATTTTTCCATTCTTTTGCAATAACGACTCGATTTTGTCAAGAACGTGACAAAATTCAGGAAAATTCATCGCAAATGCTACCAATAACGTTCAATTCCTTTGAAAATCGTGCCAAAATAAACGGTTGAGTCCATTTCATTATACAATTTTACCATTCTTCTGCAATAACGGCACGATTTTTTTAAGAATGTGACGAAATTCAGGAAAATAGAACGCAAATGCTACCAATAACGTTAAATTCTTTTGAAAATCGTCCCAAAATAAACGGTTGAGTCCATTTCATTATACAATTTTACCATTCTTTTGCAATAACGGCTCGATTTTGTCAAGAATGTGATAAAATACAGGAAAATAGAACGCAAATGCTAGCAATATCGTTCAGTTGTTTTGAAAAGCATGTCAAAATAAGCGACTGAGTCAATTTCATTATACAATTTTACCATTTGTCTGCAATAACGACTCGATTTTGTCAAAATGTGACAAAATAGAGGAAAATTCAACGCGAATGCTAGTAATATCGTTCAGTTGTATTGAAAGCGTGTCAAAATAGACGAGTGAGTCTATTTTATTATACAATTTTACCATTCTTCTGCAATAACGGCTCGACTTTGTCAAGAATGTGACAAAATACAGGAAAATAGAACGCAAATGCTAGCAACATCGTTCAGTTGTATTGAAAAGAATGTCAAAATATACGGCTGAGTCTACTTTATTATACAATTTTACGATTCTTCTGCAATAACGGCACGATTTTGTTAAGAATGTGAAAAATACAGGAAAATAGAACGCAAATGCTACCAATAACGTTCAATTCTATTGAAAATCGTGCCAAAATAAACGGTTGAGTCCATTTCATTATACAATTTTACCATTCTTCTGCAATAACGGCTCGAGTTTGTCAAGAATGTGACAAAATACAGGAAAATAGAACGCAAATGCTAGCAACATCGTTCAGTTGTTTTGAATAGCATGTCAAAATAAGCGACTGAGTCAATTTCATTATACAATTTTACCATTCTTCTGCAATAACGACTCGATTTTGTCAAAATGTGACAAAATAGAGGAAAATTCAACGCGAATGCTAGTAATATCGTTCAGTTGTATTGAAAGCGTGTCAAAATAGACGAGTGAGTCTATTTTATTATACAATTTTACTATTCTTCTGGAAAAACGGCTCGACTTTGTCAAGAATGTGACAAAATACAGGAAAATAGAACGCAAATGCTAGCAACATCGTTCAGTTGTTTAGAATAGCATGTCAAAATGAACGAGTGAGTATTTCATTATGCAATTGTATCATTCTTCTGCAATAACGACTCGATTTTGTTAAAAATGTGACAAAATTGAGGAAAATTCATCGCAAATGCTACCAATAACGTTCAATTCTTTTGAAAATCGTGCCAAATTAAACGGTTGAGTCCATTTCATTATACAATTTTTCCATTCTTTTGCAATAACGACTCGATTTTGTCAAGAACGTGACAAAATTCAGGAAAATTCATCGCAAATGCTACCAATAACGTTCAATTCCTTTGAAAATCGTGCCAAAATAAACGGTTGAGTCCATTTCATTATACAATTTTACCATTCTTCTGCAATAACGGCACGATTTTTTTAAGAATGTGACGAAATTCAGGAAAATAGAACGCAAATGCTACCAATAACGTTAAATTCTTTTGAAAATCGTCCCAAAATAAACGGTTGAGTCCATTTCATTATACAATTTTACCATTCTTTTGCAATAACGGCTCGATTTTGTCAAGAATGTGATAAAATACAGGAAAATAGAACGCAAATGCTAGCAATATCGTTCAGTTGTTTTGAAAAGCATGTCAAAATAAGCGACTGAGTCAATTTCATTATACAATTTTACCATTTGTCTGCAATAACGACTCGATTTTGTCAAAATGTGACAAAATAGAGGAAAATTCAACGCGAATGCTAGTAATACCGTTCAGTTGTATTGAAAGCGTGTCAAAATAGACGAGTGAGTCTATTTTATTATACAATTTTACCATTCTTCTGCAATAACGGCTCGACTTTGTCAAGAATGTGACAAAATACAGGAAAATAGAACGCAAATGCTAGCAACATCGTTCAGTTGTATTGAAAAGAATGTCAAAATATACGGCTGAGTCTACTTTATTATACAATTTTACGATTCTTCTGCAATAACGGCACGATTTTGTTAAGAATGTGAAAAATACAGGAAAATAGAACGCAAATGCTACCAATAACGTTCAATTCTATTGAAAATCGTGCCAAAATAAACGGTTGAGTCCATTTCATTATACAATTTTACCATTCTTCTGCAATAACGGCTCGAGTTTGTCAAGAATGTGACAAAATACAGGAAAATAGAACGCAAATGCTAGCAACATCGTTCAGTTGTTTTGAATAGCATGTCAAAATAAGCGACTGAGTCAATTTCATTATACAATTTTACCATTCTTCTGCAATAACGACTCGATTTTGTCAAAATGTGACAAAATAGAGGAAAATTCAACGCGAATGCTAGTAATATCGTTCAGTTGTATTGAAAGCGTGTCAAAATAGACGAGTGAGTCTATTTTATTATACAATTTTACTATTCTTCTGGAAAAACGGCTCGACTTTGTCAAGAATGTGAGAAAATACAGGAAAATAGAACGCAAATGCCACCAATAACGTTCAATTCTTTTGAAAATCGTGCCAAAATAAACGGTTGAGTCCATTTTATTATACAATTTTACCATTCTTCTGCAACAACGACTCGATTTTGTCAAAAATGTGACAAAATACAGGAAAATTCAAGGCAAATGCTAGTAATATCGTTCAGTTGCTTTGAAAAGCATGTCAAAATAAGCGACTGAGTCAATTTCATTATACAATTTTACCATTCTTCTGCAATAACGGCACGATTTTGTTAAGAATGTGAAAAATACAGGAAAATAGAACGCAAATGCTACCAATAACGTTCAATTCTTTTGAAAATCGTCCCAAAATAAACGTTTGAGTCTATTTCATTATACAATTTTACCATTCTTTTGCAATAACGGCTCGATTTTGTCAAGAATGTGACAAAATACAGGAAAATAGAACGCAAATGCTAGCAATATCACTCAGTTGTTTTAAAAAGCATGTCAAAATAAGCGACTGAGTCAATTTCATGATACAATTTTACCATTCTTCTGCAATAACGGCTCGATTTTGTCAAAATGTGACAAAATAAAGGAAAATTCAACGCAAATGCTAGTAATATCGTTCAGTTGTATTGAAAGCGTGTCAAAATAGACGACTGAGTCTATTTTATTATACAATTGTACTATTCTTCTGCAATAGCGGCTCGACTTTGTCAAGAATGTGGCAAAATACATAAAAATAGAACGCAAATGCTACCAATAACGTTCAATTCTTTTGAAAATCGTACCAAAATAAACGGTTGAATCCATTTCATTATACAACTTTACCATTCTTCTGCAATAACGGCACGATTTTTTTAAGAATGTGACAAAATTCAGGAAAATAGAACGCAAATGCTACCAATAACGTTCAATTCTTTTGAAAATCGTCCCAAAATAAACGTTTGAGTCTATTTCATTATACAATTTTACCATTCTTTTGCAATAACGGCTCGATTTTGTCAAGAATGTGACAAAATACAGGAAAATAGAACGCAAATGCTAGCAATATCACTCAGTTGTTTTAAAAAGCATGTCAAAATAAGCGACTGAGTCAATTTCATTATACAATTTTACCATTCTTCTGCAATAACGACTCGATTTTGTCAAAATGTGACAAAATAAAGGAAAATTCAACGCAAATGCTAGTAATATCGTTCAGTTGTATTGAAAGCGTGTCAAAATAGACGACTGAGTCTATTTTATTATACAATTTTACTATTCTTCTGCAATAGCGGCTCGACTTTGTCAAGAATGTGACAAAATACTGGAAAATAGAACGCAAAATGCTAGCAATATCGTTCAGTTGTTTTGAAAAGCATGTCAAAATAAGCGACTGAGTCAATTTCATTATACAATTTTACCATTCTTCTGCAATAACGGCTCGAGTTTGTCAAGAATGTGACAAAATACAGGAAAATAGAACGCAAATGCTAGCAACATCGTTCAGTTGTTTAGAATAGCATGTCAAAATGAACGAGTGAGTATTTTATTATGCAATTGTATCATTCTTCTGCAATAACGACTCGATTTTGTTAAAAATGTGACAAAATTGAGGAAAATTCATCGCAAATGCTACCAATAACGTTCAATTCTTTTGAAAATCGTGCCAAATTAAACGGTTGAGTCCATTTCATTATACAATTTTTCCATTCTTTTGCAATAACGACTCGATTTTGTCAAGAACGTGACAAAATTCAGGAAAATTCATCGCAAATGCTACCAATAACGTTCAATTCCTTTGAAAATCGTGCCAAAATAAACGGTTGAGTCCATTTCATTATACAATTTTACCATTCATCTGCAATAACGGCAAGATTTTTTTAAGAATGTGACAAAATTCAGGAAAATAGAACGCAAATGCTACCAATAACGTTCAATTCTTTTGAAAATCGTCCCAAAATAAACGGTTGAGTCCATTTCATTATACAATTTTACCATTCTTTTGCAATAACGGCTCGATTTTGTCAAGAATGTGATAAAATACAGGAAAATAGAACGCAAATGCTAGCAACATCGTTCAGTTGTTTTGAATAGCATGTCAAAATAAGCGACTGAGTCAATTTCATTATACAATTTTACCATTCTTCTGCAATAACGACTCGATTTTGTCAAAATGTGACAAAATAGAGGAAAATTCAACGCAAATGCTAGTAATATCGTTCAGTTGTATTGAAAGCGTGTCAAAATAGACGAGTGAGTCTATTTTATTATACAATTTTACGATTCTTCTGCAATAACGGCTCGACTTTGTCAAGAATGTGACAAAATACAGGAAAATAGAACGCAAATGCTAGCAACATCGTTCAGTTGTATTGAAAAGAATGTCAAAATATACGGCTGAGTCTACTTTATTATACAATTTTACGATTCTTCTGCAATAACGGCACGATTTTGTTAAGAATGTGACAAAATACAGGAAAATAGAACGCAAATGCTACCTATAACGTTCAATTCCTTTGAAAATCGTGCCGAAATAAACGGTTGAGTCCATTTCATTATACAATTTTACCATTCTTCTGCAATAACGGCACGATTTTGTCAAGAATGTGACAAAATACAGGAAAATAGAACGCAAATGCTAGCAATATCGTTCAGTTGTTTTGAGAAGCATGTCAAAATAAGCGACTGAGTCAATTTCATTATACAATTTTACCATTCTTCTGCAATAACGACTCGATTTTGTCAAAATGTGACAAAATAGAGGAAAATTCAACGCAAATGCTAGTAATATCGTTCAGTTGTATTGAAAGCGTGTCAAAATAGACGAGTGAGTCTATTTTATTATACAATTTTACCATTCTTCTGCAATAACGGCACGATTTTGTTAAGAATGTGACAAAATACAGGAAAATAGAACGCAAATGCTACCAATAACGTTCAATTCTTTTGAAAATCGTGCCAAAATAAACGGTTGAGTCCATTTCATTATACAATTTTACCATTCTTCTGCAATAACGACTCGATTTTGTTAAGAATGTGACAAAATTGAGGAAAATTCATCGCAAATGCTACCAATAACGTTTAATTCCTTTGAAAATCGTGCCAAAATAAACGGTTGAGTCCATTTCATTATACAATTTTACCATTCTTTTGCAATAACGGCTCGATTTTGTCAAGAATGTGATAAAATACAGGAAAATAGAACGCAAATGCTAGCAATATCGTTCAGTTGTTTTGAAAAGCATGTCAAAATAAGCGACTGAGTCAATTTCATTATACAATTTTACCATTCTTCTGCAATAACGACTCGATTTTGTCAAAATGTGACAAAATAGAGGAAAATTCAACGCGAATGCTAGTAAAATCGTTCAGTTGTATTGAAAGCGTGTCAAAATAGACGAGTGAGTCTATTTTATTATACAATTTTACTATTCTTCTGCAATAACGGCTCGACTTTGTCAAGAATGTGACAAAATACAGGAAAATAGAACGCAAATGCTAGCAACATCGTTCAGTTGTATTGAAAAGAATGTCAAAATATACGGCTAAGTCTACTTTATTATACAATTTTACGATTCTTCTGCAATAACGGCACGATTTTGTTAAGAATGTGACAAAATACAGGAAAATAGAACGCAAATGCTACCAATAACGTTCAATTCTTTTGAAAATCGTCCCAAAATAAACGGTTGAGTCCATTTCATTTTACAATTTTACCATTCTTTTGCAATAACGGCTCGATTTTGTCAAGAATGTGACAAAATACAGGAAAATAGAACGCAAATGCTAGCAATATCGTTCAGTTGTTTTGAAAAGCATGTCAAAATAAGCGACTGAGTCAATTTCATTATACAATTTTACCATTCTTCTGCAATAACGGCTCGAGTATGTCAAGAATGTGACAAAATACAGGAAAATAGAACGCAAATGCTAGCAACATCGTTCAGTTGTTTTGAATAGCATGTCAAAATGAACGAGTGAGTATTTCATTATGCAATTGTATCATTCTTCTGCAATAACGACTCGATTTTGTTAAGAATGTGACAAAATTGAGGAAAATTCATCGCAAATGCTACCAATAACGTTCAATTCCTTTGAAAATCGTGCCAAAATAAACGGTTGAGTCCATTTCATTATACAATTTTACCATTCTTCTGCAATAACGGCACGATTTTTTTAAGAATGTGACAAAATTCAGGAAAATAGAACGCAAATGCTACCAATAACGTTCAATTCTTTTGAAAATCGTCCCAAAATAAACGTTTGAGTCTATTTCATTATACAATTTTACCATTCTTTTGCAATAACGGCACGATTTTGTTAAGAATGTGACAAAATACAGGAAAATAGAACGCAAATGCTACCTATAACGTTCAATTCCTTTGAAAATCGTGCCGAAATAAACGGTTGAGTCCATTTCATTATACAATTTTACCATTCTTCTGCAATAACGGCACGGTTTTTTTTAGAATGTGACAAAATTCAGGAAAATAGAACGCAAATGCTACCAATAACGTTCAATTCTTTTGAAAATCGTCCCAAAATAAACGTTTGAGTCTATTTTATTATACAATTTTACTATTCTTCTGCAATAACGGCTCGATTTTGTCAAGAATGTGACAAAATACAGGAAAATAGAACGCAAATGCTAGCAATATCGTTCAGTTGTTTTGAAAAGCATGTCAAAATAAGCGACTGAGTCAATTTCATTATACAATTTTACCATTCTTCTGCAATAACGGCTCGAGTATGTCAAGAATGTGACAAAATACAGGAAAATAGAACGCAAATGCTAGCAACATCGTTCAGTTGTTTTGAATAGCATGTCAAAATGAACGAGTGAGTATTTCATTATGCAATTGTATCATTCTTCTGCAATAACGACTCGATTTTGTTAAGAATGTGACAAAATTGAGGAAAATTCATCGCAAATGCTACCAATAACGTTCAATTCCTTTGAAAATCGTGCCAAAATAAACGGTTGAGTCCATTTCATTATACAATTTTACCATTCTTCTGCAATAACGGCACGATTTTTTTAAGAATGTGACAAAATTCAGGAAAATAGAACGCAAATGCTACCAATAACGTTCAATTCTTTTGAAAATCGTCCCAAAATAAACGTTTGAGTCTATTTCATTATACAATTTTACCATTCTTTTGCAATAACGGCACGATTTTGTTAAGAATGTGACAAAATACAGGAAAATAGAACGCAAATGCTACCTATAACGTTCAATTCCTTTGAAAATCGTGCCGAAATAAACGGTTGAGTCCATTTCATTATACAATTTTACCATTCTTCTGCAATAACGGCACGGTTTTTTTTAGAATGTGACAAAATTCAGGAAAATAGAACGCAAATGCTACCAATAACGTTCAATTCTTTTGAAAATCGTCCCAAAATAAACGTTTGAGTCTATTTTATTATACAATTTTACTATTCTTCTGCAATAGCGGCTCGACTTTGTCAAGAATGTGACAAAATACATAAAAATAGAACGCAAATGCTACCAATAACGTTCAATTCTTTTGAAAATCGTGCCAAAATAAACGGTTGAGTCCATTTCATTATACAATTTTACCATTCTTTTGCAATAACGGCTCGATTTTGTCAAGAATGTGACAAAATACAGGAAAATAGAACGCAAATGCTAGCAATATCGTTCAGTTGTTTTGAGAAGCATGTCAAAATAAGCGACTGAGTCAATTTCATTATACAATTTTACCATTCTTCTGCAATAACGACTCGATTTTGTCAAAATGTGACAAAATAGAGGAAAATTCAACGCAAATGCTAGTAATATCGTTCAGTTGTATTGAAAGCGTGTCAAAATAGACGAGTGAGTCTATTTTATTATACAATTTTACCATTCTTCTGCAATAACGGCTCGACTTTGTCAAGAATGTGACAAAATACAGGAAAATAGAACGCAAATGCTAGCAACATCGTTCAGTTGTATTGAAAAGAATGTCAAAATATACGGCTGAGTCTACTTTATTATACAATTTTACGATTCTTCTGCAATAACGGCACGATTTTGTTAAGAATGTGACAAAATACAGGAAAATAGAACGCAAATGCTACCAATAACGTTCAATTCTTTTGAAAATCGTGCCAAAATAAACGGTTGAGTCCATTTCATTATACAATTTTACCATTCTTTTGCAATAACGGCTCGATTTTGTCAAGAATGTGATAAAATACAGTCCATTTCATTATACAATTTTACCATTCTTCTGCAATAACGACTCGATTTTGTTAAGAATGTGACAAAATTGAGGAAAATTCATCGCAAATGCTACCAATAACGTTTAATTCCTTTGAAAATCGTGCCAAAATAAACGGTTGAGTCCATTTCATTATACAATTTTACCATTCTTTTGCAATAACGGCTCGATTTTGTCAAGAATGTGATAAAATACAGGAAAATAGAACGCAAATGCCAGCAATATCGTTCAGTTGTTTTGAAAAGCATGTCAAAATAAGCGACTGAGTCAATTTCATTATACAATTTTACCATTCTTCTGCAATAACGACTCGATTTTGTCAAAATGTGACAAAATAGAGGAAAATTCAACGCGAATGCTAGTAAAATCGTTCAGTTGTATTGAAAGCGTGTCAAAATAGACGAGTGAGTCTATTTTATTATACAATTTTACTATTCTTCTGCAATAACGGCTCGACTTTGTCAAGAATGTGACAAAATACAGGAAAATAGAACGCAAATGCTAGCAACATCGTTCAGTTGTATTGAAAAGAATGTCAAAATATACGGCTAAGTCTACTTTATTATACAATTTTACGATTCTTCTGCAATAACGGCACGATTTTGTTAAGAATGTGACAAAATACAGGAAAATAGAACGCAAATGCTAGCAACATCGTTCAGTTGTTTTGAATAGCATGTCAAAATGAACGAGTGAGTATTTCATTATGCAATTGTATCATTCTTCTGCAATAACGACTCGATTTTGTTAAGAATGTGACAAAATTGAGGAAAATTCATCGCAAATGCTACCAATAACGTTCAATTCCTTTGAAAATCGTGCCAAAATAAACGGTTGAGTCCATTTCATTATACAATTTTACCATTCTTCTGCAATAACGGCACGATTTTTTTAAGAATGTGACAAAATTCAGGAAAATAGAACGCAAATGCTACCAATAACGTTCAATTCTTTTGAAAATCGTCCCAAAATAAACGGTTGAGTCCATTTCATTATACAATTTTACCATTCTTCTGCAATAACGGCACGATTTTGTCAAGAACGTGACAAAATTGAGGAAAATTCATCGCAAATGCTACCAATAACGTTCAATTCCTTTGAAAATCGTGCCAAAATAAACGGTTGAGTCCATTTCATTATACAATTTTACCATTCTTCTGCAATAACGGCACGATTTTTTTAAGAATGTGACAAAATTCAGGAAAATAGAACGCAAATGCTACCAATAACATTCAATTCTTTTGAAAATCGTCCCAAAATAAACGTTTGAGTCTATTTCATTATACAATTTTACCATTCTTTTGCAATAACGGCTCGATTTTGTCAAGAATGTGACAAAATACAGGAAAATAGAACGCAAATGGTAGCAATATCGTTCAGTTGTATTGAAAAGCGTGTTAAAATGAATGACTGAGTCCATTTTATTATACAATTTTACCATTCTTCTGCAATAACGACTCGATTTTGTCAAAATGTGACTAAATAAAGGAAAATTCAACGCAAATGCTAGTAATATCGTTCAGTTGTATTGAAAGCGTGTCAAAATAGACGACTGAGTCCATTTCATTATACAATTTTACCATTCTTCTGCAATAACGGCTCGAGTTTGTCAAGAATGTGACAAAATACAGGAAAATTCATCGCAAATGCTACCAATAACGTTCAATTCTTTTGAAAATCGTGCCAAATTAAACGGTTGAGTCCATTTCATTATACAATTTTACCATTCTTCTGCAATAACGGCACGATTTTGTTAAGAATGTGACAAAATACAGGAAAATAGAACGCAAATGCTACCAATAACGTTCAATTCTTTTGAAAATCGTCCCAAAATAAACGGTTGAGTCCATTTCATTTTACAATTTTACCATTCTTTTGCAATAACGGCTCGATTTTGTCAAGAATGTGACAAAATACAGGAAAATAGAACGCAAATGCTAGCAATATCGTTCAGTTGTTTTGAAAAGCATGTCAAAATAAGCGACTGAGTCAATTTCATTATACAATTTTACCATTCTTCTGCAATAACGGCTCGAGTATGTCAAGAATGTGACAAAATACAGGAAAATAGAACGCAAATGCTAGCAACATCGTTCAGTTGTTTTGAATAGCATGTCAAAATGAACGAGTGAGTATTTCATTATGCAATTGTATCATTCTTCTGCAATAACGACTCGATTTTGTTAAGAATGTGACAAAATTGAGGAAAATTCATCGCAAATGCTACCAATAACGTTCAATTCCTTTGAAAATCGTGCCAAAATAAACGGTTGAGTCCATTTCATTATACAATTTTACCATTCTTCTGCAATAACGGCACGATTTTTTTAAGAATGTGACAAAATTCAGGAAAATAGAACGCAAATGCTACCAATAACGTTCAATTCTTTTGAAAATCGTCCCAAAATAAACGTTTGAGTCTATTTCATTATACAATTTTACCATTCTTTTGCAATAACGGCACGATTTTGTTAAGAATGTGACAAAATACAGGAAAATAGAACGCAAATGCTACCTATAACGTTCAATTCCTTTGAAAATCGTGCCGAAATAAACGGTTGAGTCCATTTCATTATACAATTTTACCATTCTTCTGCAATAACGGCACGGTTTTTTTTAGAATGTGACAAAATTCAGGAAAATAGAACGCAAATGCTACCAATAACGTTCAATTCTTTTGAAAATCGTCCCAAAATAAACGTTTGAGTCTATTTTATTATACAATTTTACTATTCTTCTGCAATAGCGGCTCGACTTTGTCAAGAATGTGACAAAATACATAAAAATAGAACGCAAATGCTACCAATAACGTTCAATTCTTTTGAAAATCGTGCCAAAATAAACGGTTGAGTCCATTTCATTATACAATTTTACCATTCTTTTGCAATAACGGCTCGATTTTGTCAAGAATGTGACAAAATACAGGAAAATAGAACGCAAATGCTAGCAATATCGTTCAGTTGTTTTGAGAAGCATGTCAAAATAAGCGACTGAGTCAATTTCATTATACAATTTTACCATTCTTCTGCAATAACGACTCGATTTTGTCAAAATGTGACAAAATAGAGGAAAATTCAACGCAAATGCTAGTAATATCGTTCAGTTGTATTGAAAGCGTGTCAAAATAGACGAGTGAGTCTATTTTATTATACAATTTTACCATTCTTCTGCAATAACGGCTCGACTTTGTCAAGAATGTGACAAAATACAGGAAAATAGAACGCAAATGCTAGCAACATCGTTCAGTTGTATTGAAAAGAATGTCAAAATATACGGCTGAGTCTACTTTATTATACAATTTTACGATTCTTCTGCAATAACGGCACGATTTTGTTAAGAATGTGACAAAATACAGGAAAATAGAACGCAAATGCTACCAATAACGTTCAATTCTTTTGAAAATCGTGCCAAAATAAACGGTTGAGTCCATTTCATTATACAATTTTACCATTCTTCTGCAATAACGACTCGATTTTGTTAAGAATGTGACAAAATTGAGGAAAATTCATCGCAAATGCTACCAATAACGTTTAATTCCTTTGAAAATCGTGCCAAAATAAACGGTTGAGTCCATTTCATTATACAATTTTACCATTCTTTTGCAATAACGGCTCGATTTTGTCAAGAATGTGATAAAATACAGGAAAATAGAACGCAAATGCCAGCAATATCGTTCAGTTGTTTTGAAAAGCATGTCAAAATAAGCGACTGAGTCAATTTCATTATACAATTTTACCATTCTTCTGCAATAACGACTCGATTTTGTCAAAATGTGACAAAATAGAGGAAAATTCAACGCGAATGCTAGTAAAATCGTTCAGTTGTATTGAAAGCGTGTCAAAATAGACGAGTGAGTCTATTTTATTATACAATTTTACTATTCTTCTGCAATAACGGCTCGACTTTGTCAAGAATGTGACAAAATACAGGAAAATAGAACGCAAATGCTAGCAACATCGTTCAGTTGTATTGAAAAGAATGTCAAAATATACGGCTAAGTCTACTTTATTATACAATTTTACGATTCTTCTGCAATAACGGCACGATTTTGTTAAGAATGTGACAAAATACAGGAAAATAGAACGCAAATGCTACCAATAACGTTCAATTCTTTTGAAAATCGTCCCAAAATAAACGGTTGAGTCCATTTCATTTTACAATTTTACCATTCTTTTGCAATAACGGCTCGATTTTGTCAAGAATGTGACAAAATACAGGAAAATAGAACGCAAATGCTAGCAATATCGTTCAGTTGTTTTGAAAAGCATGTCAAAATAAGCGACTGAGTCAATTTCATTATACAATTTTACCATTCTTCTGCAATAACGGCTCGAGTATGTCAAGAATGTGACAAAATACAGGAAAATAGAACGCAAATGCTAGCAACATCGTTCAGTTGTTTTGAATAGCATGTCAAAATGAACGAGTGAGTATTTCATTATGCAATTGTATCATTCTTCTGCAATAACGGCTCGATTTTGTCAAGAATGTGACAAAATACAGGAAAATAGAACGCAAATGCTAGCAATATCGTTCAGTTGTTTTGAAAAGCATGTCAAAATAAGCAACTGAGTCAATTTCATTATACAATTTTACCATTCTTCTGCAATAACGACTCGATTTTGTCAAAATGGGACAAAATAGAGGAAAATTCAACGCAAATGCTAGTAATATCGTTCAGTTGTATTGAAAGCGTGTCAAAATAGACGACTGAGTCTATTTTATTATACAATTTTACTATTCTTCTGCAATAACGGCTCGACTTTGTCAAGAATGTGAGAAAATACAGGAAAATAGAACGCAAATGCCACCAATAACGTTCAATTCTTTTGAAAATCGTGCCAAAATAAACGGTTGAGTCCATTTTATTATACAATTTTACCATTCTTCTGCAACAACGACTCGATTTTGTCAAAAATGTGACAAAATACAGGAAAATTCAAGGCAAATGCTAGTAATATCGTTCAGTTGCTTTGAAAAGCATGTCAAAATAAGCGACTGAGTCAATTTCATTATACAATTTTACCATTCTTCTGCAATAATGACTCGATTTTGTCAAAAATGTGACAAAATACAGGAAAATAGAACGCAAATGCTAGCAAAATCGTTCAGTTGTATTGAAAAGCGTGTCAAAATAAACGGCTGAGTCTATTTTATTATACAATTTTACCATTCTTCTGCAATAACGGCACGATTTTGTCAAGAACGTGACAAAATTGAGGAAAATTCATCGCAAATGCTACCAATAACGTTCAATTCCTTTGAAAATCGTGCCAAAATAAACGGTTGAGTCCATTTCATTATACAATTTTACCATTCTTCTGCAATAACGGCACGATTTTTTTAAGAATGTGACAAAATTCAGGAAAATAGAACGCAAATGCTACCAATAACATTCAATTCTTTTGAAAATCGTCCCAAAATAAACGTTTGAGTCTATTTCATTATACAATTTTACCATTCTTTTGCAATAACGGCTCGATTTTGTCAAGAATGTGACAAAATACAGGAAAATAGAACGCAAATGGTGGCAATATCGTTCAGTTGTATTGAAAAGCGTGTTAAAATGAATGACTGAGTCCATTTTATTATACAATTTTACCATTCTTCTGCAATAACGACTCGATTTTGTCAAAATGTGACTAAATAAAGGAAAATTCAACGCAAATGCTAGTAATATCGTTCAGTTGTATTGAAAGCGTGTCAAAATAGACGACTGAGTCCATTTCATTATACAATTTTACCATTCTTCTGCAATAACGGCTCGAGTTTGTCAAGAATGTGACAAAATACAGGAAAATTCATCGCAAATGCTACCAATAACGTTCAATTCTTTTGAAAATCGTGCCAAATTAAACGGTTGAGTCCATTTCATTATACAATTTTACCATTCTTCTGCAATAACGGCACGATTTTTTTAAGAATGTGACAAAATTCAGGAAAATAGAACGCAAATGCTACCATTAACGTTCAATTCCTTTGAAAATCGTCCCAAAATAAACGGTTGAGTCCATTTCATTATACAATTTTTCCATTCTTTTGCAATAACGGCTCGATTTTGTTAAGAATGTGACAAAATACAGGAAAATAGAACGCAAATGCTACCTATAACGTTCAATTCCTTTGAAAATCGTGCCGAAATAAACGTTTGAGTCTATTTCATTATACAATTTTACCATTCTTTTGCAATAACGGCTCGATTTTGTCAAGAATGTGACAAAATACAGGAAAATAGAACGCAAATGCTAGCAATATCACTCAGTTGTTTTAAAAAGCATGTCAAAATAAGCGACTGAGTCAATTTCATGATACAATTTTACCATTCTTCTGCAATAACGACTCGATTTTGTCAAAATGTGACAAAATAAAGGAAAATTCAACGCAAATGCTAGTAATATCGTTCAGTTGTATTGAAAGCGTGTCAAAATAGACGACTGAGTCTATTTTATTATACAATTTTACTATTCTTCTGCAATAACGGCTCGACTTTGTCAAGAATGTGACAAAATACAGGAAAATAGAACGCAAATGCTAGCAACATCGTTCAGTTGTATTGAAAAGAATGTCAAAATATACGGCTAAGTCTACTTTATTATACAATTTTACGATTCTTCTGCAATAACGGCACGATTTTGTTAAGAATGTGACAAAATACAGGAAAATAGAACGCAAATGCTACCAATAACGTTCAATTCTTTTGAAAATCGTCCCAAAATAAACGGTTGAGTCCATTTCATTTTACAATTTTACCATTCTTTTGCAATAACGGCTCGATTTTGTCAAGAATGTGACAAAATACAGGAAAATAGAACGCAAATGCTAGCAATATCGTTCAGTTGTTTTGAAAAGCATGTCAAAATAAGCGACTGAGTCAATTTCATTATACAATTTTACCATTCTTCTGCAATAACGGCTCGAGTATGTCAAGAATGTGACAAAATACAGGAAAATAGAACGCAAATGCTAGCAACATCGTTCAGTTGTTTTGAATAGCATGTCAAAATGAACGAGTGAGTATTTCATTATGCAATTGTATCATTCTTCTGCAATAACGACTCGATTTTGTTAAGAATGTGACAAAATTGAGGAAAATTCATCGCAAATGCTACCAATAACGTTCAATTCCTTTGAAAATCGTGCCAAAATAAACGGTTGAGTCCATTTCATTATACAATTTTACCATTCTTCTGCAATAACGGCACGATTTTTTTAAGAATGTGACAAAATTCAGGAAAATAGAACGCAAATGCTACCAATAACGTTCAATTCTTTTGAAAATCGTCCCAAAATAAACGTTTGAGTCTATTTCATTATACAATTTTACCATTCTTTTGCAATAACGGCACGATTTTGTTAAGAATGTGACAAAATACAGGAAAATAGAACGCAAATGCTACCTATAACGTTCAATTCCTTTGAAAATCGTGCCGAAATAAACGGTTGAGTCCATTTCATTATACAATTTTACCATTCTTCTGCAATAACGGCACGGTTTTTTTTAGAATGTGACAAAATTCAGGAAAATAGAACGCAAATGCTACCAATAACGTTCAATTCTTTTGAAAATCGTCCCAAAATAAACGTTTGAGTCTATTTTATTATACAATTTTACTATTCTTCTGCAATAGCGGCTCGACTTTGTCAAGAATGTGACAAAATACATAAAAATAGAACGCAAATGCTACCAATAACGTTCAATTCTTTTGAAAATCGTGCCAAAATAAACGGTTGAGTCCATTTCATTATACAATTTTACCATTCTTTTGCAATAACGGCTCGATTTTGTCAAGAATGTGACAAAATACAGGAAAATAGAACGCAAATGCTAGCAATATCGTTCAGTTGTTTTGAGAAGCATGTCAAAATAAGCGACTGAGTCAATTTCATTATACAATTTTACCATTCTTCTGCAATAACGACTCGATTTTGTCAAAATGTGACAAAATAGAGGAAAATTCAACGCAAATGCTAGTAATATCGTTCAGTTGTATTGAAAGCGTGTCAAAATAGACGAGTGAGTCTATTTTATTATACAATTTTACCATTCTTCTGCAATAACGGCTCGACTTTGTCAAGAATGTGACAAAATACAGGAAAATAGAACGCAAATGCTAGCAACATCGTTCAGTTGTATTGAAAAGAATGTCAAAATATACGGCTGAGTCTACTTTATTATACAATTTTACGATTCTTCTGCAATAACGGCACGATTTTGTTAAGAATGTGACAAAATACAGGAAAATAGAACGCAAATGCTACCAATAACGTTCAATTCTTTTGAAAATCGTGCCAAAATAAACGGTTGAGTCCATTTCATTATACAATTTTACCATTCTTCTGCAATAACGACTCGATTTTGTTAAGAATGTGACAAAATTGAGGAAAATTCATCGCAAATGCTACCAATAACGTTTAATTCCTTTGAAAATCGTGCCAAAATAAACGGTTGAGTCCATTTCATTATACAATTTTACCATTCTTTTGCAATAACGGCTCGATTTTGTCAAGAATGTGATAAAATACAGGAAAATAGAACGCAAATGCCAGCAATATCGTTCAGTTGTTTTGAAAAGCATGTCAAAATAAGCGACTGAGTCAATTTCATTATACAATTTTACCATTCTTCTGCAATAACGACTCGATTTTGTCAAAATGTGACAAAATAGAGGAAAATTCAACGCGAATGCTAGTAAAATCGTTCAGTTGTATTGAAAGCGTGTCAAAATAGACGAGTGAGTCTATTTTATTATACAATTTTACTATTCTTCTGCAATAACGGCTCGACTTTGTCAAGAATGTGACAAAATACAGGAAAATAGAACGCAAATGCTAGCAACATCGTTCAGTTGTATTGAAAAGAATGTCAAAATATACGGCTAAGTCTACTTTATTATACAATTTTACGATTCTTCTGCAATAACGGCACGATTTTGTTAAGAATGTGACAAAATACAGGAAAATAGAACGCAAATGCTAGCAACATCGTTCAGTTGTTTTGAATAGCATGTCAAAATGAACGAGTGAGTATTTCATTATGCAATTGTATCATTCTTCTGCAATAACGACTCGATTTTGTTAAGAATGTGACAAAATTGAGGAAAATTCATCGCAAATGCTACCAATAACGTTCAATTCCTTTGAAAATCGTGCCAAAATAAACGGTTGAGTCCATTTCATTATACAATTTTACCATTCTTCTGCAATAACGGCACGATTTTTTTAAGAATGTGACAAAATTCAGGAAAATAGAACGCAAATGCTACCAATAACGTTCAATTCTTTTGAAAATCGTCCCAAAATAAACGGTTGAGTCCATTTCATTATACAATTTTACCATTCTTTTGCAATAACGGCTCGATTTTGTCAAGAATGTGACAAAATACAGGAAAATAGAACGCAAATGCTAGCAATATCGTTCAGTTGTTTTGAAAAGCATGTCAAAATAAGCAACTGAGTCAATTTCATTATACAATTTTACCATTCTTCTGCAATAACGACTCGATTTTGTCAAAATGGGACAAAATAGAGGAAAATTCAACGCAAATGCTAGTAATATCGTTCAGTTGTATTGAAAGCGTGTCAAAATAGACGACTGAGTCTATTTTATTATACAATTTTACTATTCTTCTGCAATAACGGCTCGACTTTGTCAAGAATGTGAGAAAATACAGGAAAATAGAACGCAAATGCCACCAATAACGTTCAATTCTTTTGAAAATCGTGCCAAAATAAACGGTTGAGTCCATTTTATTATACAATTTTACCATTCTTCTGCAACAACGACTCGATTTTGTCAAAAATGTGACAAAATACAGGAAAATTCAAGGCAAATGCTAGTAATATCGTTCAGTTGCTTTGAAAAGCATGTCAAAATAAGCGACTGAGTCAATTTCATTATACAATTTTACCATTCTTCTGCAATAATGACTCGATTTTGTCAAAAATGTGACAAAATACAGGAAAATAGAACGCAAATGCTAGCAAAATCGTTCAGTTGTATTGAAAAGCGTGTCAAAATAAACGGCTGAGTCTATTTTATTATACAATTTTACCATTCTTCTGCAATAACGGCACGATTTTGTCAAGAACGTGACAAAATTGAGGAAAATTCATCGCAAATGCTACCAATAACGTTCAATTCCTTTGAAAATCGTGCCAAAATAAACGGTTGAGTCCATTTCATTATACAATTTTACCATTCTTCTGCAATAACGGCACGATTTTTTTAAGAATGTGACAAAATTCAGGAAAATAGAACGCAAATGCTACCAATAACATTCAATTCTTTTGAAAATCGTCCCAAAATAAACGTTTGAGTCTATTTCATTATACAATTTTACCATTCTTTTGCAATAACGGCTCGATTTTGTCAAGAATGTGACAAAATACAGGAAAATAGAACGCAAATGCTAGCAATATCGTTCAGTTGTTTTGAAAAGCATGTCAAAATAAGCGACTGAGTCAATTTCATTATACAATTTTACCATTCTTCTGCAATAACGGCTCGAGTATGTCAAGAATGTGACAAAATACAGGAAAATAGAACGCAAATGCTAGCAACATCGTTCAGTTGTTTTGAATAGCATGTCAAAATGAACGAGTGAGTATTTCATTATGCAATTGTATCATTCTTCTGCAATAACGACTCGATTTTGTTAAGAATGTGACAAAATTGAGGAAAATTCATCGCAAATGCTACCAATAACGTTCAATTCCTTTGAAAATCGTGCCAAAATAAACGGTTGAGTCCATTTCATTATACAATTTTACCATTCTTCTGCAATAACGGCACGATTTTTTTAAGAATGTGACAAAATTCAGGAAAATAGAACGCAAATGCTACCAATAACGTTCAATTCTTTTGAAAATCGTCCCAAAATAAACGTTTGAGTCTATTTCATTATACAATTTTACCATTCTTTTGCAATAACGGCACGATTTTGTTAAGAATGTGACAAAATACAGGAAAATAGAACGCAAATGCTACCTATAACGTTCAATTCCTTTGAAAATCGTGCCGAAATAAACGGTTGAGTCCATTTCATTATACAATTTTACCATTCTTCTGCAATAACGGCACGGTTTTTTTTAGAATGTGACAAAATTCAGGAAAATAGAACGCAAATGCTACCAATAACGTTCAATTCTTTTGAAAATCGTCCCAAAATAAACGTTTGAGTCTATTTTATTATACAATTTTACTATTCTTCTGCAATAGCGGCTCGACTTTGTCAAGAATGTGACAAAATACATAAAAATAGAACGCAAATGCTACCAATAACGTTCAATTCTTTTGAAAATCGTGCCAAATAAACGGTTGAGTCCATTTCATTATACAATTTTACCATTCTTTTGCAATAACGGCTCGATTTTGTCAAGAATGTGACAAAATACAGGAAAATAGAACGCAAATGCTAGCAATATCGTTCAGTTGTTTTGAGAAGCATGTCAAAATAAGCGACTGAGTCAATTTCATTATACAATTTTACCATTCTTCTGCAATAACGACTCGATTTTGTCAAAATGTGACAAAATAGAGGAAAATTCAACGCAAATGCTAGTAATATCGTTCAGTTGTATTGAAAGCGTGTCAAAATAGACGAGTGAGTCTATTTTATTATACAATTTTACCATTCTTCTGCAATAACGGCTCGACTTTGTCAAGAATGTGACAAAATACAGGAAAATAGAACGCAAATGCTAGCAACATCGTTCAGTTGTATTGAAAAGAATGTCAAAATATACGGCTGAGTCTACTTTATTATACAATTTTACGATTCTTCTGCAATAACGGCACGATTTTGTTAAGAATGTGACAAAATACAGGAAAATAGAACGCAAATGCTACCAATAACGTTCAATTCTTTTGAAAATCGTGCCAAAATAAACGGTTGAGTCCATTTCATTATACAATTTTACCATTCTTCTGCAATAACGACTCGATTTTGTTAAGAATGTGACAAAATTGAGGAAAATTCATCGCAAATGCTACCAATAACGTTTAATTCCTTTGAAAATCGTGCCAAAATAAACGGTTGAGTCCATTTCATTATACAATTTTACCATTCTTTTGCAATAACGGCTCGATTTTGTCAAGAATGTGATAAAATACAGGAAAATAGAACGCAAATGCCAGCAATATCGTTCAGTTGTTTTGAAAAGCATGTCAAAATAAGCGACTGAGTCAATTTCATTATACAATTTTACCATTCTTCTGCAATAACGACTCGATTTTGTCAAAATGTGACAAAATAGAGGAAAATTCAACGCGAATGCTAGTAAAATCGTTCAGTTGTATTGAAAGCGTGTCAAAATAGACGAGTGAGTCTATTTTATTATACAATTTTACTATTCTTCTGCAATAACGGCTCGACTTTGTCAAGAATGTGACAAAATACAGGAAAATAGAACGCAAATGCTAGCAACATCGTTCAGTTGTATTGAAAAGAATGTCAAAATATACGGCTAAGTCTACTTTATTATACAATTTTACGATTCTTCTGCAATAACGGCACGATTTTGTTAAGAATGTGACAAAATACAGGAAAATAGAACGCAAATGCTACCAATAACGTTCAATTCTTTTGAAAATCGTCCCAAAATAAACGGTTGAGTCCATTTCATTTTACAATTTTACCATTCTTTTGCAATAACGGCTCGATTTTGTCAAGAATGTGACAAAATACAGGAAAATAGAACGCAAATGCTAGCAATATCGTTCAGTTGTTTTGAAAAGCATGTCAAAATAAGCGACTGAGTCAATTTCATTATACAATTTTACCATTCTTCTGCAATAACGGCTCGAGTATGTCAAGAATGTGACAAAATACAGGAAAATAGAACGCAAATGCTAGCAACATCGTTCAGTTGTTTTGAATAGCATGTCAAAATGAACGAGTGAGTATTTCATTATGCAATTGTATCATTCTTCTGCAATAACGGCTCGATTTTGTCAAGAATGTGACAAAATACAGGAAAATAGAACGCAAATGCTAGCAATATCGTTCAGTTGTTTTGAAAAGCATGTCAAAATAAGCAACTGAGTCAATTTCATTATACAATTTTACCATTCTTCTGCAATAACGACTCGATTTTGTCAAAATGGGACAAAATAGAGGAAAATTCAACGCAAATGCTAGTAATATCGTTCAGTTGTATTGAAAGCGTGTCAAAATAGACGACTGAGTCTATTTTATTATACAATTTTACTATTCTTCTGCAATAACGGCTCGACTTTGTCAAGAATGTGAGAAAATACAGGAAAATAGAACGCAAATGCCACCAATAACGTTCAATTCTTTTGAAAATCGTGCCAAAATAAACGGTTGAGTCCATTTTATTATACAATTTTACCATTCTTCTGCAACAACGACTCGATTTTGTCAAAAATGTGACAAAATACAGGAAAATTCAAGGCAAATGCTAGTAATATCGTTCAGTTGCTTTGAAAAGCATGTCAAAATAAGCGACTGAGTCAATTTCATTATACAATTTTACCATTCTTCTGCAATAATGACTCGATTTTGTCAAAAATGTGACAAAATACAGGAAAATAGAACGCAAATGCTAGCAAAATCGTTCAGTTGTATTGAAAAGCGTGTCAAAATAAACGGCTGAGTCTATTTTATTATACAATTTTACCATTCTTCTGCAATAACGGCACGATTTTGTCAAGAACGTGACAAAATTGAGGAAAATTCATCGCAAATGCTACCAATAACGTTCAATTCCTTTGAAAATCGTGCCAAAATAAACGGTTGAGTCCATTTCATTATACAATTTTACCATTCTTCTGCAATAACGGCACGATTTTTTTAAGAATGTGACAAAATTCAGGAAAATAGAACGCAAATGCTACCAATAACATTCAATTCTTTTGAAAATCGTCCCAAAATAAACGTTTGAGTCTATTTCATTATACAATTTTACCATTCTTTTGCAATAACGGCTCGATTTTGTCAAGAATGTGACAAAATACAGGAAAATAGAACGCAAATGGTGGCAATATCGTTCAGTTGTATTGAAAAGCGTGTTAAAATGAATGACTGAGTCCATTTTATTATACAATTTTACCATTCTTCTGCAATAACGACTCGATTTTGTCAAAATGTGACTAAATAAAGGAAAATTCAACGCAAATGCTAGTAATATCGTTCAGTTGTATTGAAAGCGTGTCAAAATAGACGACTGAGTCCATTTCATTATACAATTTTACCATTCTTCTGCAATAACGGCTCGAGTTTGTCAAGAATGTGACAAAATACAGGAAAATTCATCGCAAATGCTACCAATAACGTTCAATTCTTTTGAAAATCGTGCCAAATTAAACGGTTGAGTCCATTTCATTATACAATTTTACCATTCTTCTGCAATAACGGCACGATTTTTTTAAGAATGTGACAAAATTCAGGAAAATAGAACGCAAATGCTACCATTAACGTTCAATTCCTTTGAAAATCGTCCCAAAATAAACGGTTGAGTCCATTTCATTATACAATTTTTCCATTCTTTTGCAATAACGGCTCGATTTTGTTAAGAATGTGACAAAATACAGGAAAATAGAACGCAAATGCTACCTATAACGTTCAATTCCTTTGAAAATCGTGCCGAAATAAACGGTTGAGTCCATTTCATTATACAATTTTACCATTCTTCTGCAATAACGGCACGATTTTTTTAAGAATGTGACAAAATTCAGGAAAATAGAACGCAAATGCTACCAATAACGTTCAATTCTTTTGAAAATCGTCCCAAAATAAACGTTTGAGTCTATTTCATTATACAATTTTACCATTCTTTTGCAATAACGGCTCGATTTTGTCAAGAATGTGACAAAATACAGGAAAATAGAACGCAAATGCTAGCAATATCACTCAGTTGTTTTAAAAAGCATGTCAAAATAAGCGACTGAGTCAATTTCATGATACAATTTTACCATTCTTCTGCAATAACGACTCGATTTTGTCAAAATGTGACAAAATAAAGGAAAATTCAACGCAAATGCTAGTAATATCGTTCAGTTGTATTGAAAGCGTGTCAAAATAGACGACTGAGTCTATTTTATTATACAATTTTACTATTCTTCTGCAATAGCGGCTCGACTTTGTCAAGAGTGTGACAAAATACATAAAAATAGAACGCAAATGCTACCAATAACGTTCAATTCTTTTGAAAATCGTGCCAAAATAAACGGTTGAGTCCATTTCATTATACAATTTTACCATTCTTTTGCAATAACGGCTCGATTTTGTCAAGAATGTGACAAAATACATTAAAATAGAACGCAAATGCTAGCAATATCGTTCAGTTGTTTTGAGAAGCATGTCAAAATAAGCGACTGAGTCAATTTCATTATACAATTTTACCATTCTTCTGCAATAACGACTCGATTTTGTCAAAATGTGACAAAATAGAGGAAAATTCAACGCAAATGCTAGTAATATCGTTCAGTTGTATTGAAAGCGTGTCAAAATAGACGAGTGAGTCTATTTTATTATACAATTTTACTATTCTTCTGCAATAACGGCTCGACTTTGTCAAGAATGTGACAAAATACAGGAAAATAGAACGCAAATGCTAGCAACATCGTTCAGTTGTATTGAAAAGAATGTCAAAATATACGGCTGAGTCTACTTTATTATACAATTTTACGATTCTTCTGCAATAACGGCACGATTTTGTTAAGAATGTGACAAAATACGGGAAAATAGAACGCAAATGCTACCAATAACGTTCAATTCTTTTGAAAATCGTCCCAAAATAAACGTTTGAGTCTATTTCATTATACAATTTTACCATTCTTTTGCAATAACGGCTCGATTTTGTCAAGAATGTGACAAAATACAGGAAAATAGAACGCAAATGCTAGCAATATCACTCAGTTGTTTTAAAAAGCATGTCAAAATAAGCGACTGAGTCAATTTCATGATACAATTTTACCATTCTTCTGCAATAACGACTCGATTTTGTCAAAATGTGACAAAATAAAGGAAAATTCAACGCAAATGCTAGTAATATCGTTCAGTTGTATTGAAAGCGTGTCAAAATAGACGACTGAGTCTATTTTATTATACAATTTTACTATTCTTCTGCAATAGCGGCTCGACTTTGTCAAGAGTGTGACAAAATACATAAAAATAGAACGCAAATGCTACCAATAACGTTCAATTCTTTTGAAAATCGTGCCAAAATAAACGGTTGAGTCCATTTCATTATACAATTTTACCATTCTTTTGCAATAACGGCTCGATTTTGTCAAGAATGTGACAAAATACATTAAAATAGAACGCAAATGCTAGCAATATCGTTCAGTTGTTTTGAGAAGCATGTCAAAATAAGCGACTGAGTCAATTTCATTATACAATTTTACCATTCTTCTGCAATAACGACTCGATTTTGTCAAAATGTGACAAAATAGAGGAAAATTCAACGCAAATGCTAGTAATATCGTTCAGTTGTATTGAAAGCGTGTCAAAATAGACGAGTGAGTCTATTTTATTATACAATTTTACTATTCTTCTGCAATAACGGCTCGACTTTGTCAAGAATGTGACAAAATACAGGAAAATAGAACGCAAATGCTAGCAACATCGTTCAGTTGTATTGAAAAGAATGTCAAAATATACGGCTGAGTCTACTTTATTATACAATTTTACGATTCTTCTGCAATAACGGCACGATTTTGTTAAGAATGTGACAAAATACGGGAAAATAGAACGCAAATGCTACCAATAACGTTCAATTCTTTTGAAAATCGTGCCAAAATAAACGGTTGAGTCCATTTCATTATACAATTTTACCATTCTTCTGCAATAACGGCTCGAGTTTGTCAAGAATGTGACAAAATACAGGAAAATAGAACGCAAATGCTAGCAACATCGTTCAGTTGTTTTGAATAGCATGTCAAAATGAACGAGTGAGGATTTCATTATGCAATTGTATCATTCTTCTGCAATAACGACTCGATTTTGTTAAGAATGTGACAAAATTGAGGAAAATTCATCGCAAATGCTACCAATAACGTTCAATTCCTTTGAAAATCGTGCCAAAATAAACGGTTGAGTCCATTTCATTATACAATTTTACCATTCTTCTGCAATAACGGCACGATTTTTTTAAGAATGTGACAAAATTCAGGAAAATAGAACGCAAATGCTACCAATAACGTTCAATTCTTTTGAAAATCGTCCCAAAATAAACGGTTGAGTCCATTTCATTATACAATTTTACAATTCTTTTGCAATAACGGCTCGATTTTGTCAAGAATGTGATAAAATACAGGAAAATAGAACGCAAATGCTAGCAATATCGTTCAGTTGTTTTGAAAAGCATGTCAAAATAAGCGACTGAGTCAATTTCATTATACAATTTTACCATTCTTCTGCAATAACGACTCGATTTTGTCAAAATGTGACAAAATAGAGGAAAATTCAACGCGAATGCTAGTCATATCGTTCAGTTGTATTGAAAGCGTGTCAAAATAGACGAGTGAGTCTATTTTATTATACAATTTTGCTATTCTTCTGCAATAACGGCTCGACTTTGTCAAGAATGTGACAAAATACAGGAAAATAGAACGCAAATGCTAGCAACATCGTTCAGTTGTATTGAAAAGAATGTCAAAATATACGGCTAAGTCTACTTTATTATACAATTTTACGATTCTTCTGCAATAACGGCACGATTTTGTTAAGAATGTGACAAAATACAGGAAAATAGAACGCAAATGCTACCAATAACGTTCAATTCTTTTGAAAATCGTCCCAAAATAAACGGTTGAGTCCATTTCATTTTACAATTTTACCATTCTTTTGCAATAACGGCTCGATTTTGTCAAGAATGTGACAAAATACAGGAAAATAGAACGCAAATGCTAGCAATATCGTTCAGTTGTTTTGAAAAGCATGTCAAAATAAGCGACTGAGTCCATTTCATTATACAATTTTACCATTCATCTGCAATAACGGCTCGAGTTTGTCAAGAATGTGACAAAATACAGGAAAATAGAACGCAAATGCTAGCAACATCGTTCAGTTGTTTTGAATAGCATGTCAAAATGAACGAGTGAGTATTTCATTATGCAATTGTATCATTCTTCTGCAATAACGACTCCATTTTGTTAAGAATGTGACAAAATTCAGGAAAATAGAACGCAAATGCTACCAATAACGTTCAATTCTTTTGAAAATCGTGCCAAAATAAACGGTTGAGTCCATTTCATTATACAATTTTACCATTCTTCTGCAATAACGGCTCGATTTTGTCAAAATGTGACAAAATAGAGGAAAATTCAACGCAAATGCTAGTAATATCGTTCAGTTGTATTAGTCTATTTCATTATACAATTTTACCATTCTTTTGCAATAACGGCTCGATTTTGTCAAGAATGTGACAAAATACAGGAAAATAGAACGCAAATGCTAGCAACATCGTTCAGTTGTTTTAAAAAGCATGTCAAAATAAGCGACTGAGTCAATTTCATTATACAATTTTACCATTCTTCTGCAATAACGACTCGATTTTGTCAAAATGTGACAAAATAAAGGAAAATTCAACGCAAATGCTAGTGATATCGTTCAGTTGTATTGAATGCGTGTCAAAATAGACGACTGAGTCTATTTTATTATACAATTTTACTATTCTTCTGCAATAACGGCTCGACTTTGTCAAGAATGTGACAAAATACAGGAAAATAGAACGCAAATGCTACCAATAACGTTCAATTCCTTTGAAAATCGTCCCAAAATAAACGGTTGAGTCCATTTCATTATACAATTTTACCATTCTATTGCAATAACGGCTCGACTTTGTCAAGAATGTGAGAAAATACAGGAAAATAGAACGCAAATGCCACCAATAACGTTCAATTCTTTTGAAAATCGTGCCAAAATAAACGGTTGAGTCCATTTTATTATACAATTTTACCATTCTTCTGCAACAACGACTCGATTTTGTCAAAAATGTGACAAAATACAGGAAAATTCAAGGCAAATGCTAGTAATATCGTTCAGTTGCTTTGAAAAGCATGTTAAAATAAGCGACTGAGTCAATTTCATTATACAATTTTACCATTCTTCTGCAATAACGGCACGATTTTGTTAAGAATGTGACAAAATACAGGAAAATAGAACGCAAATGCTGGCAAAATCGTTCAGTTGTATTGAAAAGCGTGTCAAAATAAACGGCTGAGTCTATTTTATTATACAATTTTACCATTCTTCTGCAATAACGGCACGATTTTGTCAAGAACGTGACAAAATTGAGGAAAATTCATCGCAAATGCTACCAATAACGTTCTATTCTTTTGAAAATCGTGCCAAATTAAACGGTTGAGTCCATTTCATTATACAATTTTACCATTCTTCTGCAATAACGGCACGATTTTGTTAAGAATGTGACAAAATACAGGAAAATAGAACGCAAATGCTAGCAAAATCGTTCAGTTGTATTGAAAAGCGTGTCAAAATAAACGGCTGAGTCTATTTTATTATACAATTTTACCATTCTTCTGCAATAACGGCACGATTTTGTCAAGAACGCGACAAAATTGAGGAAAATTCATCGCAAATTCTACCAATAACGTTCAATTCCTTTGAAAATCGTGCCAAAATAAACGGTTGAGTCCATTTCATTATACAATTTTACCATTCTTCTGCAATAACGGCACGATTTTTTTAAGAATGTGACAAAATTCAGGAAAATAGAACGCAAATGCTAGCAACATCGTTCAGTTGTTTTAAAAAGCATGTCAAAATAAGCGACTGAGTCAATTTCATTATACAATTTTACCATTCTTCTGCAATAACGACTCGATTTTGTCAAAATGTGACAAAATAAAGGAAAATTCAACGCAAATGCTAGTGATATCGTTCAGTTGTATTGAATGCGTGTCAAAATAGACGACTGAGTCTATTTTATTATACAATTTTACTATTCTTCTGCAATAACGGCTCGACTTTGTCAAGAATGTGACAAAATTCAGGAAAATTCATCGCAAATGCTACCAATAACGTTCAATTCCTTTGAAAATCGTGCCAAAATAAACGGTTGAGTCCATTTCATTATACAATTTTACCATTCTTCTGCAATAACGGCACGATTTTTTTAAGAATCTGACAAAATTCAGGAAAATAGAACGCAAATGCCACCAATAACGTTCAATTCCTTTGAAAATCGTCCCAAAATAAACGGTTGAGTACATTTCATTATACAATTTTACCATTCTTTTGCAATAACGGCTCGATTTTGTCAAAAATGTGACAAAATACAGGAAAATTCAAGGCAAATGCTAGTAATATCGTTCAGTTGCTTTGAAAAGCATGTCAAAATAAGCGACTGAGTCAATTTCATTATACAATTTTACCATTCTTCTGCAATAACGGCACGATTTTGTTAAGAATGTGACAAAATACAGGAAAATAGAACGCAAATGCTAGCAAAATCGTTCAGTTGTATTGAAAAGCGTGTCAAAATAAACGGCTGAGTCTATTTTATTATACAATTTTACCATTCTTCTGCAATAACGGCTCGACTTTGTCAAGAATGTGACAAAATACAGGAAAATAGAACGCAAATGCTACCAATAACGTTCAGTTCTTTTGAAAATCGTGCCTAATTAAACGGTCGAGTCCATTTCATTATACAATTTTTCCATTCTTCTGCAATAACGACTCGATTTTGTCAAGAACGTGACAAAATTCAGGAAAATTCATCGCAAATGCTACCAATAACGTCCAATTCCTTTGAAAATCGTGCCAAAATAAACGGTTGAGTCCATTTCATTATACAATTTTACCATTCTTCTGCAATAACGGCACGATTTTTTTAAGAATGTGACAAAATTCAGGAAAATAGAACGCAAATGCTACCAATCACGTTCAATTCTTTTGAAAATCGTCCCAAAATAAACGTTTGAGTCTATTTCATTATACAATTTTACCATTCTTTTGCAATAACGGCTCGATTTTGTCAAGAATGTGACAAAATACAGGAAAATAGAACGCAAATGCTAGCAACATCGTTCAGTTGTTTTAAAAAGCATGTCAAAATAAGCGACTGAGTCAATTTAATAATACAATTTTACCATTCTTCTGCAATAACGACTCGATTTTGTCAAAATGTGACAAAATAAAGGAAAATTCAACGCAAATGCTAGTGATATCGTTCAGTTGTATTGAATGCGTGTCAAAATAGACGACTGAGTCTATTTTATTATACAATTTTACTATTCTTCTGCAATAACGGCTCGACTTTGTCAAGAATATGACAAAATACAGGAAAATAGAACGCAAATGCTACCAATAACGTACAATTCCTTTGAAAATCGTCCCAAAATAAACTGTTGAGTCTATTTCATTATACAATTTTACCATTCTTTTGCAATAACGGCTCGACTTTGTCAAGAATGTGAGAAAATACAGGAAAATAGAACGCAAATGCCACCAATAACGTTCAATTCTTTTGAAAATCGTGCCAAAATAAACGGTTGAGTCCATTTTATTATACAATTTTACCATTCTTCTGCAACAACGACTCGATTTTGTCAAAAATGTGACAAAATACAGGAAAATTCAAGGCAAATGCTAGTAATATCGTTCAGTTGCTTTGAAAAGCATGTCAAAATAAGCGACTGAGTCAATTTCATTATACAATTTTACCATTCTTCTGCAATAACGGCACGATTTTGTTAAGAATGTGACAAAATACAGGAAAATAGAACGCAAATGCTAGCAAAATCGTTCAGTTGTATTGAAAAGCGTGTCAAAATAAACGGCTGAGTCTATTTTATTATACAATTTTACCATTCTTCTGCAATAACGGCACGATTTTGTCAAGAACGTGACAAAATTGAGGAAAATTCATCGCAAATGCTACCAATAACGTTCAATTCTTTTGAAAATCGTGCCAAATTAAACGGTTGAGTCCATTTCATTATACAATTTTACCATTCTTCAGCAATAACGGCACGATTTTGTTAAGAATGTGACAAAATACAGGAAAATAGAACGCAAATGCTAGCAAAATCGTTCAGTTGTATTGAAAAGCGTGTCAAAATAAACGGCTGAGTCTATTTTATTATACAATTTTACCATTCTTCTGCAATAACGGCACGATTTTGTCAAGAACGCGACAAAATTGAGGAAAATTCATCGCAAATTCTACCAATAACGTTCAATTCCTTTGAAAATCGTGCCAAAATAAACGGTTGAGTCCATTTCATTATACAATTTTACCATTCTTCTGCAATAACGGCACGATTTTTTTAAGAATGTGACAAAATTCAGGAAAATAGAACGCAAATGCTACCAATAACGTTCAATTCTTTTGAAAATCGTCCCAAAATAAACGTTTGAGTCTATTTCATTATACAATTTTACCATTCTTTTGCAATAACGGCTCGATTTTGTCAAGAATGTGACAAAATACAGGAAAATAGAACGTAAATGCTAGCAACATCGTTCAGTTGTTTTAAAAAGCATGTCAAAATAAGCGACTGAGTCAATTTAATTATACAATTTTACCATTCTTCCGCAATAACGACTCGATTTTGTCAAAATGTGACAAAATAAAGGAAAGTTCAACGCAAATGCTAGTGATATCGTTCAGTTGTATTGAATGCGTGTCAAAATAGACGACTGAGTCTATTTTATTATACAATTTTACTATTCTTCTGCAATAACGGCTCGACTTTGTCAAGAATGTGACAAAATACAGGAAAATAGAACGCAAATGCTACCAATAACGTTCAATTCCTTTGAAAATCGTCCCAAAATAAACGGTTGAGTCCATTTCATTATACAATTTTACCATTCTTTTGCAATAACGGCTCGATTTTGTCAAGAATGTGACAAAATACAGGAAAATAGAACGCAAATGCTAGCAACATCGTTCAGTTGTTTTAAAAAGCATGTCAAAATAAGCTACTGAGTCAATTTAATTATACAATTTTACCATTCTTCTGCAATAACGACTCGATTTTGTCAAAATGTGACAAAATAAAGGAAAATTCAACGCAAATGCTAGTGATATCGTTCAGTTGTACTGAATGCGTGTCAAAATAGACGACTGAGTCTATTTTATTATACAATTTTACTATTCTTCTGCAATAACGGCTCGACTTTGTCAAGAATGTGACAAAATACAGGAAAATAGAACGCAAATGCTACCAATAACGTTCAATTCCTTTGAAAATCGTCCCAAAATAAACGGTTGAGTCCATTTCATTATACAATTTTACCATTCTTTTGCAATAACGGCTCGACTTTGTCAAGAATGTGAGAAAATACAGGAAAATAGAACGCAAATGCCACCAATAACGTTCAATTCTTTTGAAAATCGTGCCAAAATAAACGGTTGAGTCCATTTTATTATACAATTTTACCATTCTTCTGCAAAAACGACTCGATTTTGTCAAAAATGTGACAAAATACAGGAAAATTCAAGGCAAATGCTAGTAATATCGTTCAGTTGCTTTGAAAAGCATGTCAAAATAAGCGACTGAGTCAATTTCATTATACAATTTTACCATTCTTCTGCAATAACGGCACGATTTTGTCAAGAACGTGACAAAATTGAGGAAAATTCATCGCAAATGCTACCAATAACGTTCAATTCTTTTGAAAATCGTGCCAAATTAAACGGTTGAGTCCATTTCATTATACAATTTTACCATTCTTCAGCAATAACGGCACGATTTTGTTAAGAATGTGACAAAATACAGGAAAATAGAACGCAAATGCTACCAATAACGTTCAGTTCTTTTGAAAATCGTGCCTAATTAAACGGTCGAGTCCATTTCATTATAAAATTTTTCCATTCTTCTGCAATAACGACTCGATTTTGTCAAGAACGTGACAAAATTCAGGAAAATTCATCGCAAATGCTACCAATAACGTCCAATTCCTTTGAAAATCGTGCCAAAATAAACGGTTGAGTCCATTTCATTATACAATTTTACCATTCTTCTGCAATAACGGCACGATTTTGTCAAGAACGCGACAAAATTGAGGAAAATTCATCGCAAATTCTACCAATAACGTTCAATTCCTTTGAAAATCGTGCCAAAATAAACGGTTGAGTCCATTTCATTATACAATTTTACCATTCTTCTGCAATAACGGCACGATTTTTTTAAGAATGTGACAAAATTCAGGAAAATAGAACGCAAATGCTACCAATAACGTTCAATTCTTTTGAAAATCGTCCCAAAATAAACGTTTGAGTCTATTTCATTATACAATTTTACCATTCTTTTGCAATAACGGCTCGATTTTGTCAAGAATGTGACAAAATACAGGAAAATAGAACGCAAATGCTAGCAACATCGTTCAGTTGTTTTAAAAAGCATGTCAAAATAAGCTACTGAGTCAATTTAATTATACAATTTTACCATTCTTCTGCAATAACGACTCGATTTTGTCAAAATGTGACAAAATAAAGGAAAATTCAACGCAAATGCTAGTGATATCGTTCAGTTGTACTGAATGCGTGTCAAAATAGACGACTGAGTCTATTTTATTATACAATTTTACTATTCTTCTGCAATAACGGCTCGACTTTGTCAAGAATGTGACAAAATACAGGAAAATAGAACGCAAATGCTACCAATAACGTTCAATTCCTTTGAAAATCGTCCCAAAATAAACGGTTGAGTCCATTTCATTATACAATTTTACCATTCTTTTGCAATAACGGCTCGACTTTGTCAAGAATGTGAGAAAATACAGGAAAATAGAACGCAAATGCCACCAATAACGTTCAATTCTTTTGAAAATCGTGCCAAAATAAACGGTTGAGTCCATTTTATTATACAATTTTACCATTCTTCTGCAAAAACGACTCGATTTTGTCAAAAATGTGACAAAATACAGGAAAATTCAAGGCAAATGCTAGTAATATCGTTCAGTTGCTTTGAAAAGCATGTCAAAATAAGCGACTGAGTCAATTTCATTATACAATTTTACCATTCTTCTGCAATAACGGCACGATTTTGTTAAGAATGTGACAAAATACAGGAAAATAGAACGCAAATGCTAGCAAAATCGTTCAGTTGTATTGAAAAGCGTGTCAAAATAAACGGCTGAGTCTATTTTATTATACAATTTTACCATTCTTCTGCAATAACGGCACGATTTTGTCAAGAACGTGACAAAATTGAGGAAAATTCATCGCAAATGCTACCAATAACGTTCAATTCTTTTGAAAATCGTGCCAAATTAAACGGTTGAGTCCATTTCATTATACAATTTTACCATTCTTCAGCAATAACGGCACGATTTTGTTAAGAATGTGACAAAATACAGGAAAATAGAACGCAAATGCTAGCAAAATCGTTCAGTTGTATTGAAAAGCGTGTCAAAATAAACGGCTGAGTCTATTTTATTATACAATTTTACCATTCTTCTGCAATAACGGCACGATTTTGTCAAGAACGCGACAAAATTGAGGAAAATTCATCGCAAATTCTACCAATAACGTTCAATTCCTTTGAAAATCGTGCCAAAATAAACGGTTGAGTCCATTTCATTATACAATTTTACCATTCTTCTGCAATAACGGCACGATTTTTTTAAGAATGTGACAAAATTCAGGAAAATAGAACGCAAATGCCACCAATAACGTTCAATTCTTTTGAAAATCGTCCCAAAATAAACGTTTGAGTCTATTTCATTATACAATTTTACCATTCTTTTGCAATAACGGCTCGATTTTGTCAAGAATGTGACAAAATACAGGAAAATAGAACGCAAATGCTAGCAACATCGTTCAGTTGTTTTAAAAAGCATGTCAAAATAAGCGACTGAGTCAATTTCATTATAGAATTTTACCATTCTTCTGCAATAACGACTCGATTTTGTCAAAATGTGACAAAATAAAGGAAAATTCAACGCAAATGCTAGTGATATCGTTCAGTTGTATTGAATGCGTGTCAAAATAGACGACTGAGTCTATTTTATTATACAATTTTACTATTCTTCTGCAATAACGGCTCGACTTTGTCAAGAATGTGACAAAATTCAGGAAAATTCATCGCAAATGCTACCAATAACGTTCAATTCCTTTGAAAATCGTCCCAAAATAAACGGTTGAGTCCATTTCATTATACAATTTTACCATTCTTCTGCAATAACGGCTCGAGTTTGTCAAGAATGTGACAAAATACAGGAAAATAGAACGCAAATGCTACCAATAACGTTCAATTCTTTTGAAAATCGTGCCAAAATAAACGGTTGAGTCCATTTCATTATACAATTTTACCATTCTTCTGCAATAACGGCTCGAGTTTGTCAAGAATGTGACAAAATACAGGAAAATAGAACGCAAATGCTAGCAACATCGTTCAGTTGTTTTGAATAGTATGTCAAAATGAACGAGTGAGTATTTCATAATGCAATTGTATCATTCTTCTGCAATAACGACTCTTTTTTGTCAAGAACGTGACAAAATTCAGGAAAATGCATCGCAAATGCTACCAATAACGTTCAATTCTTTTGAAGATCGTCCCAAAATAAACGTTTGAGTCTATTTCATTATACAATTTTACCATTCTTTCGCAATAACGGCTCGATTTTGTCAAGAATGTGACAAAATACAGGAAAATAGAACGCAAATGCTAGCAATATCGTTCAGTTGTTTTAAAAAGCATGTCAAAATAAGCGACTGAGTCAATTTCATCATACAATTTTACCATTCTTCTGCAATAACGACTCGATTTTGTCAAAATGTGACAAAATATAGGAAAATTCAACGCAAATGCTAGTAATATCGTTCAGTTGTATTGAAAGCGTGTCAAAATAGACGACTGAGTCTATTTTATTATACAATTTTACTATTCTTCTGCAATAACGGCTCGACTTTGTCAAGAATGTGACAAAATACGGGAAAATAGAACGCAAATGCTACCAATAACGTTCAGTTCTTTTGAAAATCGTGCCTAATTAAACGGTCGAGTCCATTTCATTATACAATTTTTCCATTCTTCTGCAATAACGACTCGATTTTGTCAAGAACGTGACAAAATTCAGGAAAATTCATCGCAAATGCTACCAATAACGTCCAATTCCTTAGAAAATCGTGCCAAAATAAACGGTTGAGTCCATTTCATTATACAATTTTACCATTCTTTTGCAATAACGGCTCGATTTTGTCAAGAATGTGACAAAATACAGGAAAATAGAACGCAAATGCTAGCAACATCGTTCAGTTGTTTTGAATAGCATGTCAAAATGAACGAGTGAGTATTTCATTATGCAATTGTATCATTCTTCTGCAATAATGACTCTTTTTTGTCAAGAACGTGACAAAATTCAAGAAAATGCATCGCAAAAGCTACCAATAACGTTCAATTCCTTTGAAAATCGTGCCAAAATAAACGGTTGAGTCCATTTCATTATACAATTTTACCATTCATTTGCAATAACGGCTCGAGTTTGTCAAGAATGTGACAAAATACAGGAAAATAGAACGCAAATGCTAGCAACATCGTTCAGTTGTTTTGAATAGCATGTCAAAATGAACGAGTGAGTATTTCATTATGCAATTGTATCATTCTTCTGCAATAATGACTCTTTTTTGTCAAGAACGTGACAAAATTCAGGAAAATGCATCGCAAAAGCTACCAATAACGTTCAATTCCTTTGAAAATCGTCCCAAAATAAACGGTTGAGTCCATTTCATTATACAATTTTACCATTCTTTTGCAATAACGGCTCGATTTTGTCAAGAATGTGACAAAATACAGGAAAATAGAACGCAAATGCTAGCAATATCGTTCAGTTGTTTTGAAAAGCATGTCAAAATAAGCGACTGAGTCAATTTCATTATACAATTTTACCATTCTTCTGCAATAACGACTCGATTTTGTCAAAATGTGACAAAATAAAGGAAAATTCAACGCAAATGCTAGCAACATCGTTCAGTTGTTTTAAAAAGCATGTCAAAATAAGCGACTGAGTCAATTTCATTATACAATTTTACCATTCTTCTGCAATAACGACTCGATTTTGTCAAAATGTGACAAAATAAAGGAAAATTCAACGCAAATGCTAGTGATATCGTTCAGTTGTATTGAATGCGTGTCAAAATAGACGACTGAGTCTATTTTATTATACAATTTTACTATTCTTCTGCAATAACGGCTCGACTTTGTCAAGAATGTGACAAAATTCAGGAAAATTCATCGCAAATGCTACCAATAACGTTCAATTCCTTTGAAAATCGTGCCAAAATAAACGGTTGAGTCCATTTCATTATACAATTTTACCATTCTTCTGCAATAACGGCACGATTTTTTTAAGAATGTAACAAAATTCAGGAAAATAGAACGCAAATGCTACCAATAACGTTCAATTCTTTTGAAAATCGTCCCAAAATAAACGTTTGAGTCTATTTCATTATACAATTTTACCATTCTTTTGCAATAACGGCTCGATTTTGTCAAAAATGTGACAAAATACAGGAAAATAGAACGCAAATGCTAGCAACATCGTTCAGTTGTTTTAAAAAGCATGTCAAAATAAGCGACTGAGTCAATTTCATTATTCAATTTTACCATTCTTCTGCAATAACGACTCGATTTTGTCAAAATGTGACAAAATAAAGGAAAATTCAACGCAAATGCTAGTGATATCGTTCAGTTGTATTGAATGCGTGTCAAAATAGACGACTGAGTCTATTTTATTATACAATTTTACTATTCTTCTGCAATAACGGCTCGACTTTGTCAAGAATGTGACAAAATTCAGGAAAATTCATTGCAAATGCTACCAATAACGTTCAATTCTTTTGAAAATCGTGCCAAAATAAACGGTTGAGTCCATTTCATTATACAATTTTACCATTCTTTTGCAATAACGGCTCGATTTTGTCAAGAATGTGACAAAAAACAGGAAAATAGAACGCAAATGCTACCAATAACGTTCAATTCTTTTGAAAATCGTGCCAAAATAAACGGTTGAGTCCATTTCATTATACAATTTTACCATTCTTCTGCAATAACGGCTCGAGTTTGTCAAGAATGTGACAAAATACAGGAAAATAGAACGCAAATGCTAGCAACATCGTTCAGTTGTTTTGAATAGTATGTCAAAATGAACGAGTGAGTATTTCATAATGCAATTGTATCATTCTTCTCCAATAACGACTCTTTTTTGTCAGAACGTGACAAAATTCAGGAAAATGCATCGCAAATGCTACCAATAACGTTCAATTCCTTTGAAAATCGTGCCAAAATAAACGGTTGAGTCCATTTCATTATACAATTTTACCATTCTTCTGCAATAACGGCACGATTTTTTTAAGAATGTGACAAAATTCAGGAAAATAGAACGCAAATGCTACCAATAACGTTCAATTCCTTTGAAAATCGTCCCAAAATAAACGGTTGAGTCCATTTCATTATACAATTTTGCCATTCTTTTGCAATAACGGCTCGATTTTGTTAAGAATGTGACAAAATACAGGAAAATAGAACGCAAATGCTACCAATAACGTTCAATTCTTTTGAAAATCCTGCCAAAATAAACGGTTGAGTCCATTTCATTATACAATTTTACCATTCTTCCGCAATAACGGCTCGAGTTTGTCAAGAATGTGACAAAATACAGGAAAATAGAACGCAAATGCTAGCAACATCGTTCAGTTGTTTTGAATAGCATGTCAAAATGAACGAGTGAGTATTTCATTATGCAATTGTATCATTCTTCTGCAATAATGACTCTTTTTTGTCAAGAACGTGACAAAATTCAGGAAAATGCATCGCAAAAGCTACCAATAACGTTCAATTCCTTTGAAAATCGTGCCAAAATAAACGGTTGAGTCCATTTCATTATACAATTTTATCATTCTTTTGCAATAACGGCTCGATTTTGTCAAGAATGTGACAAAATACAGGAAAAATAGAACGCAAATGCTAGCAATATTGTTCAGTTGTTTTAAAAAGCATGTCAAAATAAGCGACTGAGTCAATTTCATTATACAATTTTACCATTCTTCTGCAATAACGACTCGATTTTGTCAAAATGTGACAAAATAAAGGAAAATTCAACGCAAATGCTAGTGATATCGTTCAGTTGTATTGAATGCGTGTCAAAATAGACGACTGAGTCTATTTTATTATACAATTTTACTATTCTTCTGCAATAACGGCTCGACTTTGTCAAGAATGTGACAAAATTCAGGAAAATTCATCGCAAATGCTACCAATAACGTTCAATTCCTTTGAAAATCGTGCCAAAATAAACGGTTGAGTCCATTTCATTATACAATTTTACCATTCTTCTGCAATAACGGCACGATTTTTTTAAGAATGTGACAAAATTCAGGAAAATAGAACGCAAATGCTACCAATAACGTTCAATTCCTTTGAAAATCGTCCCAAAATAAACGGTTGAGTCCATTTCATTATACAATTTTACCATTCTTTTGCAATAACGGCTCGATTTTGTCAAGAATGTGACAAAAAACAGGAAAATAGAACGCAAATGCTACCAATAACGTTCAATTCTTTTGAAAATCGTGCCAAAATAAACGGTTGAGTCCATTTCATTATACAATTTTACCATTCTTCTGCAATAACGGCTCGAGTTTGTCAAGAATGTGACAAAATACAGGAAAATAGAACGCAAATGCTAGCAACATCGTTCAGTTGTTTTGAATAGTATGTCAAAATGAACGAGTGAGTATTTCATAATGCAATTGTATCATTCTTCTGCAATAACGACTCTTTTTTGTCAAGAACGTGACAAAATTCAGGAAAATGCATCGCAAATGCTACCAATAACGTTCAATTCCTTTGAAAATCGTGCCAAAATAAACGGTTGAGTCCATTTCATTATACAATTTTACCATTCTTCTGCAATAACGGCACGATTTTTTTAAGAATGTGACAAAATTCAGGAAAATAGAACGCAAATGCTACCAATAACGTTCAATTCCTTTGAAAATCGTCCCAAAATAAACGGTTGAGTCCATTTCATTATACAATTTTGCCATTGTTTTGCAATAACGGCTCGATTTTGTCAAGAATGTGACAAAATACAGGAAAATAGAACGCAAATGCTACCAATAACGTTCAATTCTTTTGAAAATCGTGCCAAAATAAACGGTTGAGTCCATTTCATTATACAATTTTACCATTCTTCTGCAATAACGGCTCGAGTTTGTCAAGAATGTGACAAAATACAGGAAAATAGAACGCAAATGCTAGCAACATCGTTCAGTTGTTTTGAATAGCATGTCAAAATGAACGAGTGAGTATTTCATTATGCAATTGTATCATTCTTCTGCAATAATGACTCTTTTTTGTCGAGAACGTGACAAAATTCAGGAAAATGCATCGCAAAAGCTACCAATAACGTTCAATTTCTTTGAAAATCGTGCCAAAATAAACGGTTGAGTCCATTTCATTATACAATTTTACCATTCTTTTGCAATAACGGCTCGATTTTGTCAAGAATGTGACAAAATACAGGAAAATAAAACGCAAATGCTAGCAATATCGTTCAGTTGTTTTGAAAAGCATGTCAAAATAAGCGACTGAGTCAATTTCATTATACAATTTTACCATTCTTCTGCAATAACGACTCGATTTTGTCAAAATGTGACAAAAGAAAGGAAAATTCAAGGCAAATGCAAGTAATATCGTTCAGTTGCTTTGAAAAGCATGTCAAAATAAGCGACTGAGTCAATTTCATTATACAATTTTACCATTCTTCTGCAATAACGGCACGATTTTGTTAAGAATGTGACAAAATACAGGAAAATAGAACGCAAATGCTAGCAAAATCGTTCAGTTGTATTGAAAAGCGTGTCAAAATAAACGGCTGAGTCTTTTTTATTATACAATTTTACCATTCTTCTGCAATAACGGCACGATTTTGTCAAGAACGTGACAAAATTGAGGAAAATTCATCGCAAATGCTACCAATAACGTTCAATGCTTTTGAAAATCGTGCCAAATTAAACGGTTGAGTCCATTTCATTATACAATTTTACCATTCTTCAGCAATAACGGCACGATTTTGTTAAGAATGTGACAAAATACAGGAAAATAGAACGCAAATGCTAGCAAAATCGTTCAGGTGTATTGAAAAGCGTGTCAAAATAAACGGCTGAGTCAATTTTATTATACAATTTTACCATTCTTCTGCAATAACGGCACGATTTTGTCAAGAAGTGACAAAATTGAGGAAAATTCATCGCAAATGCTACCAATAACGTTCAATTCCTTTGAAAATCGTGCCAAAATAAACGGTTGAGTCCATTTCATTATACAATTTTACCATTCTTCTGCAATAACGGCACGATTTTTTTAAGAATGTGACAAAATTCAGGAAAATAGAACGCAAATGCTACCAATAACGTTCAATTCTTTTGAAAATCGTGCCAAAATAAACGGTTGAGTCCATTTCATTATACAATTTTACCATTCTTCAGCAATAACGGCACGATTTTGTTAAGAATGTGACAAAATACAGGAAAATAGAACGCAAATGCTAGCAAAATCGTTCAGGTGTATTGAAAAGCGTGTCAAAATAAACGGCTGAGTCAATTTTATTATACAATTTTACCATTCTTCTGCAATAACGGCACGATTTTGTCAAGAAGTGACAAAATTGAGGAAAATTCATCGCAAATGCTACCAATAACGTTCAATTCCTTTGAAAATCGTGCCAAAATAAACGGTTGAGTCCATTTCATTATACAATTTTACCATTCTTCTGCAATAACGGCACGATTTTTTTAAGAATGTGACAAAATTCAGGAAAATAGAACGCAAATGCTACCAATAACGTTCAATTCTTTTGAAAATCGTGCCAAAATAAACGGTTGAGTCCATTTCATTATACAATTTTACCATTCTTCTGCAATAACGGCACGATTTTTTTAAGAATGTGACAAAATTCAGGAAAATAGAACGCAAATGCTACCAATAACGTTCAATTCTTTTGAAAATCGTCCCAAAATAAACGTTTGAGTCTATTTCATTATACGATTTTACCATTCTTTTGCAATAACGGCTCGATTTTGTCAAGAATGTGACAAAATACATTAAAATAGAACGCAAATGCTAGCAATATCGTTCAGTTGTTTTAAAAAGCATGTCAAAATAAGCGACTGAGTCAATTTCATTATACAATTTTACCATTCTTCTGCAATAACGACTCGATTTTGTCAAAATGTGACAAAATAAAGGAAAATTCAACGCAAATGCTAGTAATATCGTTCAGTTGTATTGAAAGCGTGTCAAAATAGACGACTGAGTCTATTTTATTATACAATTTTACTATTCTTCTGCAATAACGGCTCGACTTTGTCAAGAATGTGACAAAATACAGGAAAAGAGAACGCAAATGCTACCAATAACGCTCAATTCTTTTGAAAATCGTGCCAAAATAAACGGTTGAGTCCATTTCATTATACAATTTTACCATTCTTCTGCAATAACGGCTCGAGTTTGTCAAGAATGTGACAAAATACAGGAAAATAGAACGCAAATGCTAGCAACATCGTTCAGTTGTTTTGAATAGCATGTCAAAATGAACGAGTGAGTATTTCATTATGCAATTGTATCATTCTTCTGCAATAACGACTCGATTTTGTTAAGAATGTGACAAAATTCAGGAAAATTCATCGCAAATTCTACCAATAACGTTCAATTCTTTTGAAAATCGTGCCAAAATAAACGGTTGAGTCCATTTCATTATACAATTTTACCATTCTTCTGCAATAACGGCACGATTTTTTTAAAAATGTGACAAAATTCAGGAAAATAGAACGCAAATGCTACCAATAACGTTCAATTTCTTTAAAAATCGTCCCAAAATAAACGGTTGAGTCCATTTCATTATACAATTTTACCATTCTTTTGCAATAACGGCTCGATTTTGTCAAGAATGTGACAAAAAACAGGAAAATAGAACGCAAATGCTACCAATAACGTTCAATTCTTTTGAAAATCGTGCCAAAATAAACGGTTGAGTCCATTTCATTATACAATTTTACCATTCTTCTGCAATAACGGCTCGAGTTTGTCAAGAATGTGACAAAATACAGGAAAATAGAACGCAAATGCTAGCAACATCGTTCAGTTGTTTTGAATAGCATGTCAAAATGAACGAGTGAGTATTTCATTATGCAATTGTATCATTCTTCTGCAATAACGACTCGATTTTGTTAAGAATGTGACAAAATTCAGGAAAATTCATCGCAAATTCTACCAATAACGTTCAATTCTTTTGAAAATCGTGCCAAAATAAACGGTTGAGTCCATTTCATTATACAATTTTACCATTCTTCTGCAATAACGGCTCGAGTTTGTCAAGAATGTGACAAAATACAGGAAAATAGAACGCAAATGCTAGCAACATCGTTCAGTTGTTTTGAATAGTATGTCAAAATGAACGAGTGAGTATTTCATAATGCAATTGTATCATTCTTCTGCAATAACGACTCTTTTTTGTCAAGAACGTGACAAAATTCAGGAAAATGCATCGCAAATGCTACCAATAACGTTCAATTCCTTTGAAAATCGTGCCAAAATAAACGGTTGAGTCCATTTCATTATACAATTTTACCATTCTTCTGCAATAACGGCACGATTTTTTTAAGAATGTGACAAAATTCAGGAAAATAGAACGCAAATGCTACCAATAACGTTCAATTCCTTTGAAAATCGTCCCAAAATAAACGGTTGAGTCCATTTCATTATACAATTTTACCATTCTTCTGCAATAACGGCACGATTTTTTTAAGAATGTGACAAAATTCAGGAAAATAGAACGCAAATGCTACCAATAACGTTCAATTCCTTTGAAAATCGTCCCAAAATAAACGGTTGAGTCCATTTCATTATACAATTTTGCCATTCTTCTGCAATAACGGCTCGAGTTTGTCAAGAATGTGACAAAATACAGGAAAATAGAACGCAAATGCTAGCAACATCGTTCAGTTGTTTTGAATAGCATGTCAAAATGAACGAGTGAGTATTTCATTATGCAATTGTATCATTCTTCTGCAATAATGACTCTTTTTTGTCAAGAACGTGACAAAATTCAGGAAAATGCATCGCAAAAGCTACCAATAACGTTCAATTTCTTTGAAAATCGTGCCAAAATAAACGGTTGAGTCCATTTCATTATACAATTTTACCATTTTTTTGCAATAACGGCTCGATTTTGTCAAAAATGTGACAAAATACAGGAAAAATAGAACGCAAATGCTAGCAATATCGTTCAGTTGTTTTAAAAAGCATGTCAAAATAAGCGACTGAGTCAATTTCATTATACAATTTTACCATTCTTCTGCAATAACGACTCGATTTTGTCAAAATGTGACAAAATAAAGGAAAATTCAACGCAAATGCTAGTAATATCGTTCAGTTGTATTGAAAGCGTGTCAAAATAGACGACTGAGTCTATTTTATTATACAATTTTACTATTCTTCTGCAATAACGGCTCGACTTTGTCAAGAATGTGACAAAATACAAGAAAATAGAACGCAAATGCTACCAATAACGTTCAATTCTTTTGAAAATCGTGCCAAAATAAACGGTTGAGTCCATTTCATTATACAATTTTACCATTCTTCTGCAATAACGGCTCGAGTTTGTCAAGAATGTGACAAAATACAGGAAAATAGAACGCAAATGCTAGCAACATCTTTCAGTTGTTTTGAATAGTATGTCAAAATGAACGAGTGAGTATTTCATAATGCAATTGTATCATCCTTCTGCAATAACGACTCTTTTTTGTCAAGAACGTGACAAAATTCAGGAAAATGCATCGCAAATGCTACCAATAACGTTCAATTCCTTTGAAAATCGTGCCAAAATAAACGGTTGAGTCCATTTCATTATACAATTTTACCATTCTTCTGCAATAACGGCACGATTTTTTTAAGAATGTGACAAAATTCAGGAAAATAGAACGCAAATGCTACCAATAACGTTCAATTCCTTTGAAAATCGTCCCAAAATAAACGGTTGAGTCCATTTCATTATACAATTTTACCATTCTTCTGCAATAACGGCACGATTTTTTTAAGAATGTGACAAAATTCAGGAAAATAGAACGCAAATGCTACCAATAACGTTCAATTCCTTTGAAAATCGTCCCAAAATAAACGGTTGAGTCCATTTCATTATACAATTTTGCCATTCTTCTGCAATAACGGCTCGAGTTTGTCAAGAATGTGACAAAATACAGGAAAATAGAACGCAAATGCTAGCAACATCGTTCAGTTGTTTTGAATAGCATGTCAAAATGAACGAGTGAGTATTTCATTATGCAATTGTATCATTCTTCTGCAATAATGACTCTTTTTTGTCAAGAACGTGACAAAATTCAGGAAAATGCATCGCAAAAGCTACCAATAACGTTCAATTTCTTTGAAAATCGTGCCAAAATAAACGGTTGAGTCCATTTCATTATACAATTTTACCATTCTTTTGCAATAACGGCTCGATTTTGTCAAAAATGTGACAAAATACAGGAAAAATAGAACGCAAATGCTAGCAATATCGTTCAGTTGTTTTAAAAAGCATGTCAAAATAAGCGACTGAGTCAATTTCATTATACAATTTTACCATTCTTCTGCAATAACGACCCGATTTTGTCAAAATGTGACAAAATAAAGGAAAATTCAACGCAAATGCTAGTAATATCGTTCAGTTGTATTGAAAGCGTGTCAAAATAGACGACTGAGTCTATTTTATTATACAATTTTACTATTCTTCTGCAATAACGGCTCGACTTTGTCAAGAATGTGACAAAATACAGGAAAATAGAACGCAAATGCTACCAATAACGTTCAATTCCTTTGAAAATCGTCCCAAAATAAACGGTTGAGTCCATTTCATTATACAATTTTACCATTCTTTTGCAATAACGGCTCGATTTTGTCAAGAATGTGACAAAATACAGGAAAATAGAACGCAAATGCTAGCAATATCGTTCAGTTGTTTTGAAAAGCATGTCAAAATAAGCGACTGAGTCAATTTCATTATACAAATTTACCATTCTTCTGCAATAACGACTCGATTTTGTCAAAATGTGACAAAAGAAAGGAAAATTCAAGGCAAATGCTAGTAATATCATTCAGTTGTAATGAAAGCGTGTCAAAATAAACGACTGAGTCCATTTTATTATACAATTTTACTATTCTTCTGCAATAACGGCACGATTTTGTTAAGAAAGTGACAAAATACAGGAAAATAGAATGCAAATGCTAGCAAAATCGTTCAGTTGTATTGAAAAGCGTGTCAAAATAAACGGCTGAGTCTTTTTTATTATACAATTTTACCATTCTTCTGCAATAACGGCACGATTTTGTCAAGAACGTGACAAAATTGAGGAAAATTCATCGCAAATGCTACCAATAACGTTCAATTCTTTTGAAAATCGTGCCAAATTAAACGGTTGAGTCCATTTCATTATACAATTTTACCATTCTTCAGCAATAACGGCACGATTTTGTTAAGAATGTGACAAAATACAGGAAAATAGAACGCAAATGCTAGCAAAATCGTTCAGGTGTATTGAAAAGCGTGTCAAAATAAAGGGCTGAGTCAATTTTATTATACAATTTTACCATTCTTCTGCAATAACGACTCGATTTTGTCAAAATGTGACAAAATAAAGGAAAATTCAACGCAAATGCTAGTAATATCGTTCAGTTGTATTGAAAGCGTGTCAAAATAGACGACTGAGTCTATTTTATTATACAATTTTACTATTCTTCTGCAATAACGGCTCGACTTTGTCAAGAATGTGACAAAATACAGGAAAATAGAACGCAAATGCTACCAATAACGTTCAATTCTTTTGAAAATCGTGCCTAATTAAACGGTCGAGTCCATTTCATTATACAATTTTTCCATTCTTCTGCAATAACGACTCGATTTTGTCAAGAACGTGACAAAATTCAGGAAAATTCATCGCAAATGCTACCAATAACGTTCAATTCTTTTGAAAATCGTACCAAAATAAACGGTTGAGTCCATTTCATTATACAATTTTACCATTCATCTGCAATAACGGCTCGAGTTTGTCAAGAATGTGACAAAATACAGGAAAATAGAACGCAAATGCTAGCAACATCGTTCAGTTGTATTGAAAAGAATGTCAAAATATACGGCTGAGTCTACTTTATTATACAATTTTACCATACTTCTGCAATAACGGCACGATTTTTTTAAGAATGTGACAAAATTCAGGAAAATAGAACGCAAATGCTACCAATAACGTTCAAATCTTTTGAAAATCGTCCCAAAATAAACGTTTGAGTCTATTTCATTATACAATTTTACCATTCTTTTGCAATAACGGCTCGATTTTGTCAAGAACGTGACAAAATACAGGAAAATAGAACGCAAATGCTAGCAATATCGTTCAGTTGTTTTAAAAAGCATGTCAAAATAAGCGACTGAGTCAATTTCATCATACAATTTTACCATTCTTCTGCAATAACGACTCGATTTTGTCAAAATGTGACAAAATAAAGGAAAATTCAACGCAAATGCTAGTAATATCGTTCAGTTGTATTGAAAGCGTGTCAAAATAGACGACTGAGTCTATTTTATTATACAATTTTACTATTCTTCTGCAATAACGGCTCGACTTTGTCAAGAATGTGACAAAATACAGGAAAATAGAACGCAAATGCTACCAATAACGTTCAATTCTTTTGAAAATCGTGCCTAATTAAACGGTCGAGTCCATTTCATTATACAATTTTTCCATTCTTCTGCAATAACGACTCGATTTTGTCAAGAACGTGACAAAATTCAGGAAAATTCATCGCAAATGCTACCAATAACGTTCAATTCTTTTGAAAATCGTACCAAAATAAACGGTTGAGTCCATTTCATTATACAATTTTACCATTCATCTGCAATAACGGCTCGAGTTTGTCAAGAATGTGACAAAATACAGGAAAATAGAACGCAAATGCTAGCAACATCGTTCAGTTGTATTGAAAAGAATGTCAAAATATACGGCTGAGTCTACTTTATTATACAATTTTACCATACTTCTGCAATAACGGCACGATTTTTTTAAGAATGTGACAAAATTCAGGAAAATAGAACGCAAATGCTACCAATAACGTTCAAATCTTTTGAAAATCGTCCCAAAATAAACGTTTGAGTCTATTTCATTATACAATTTTACCATTCTTTTGCAATAACGGCTCGATTTTGTCAAGAACGTGACAAAATACAGGAAAATAGAACGCAAATGCTAGCAATATCGTTCAGTTGTTTTAAAAAGCATGTCAAAATAAGCGACTGAGTCAATTTCATCATACAATTTTACCATTCTTCTGCAATAACGACTCGATTTTGTCAAAATGTGACAAAATAAAGGAAAATTCAACGCAAATGCTAGTAATATCGTTCAGTTGTATTGAAAGCGTGTCAAAATAGACGACTGAGTCTATTTTATTATACAATTTTACTATTCTGCAATAACGGCTCGACTTTGTCAAGAATGTGACAAAATACAGGAAAATAGAACGCAAATGCTACCAATAACGTTCAATTCTTTTGAAAATCGTGCCAAATTAAACGGTTGAGTCCATTTCATTATACAATTATTCCATTCTTCTGCAATAACGACTCGATTTTGTCAAGAACGTGACAAAATTCAGGAAAATTCATCGCAAATGCTACCAATAACGTTCAATTCCTTTGAAAATCGTGCCAAAATAAACGGTTGAGTCCATTTCATTATACAATTTTACCATTCTTCTGCAATAACGGCACGATTTTTTTAAGAATGTGACAAAATTCAGGAAAATAGAACGCAAATGCTACCAATAACGTTCAGTTCCTTTGAAAATCGTCCCAAAATAAACGGTTGAGTCCATTTCATTATACAATTTTACCATTCTTTTGCAATAACGGCTCGATTTTGTCAATAATGTGACAAAATACAGGAAAATAGAACGCAAATGCTACCAATAACGTTCAATTCTTTTGAAAATCGTGCCTAATTAAACGGTCGAGTCCATTTCATTATACAATTTTTCCATTCTTCTGCAATAACGACTCGATTTTGTCAAGAACGTGACAAAATTCAGGAAAATTCATCGCAAATGCTACCAATAACGTTCAATTCCTTTGAAAATCGTGTCGAAATAAACGGTTGAGTCCATTTCATTATACAATTTTACTATTCTTCTGCAATAACGGCTCGAGTTTGTCAAGAATGTGACAAAATACAGGAAAATAGAACGCAAATGCTAGCAACATCGTTCAGTTGTTTTGAATAGCATGTCAAAGTGAACGAGTGAGTTTTTCATTATGCAATTGTATCATTCTTCTGCAATAACGACTCTTTTTTGTCAAGAACGTGACAAAATTCAGGAAAATGCATCGCAAAAGCTACCAATAACGTTCAATTCCTTTGAAAATCGTGCCAAAATAAACGGTTGAGTCCATTTCATTATACAATTTTACCATTCTTCTGCAATAACGGCACGATTTTTTTAAGAATGTGACAAAATTCAGGAAAATAGAACGCAAATGCTACCAATAACGTTCAATTCTTTTGAAAATCGTCCCAAAATAAACGTTTGAGTCTATTTCATTATACAATTTTACCATTCTTTTGCAATAACGGCTCGATTTTGTCAAGAATGTGACAAAATACAGGAAAATAGAACGCAAATGCTAGCAACATCGTTCAGTTGTTTTGAATAGCATGTCAAAATGAACGAGTGAGTATTTCAATATGCAATTGTATCATTCTTCTGCAATAACGACTCTTTTTTGTCAAGAACGTGACAAAATTCAGGAAAATGCATCGCAAAAGCTACCAATAACGTTCAATTCCTTTGAAAATCGTGCCAAAATAAACGGTTGAGTCCATTTCATTATACAATTTTGCCATTCTTTTGCAATAACGGCTCGATTTTGTCAAGAATGTGACAAAATACAGGAAAACAGAACGCAAATGCTACCAATAACGTTCAATTCTTTTGAAAATCGTGCCTAATTAAACGGTCGAGTCCATTTCATTATACAATTTTTCCATTCTTCTGCAATAACGACTCGATTTTGTCAAGAACGTGACAAAATTCAGGAAAATTCATCGCAAATGCTACCAATAACGTTCAATTCCTTTGAAAATCGTGTCAAAATAAACGGTTGAGTCCATTTCATTATACAATTTTACTATTCTTCTGCAATAACGGCTCGAGTTTGTCAAGAATGTGACAAAATACAGGAAAATAGAACGCAAATGCTAGCAACATCGTTCAGTTGTTTTGAATAGCATGTCAAAGTGAACGAGTGAGTTTTTCATTATGCAATTGTATCATTCTTCTGCAATAACGACTCTTTTTTGTCAAGAACGTGACAAAATTCAGGAAAATGCATCGCAAAAGCTACCAATAACGTTCAATTCCTTTGAAAATCGTGCCGAAATAAACGGTTGAGTCCATTTCATTATACAATTTTACCATTCTTCTGCAATAACGGCACGATTTTTTTAAGAATGTGACAAAATTCAGGAAAATAGAACGCAAATGCTACCAATAACGTTCAATTCTTTTGAAAATCGTCCCAAAATAAACGTTTGAGTCTATTTCATTATACAATTTTACCATTCTTTTGCAATAACGGCTCGATTTTGTCAAGAATGTGACAAAATACAGGAAAATAGAACGCAAATGCTAGCAACATCGTTCAGTTGTTTTGAATAGCATGTCAAAATGAACGAGTGAGTATTTCAATATGCAATTGTATCATTCTTCTGCAATAACGACTCTTTTTTGTCAAGAACGTGACAAAATTCAGGAAAATGCATCGCAAAAGCTACCAATAACGTTCAATTCCTTTGAAAATCGTGCCAAAATAAACGGTTGAGTCCATTTCATTATACAATTTTACCATTCTTCTGCAATAACGGCACGATTTTTTTAAGAATGTCACAAAATTCAGGAAAATAGAACGCAAATGCTACCAATAACGTTCAATTCTTTTGAAAATCGTCCCAAAATAAACGTTTGAGTCTATTTCATTATACAATTTTACCATTCTTTTGCAATAACGGCTCGATTTTGTCAAGAATGTGACAAAATACAGGAAAATAGAACGCAAATGCTAGCAATATCGTTCAGTTGTTTTAAAAAGCATGTCAAAATAAGCGACTGAGTCAATTTCATTATACAATTTTACCATTCTTCTGCAATAACGACTCGATTTTGTCAAAATGTGACAAAATAAAGGAAAATTCAACGCAAATGCTAGTAATATCGTTCAGTTGTATTGAAAGCGTGTCAAAATAGACGACTGAGTCTATTTTATTATACAATTTTACTATTCTTCTGCAATAACGGCTCGACTTTGTCAAGAATGTGACAAAATACAGGAAAATAGAACGCAAATGCTACCAATAACGTTCAATTCTTTTGAAAATCGTGCCAAAATAAACGGTTGAGTCCATTTCATTATACAATTTTACCATTCTTCTGCAATAACGGCTCGAGTTTGTCAAGAATGTGACAAAATACAGGAAAATAGAACGCAAATGCTAGCAACATCGTTCAGTTGTTTTGAATAGCATGTCAAAATGAACGAGTGAGTATTTCATTATGCTATTGTATCATTCTTCTGCAATAACGACTCGATTTTGTTAAGAATTTGACAAAATTCAGGAAAATTCATCGCAAATTCTACCAATAACGTTCAATTCTTTTGAAAATCGTGCCAAAATAAACGGTTGAGTCCATTTCATAATACAATTTTACCATTCTTCTGCAATAACGGCTCGAGTTTGTCAAGAATGTGACAAAATACAGGAAAATAGAACGCAAATGCTAGCAACATCTTTCAGTTGTTTTGAATAGTATGTCAAAATGAACGAGTGAGTATTTCATAATGCAATTGTATCATTCTTCTGCAATAACGACTCTTTTTTGTCAAGAACGTGACAAAATTCAGGAAAATGCATCGCAAATGCTACCAATAACGTTCAATTCCTTTGAAAATCGTGCCAAAATAAACGGTTGAGTCCATTTCATTATACAATTTTACCATTCTTCTGCAATAACGGCACGATTTTTTTAAGAATGTGACAAAATTCAGGAAAATAGAACGCAAATGCTACCAATAACGTTCAATTCCTTTGAAAATCGTCCCAAAATAAACGGTTGAGTCCATTTCATTATACAATTTTACCATTCTTCTGCAATAACGGCACGATTTTTTTAAGAATGTGACAAAATTCAGGAAAATAGAACGCAAATGCTACCAATAACGTTCAATTCCTTTGAAAATCGTCCCAAAATAAACGGTTGAGTCCATTTCATTATACAATTTTGCCATTCTTCTGCAATAACGGCTCGAGTTTGTCAAGAATGTGACAAAATACAGGAAAATAGAACGCAAATGCTAGCAACATCGTTCAGTTGTTTTGAATAGCATGTCAAAATGAACGAGTGAGTATTTCATTATGCAATTGTATCATTCTTCTGCAATAATGACTCTTTTTTGTCAAGAACGTGACAAAATTCAGGAAAATGCATCGCAAAAGCTACCAATAACGTTCAATTTCTTTGAAAATCGTGCCAAAATAAACGGTTGAGTCCATTTCATTATACAATTTTACCATTCTTTTGCAATAACGGCTCGATTTTGTCAAAAATGTGACAAAATACAGGAAAAATAGAACGCAAATGCTAGCAATATCGTTCAGTTGTTTTAAAAAGCATGTCAAAATAAGCGACTGAGTCAATTTCATTATACAATTTTACCATTCTTCTGCAATAACGACCCGATTTTGTCAAAATGTGACAAAATAAAGGAAAATTCAACGCAAATGCTAGTAATATCGTTCAGTTGTATTGAAAGCGTGTCAAAATAGACGACTGAGTCTATTTTATTATACAATTTTACTATTCTTCTGCAATAACGGCTCGACTTTGTCAAGAATGTGACAAAATACAGGAAAATAGAACGCAAATGCTACCAATAACGTTCAATTCCTTTGAAAATCGTCCCAAAATAAACGGTTGAGTCCATTTCATTATACAATTTTACCATTCTTTTGCAATAACGGCTCGATTTTGTCAAGAATGTGACAAAATACAGGAAAATAGAACGCAAATGCTAGCAATATCGTTCAGTTGTTTTGAAAAGCATGTCAAAATAAGCGACTGAGTCAATTTCATTATACAAATTTACCATTCTTCTGCAATAACGACTCGATTTTGTCAAAATGTGACAAAAGAAAGGAAAATTCAAGGCAAATGCTAGTAATATCATTCAGTTGTAATGAAAGCGTGTCAAAATAAACGACTGAGTCCATTTTATTATACAATTTTACTATTCTTCTGCAATAACGGCACGATTTTGTTAAGAAAGTGACAAAATACAGGAAAATAGAATGCAAATGCTAGCAAAATCGTTCAGTTGTATTGAAAAGCGTGTCAAAATAAACGGCTGAGTCTTTTTTATTATACAATTTTACCATTCTTCTGCAATAACGGCACGATTTTGTCAAGAACGTGACAAAATTGAGGAAAATTCATCGCAAATGCTACCAATAACGTTCAATTCTTTTGAAAATCGTGCCAAATTAAACGGTTGAGTCCATTTCATTATACAATTTTACCATTCTTCAGCAATAACGGCACGATTTTGTTAAGAATGTGACAAAATACAGGAAAATAGAACGCAAATGCTAGCAAAATCGTTCAGGTGTATTGAAAAGCGTGTCAAAATAAAGGGCTGAGTCAATTTTATTATACAATTTTACCATTCTTCTGCAATAACGACTCGATTTTGTCAAAATGTGACAAAATAAAGGAAAATTCAACGCAAATGCTAGTAATATCGTTCAGTTGTATTGAAAGCGTGTCAAAATAGACGACTGAGTCTATTTTATTATACAATTTTACTATTCTTCTGCAATAACGGCTCGACTTTGTCAAGAATGTGACAAAATACAGGAAAATAGAACGCAAATGCTACCAATAACGTTCAATTCTTTTGAAAATCGTGCCTAATTAAACGGTCGAGTCCATTTCATTATACAATTTTTCCATTCTTCTGCAATAACGACTCGATTTTGTCAAGAACGTGACAAAATTCAGGAAAATTCATCGCAAATGCTACCAATAACGTTCAATTCTTTTGAAAATCGTACCAAAATAAACGGTTGAGTCCATTTCATTATACAATTTTACCATTCATCTGCAATAACGGCTCGAGTTTGTCAAGAATGTGACAAAATACAGGAAAATAGAACGCAAATGCTAGCAACATCGTTCAGTTGTATTGAAAAGAATGTCAAAATATACGGCTGAGTCTACTTTATTATACAATTTTACCATACTTCTGCAATAACGGCACGATTTTTTTAAGAATGTGACAAAATTCAGGAAAATAGAACGCAAATGCTACCAATAACGTTCAAATCTTTTGAAAATCGTCCCAAAATAAACGTTTGAGTCTATTTCATTATACAATTTTACCATTCTTTTGCAATAACGGCTCGATTTTGTCAAGAACGTGACAAAATACAGGAAAATAGAACGCAAATGCTAGCAATATCGTTCAGTTGTTTTAAAAAGCATGTCAAAATAAGCGACTGAGTCAATTTCATCATACAATTTTACCATTCTTCTGCAATAACGACTCGATTTTGTCAAAATGTGACAAAATAAAGGAAAATTCAACGCAAATGCTAGTAATATCGTTCAGTTGTATTGAAAGCGTGTCAAAATAGACGACTGAGTCTATTTTATTATACAATTTTACTATTCTTCTGCAATAACGGCTCGACTTTGTCAAGAATGTGACAAAATACAGGAAAATAGAACGCAAATGCTACCAATAACGTTCAATTCTTTTGAAAATCGTGCCTAATTAAACGGTCGAGTCCATTTCATTATACAATTTTTCCATTCTTCTGCAATAACGACTCGATTTTGTCAAGAACGTGACAAAATTCAGGAAAATTCATCGCAAATGCTACCAATAACGTTCAATTCTTTTGAAAATCGTACCAAAATAAACGGTTGAGTCCATTTCATTATACAATTTTACCATTCATCTGCAATAACGGCTCGAGTTTGTCAAGAATGTGACAAAATACAGGAAAATAGAACGCAAATGCTAGCAACATCGTTCAGTTGTATTGAAAAGAATGTCAAAATATACGGCTGAGTCTACTTTATTATACAATTTTACCATACTTCTGCAATAACGGCACGATTTTTTTAAGAATGTGACAAAATTCAGGAAAATAGAACGCAAATGCTACCAATAACGTTCAAATCTTTTGAAAATCGTCCCAAAATAAACGTTTGAGTCTATTTCATTATACAATTTTACCATTCTTTTGCAATAACGGCTCGATTTTGTCAAGAACGTGACAAAATACAGGAAAATAGAACGCAAATGCTAGCAATATCGTTCAGTTGTTTTAAAAAGCATGTCAAAATAAGCGACTGAGTCAATTTCATCATACAATTTTACCATTCTTCTGCAATAACGACTCGATTTTGTCAAAATGTGACAAAATAAAGGAAAATTCAACGCAAATGCTAGTAATATCGTTCAGTTGTATTGAAAGCGTGTCAAAATAGACGACTGAGTCTATTTTATTATACAATTTTACTATTCTGCAATAACGGCTCGACTTTGTCAAGAATGTGACAAAATACAGGAAAATAGAACGCAAATGCTACCAATAACGTTCAATTCTTTTGAAAATCGTGCCAAATTAAACGGTTGAGTCCATTTCATTATACAATTATTCCATTCTTCTGCAATAACGACTCGATTTTGTCAAGAACGTGACAAAATTCAGGAAAATTCATCGCAAATGCTACCAATAACGTTCAATTCCTTTGAAAATCGTGCCAAAATAAACGGTTGAGTCCATTTCATTATACAATTTTACCATTCTTCTGCAATAACGGCACGATTTTTTTAAGAATGTGACAAAATTCAGGAAAATAGAACGCAAATGCTACCAATAACGTTCAGTTCCTTTGAAAATCGTCCCAAAATAAACGGTTGAGTCCATTTCATTATACAATTTTACCATTCTTTTGCAATAACGGCTCGATTTTGTCAATAATGTGACAAAATACAGGAAAATAGAACGCAAATGCTACCAATAACGTTCAATTCTTTTGAAAATCGTGCCTAATTAAACGGTCGAGTCCATTTCATTATACAATTTTTCCATTCTTCTGCAATAACGACTCGATTTTGTCAAGAACGTGACAAAATTCAGGAAAATTCATCGCAAATGCTACCAATAACGTTCAATTCCTTTGAAAATCGTGTCGAAATAAACGGTTGAGTCCATTTCATTATACAATTTTACTATTCTTCTGCAATAACGGCTCGAGTTTGTCAAGAATGTGACAAAATACAGGAAAATAGAACGCAAATGCTAGCAACATCGTTCAGTTGTTTTGAATAGCATGTCAAAGTGAACGAGTGAGTTTTTCATTATGCAATTGTATCATTCTTCTGCAATAACGACTCTTTTTTGTCAAGAACGTGACAAAATTCAGGAAAATGCATCGCAAAAGCTACCAATAACGTTCAATTCCTTTGAAAATCGTGCCAAAATAAACGGTTGAGTCCATTTCATTATACAATTTTACCATTCTTCTGCAATAACGGCACGATTTTTTTAAGAATGTGACAAAATTCAGGAAAATAGAACGCAAATGCTACCAATAACGTTCAATTCTTTTGAAAATCGTCCCAAAATAAACGTTTGAGTCTATTTCATTATACAATTTTACCATTCTTTTGCAATAACGGCTCGATTTTGTCAAGAATGTGACAAAATACAGGAAAATAGAACGCAAATGCTAGCAACATCGTTCAGTTGTTTTGAATAGCATGTCAAAATGAACGAGTGAGTATTTCAATATGCAATTGTATCATTCTTCTGCAATAACGACTCTTTTTTGTCAAGAACGTGACAAAATTCAGGAAAATGCATCGCAAAAGCTACCAATAACGTTCAATTCCTTTGAAAATCGTGCCAAAATAAACGGTTGAGTCCATTTCATTATACAATTTTGCCATTCTTTTGCAATAACGGCTCGATTTTGTCAAGAATGTGACAAAATACAGGAAAACAGAACGCAAATGCTACCAATAACGTTCAATTCTTTTGAAAATCGTGCCTAATTAAACGGTCGAGTCCATTTCATTATACAATTTTTCCATTCTTCTGCAATAACGACTCGATTTTGTCAAGAACGTGACAAAATTCAGGAAAATTCATCGCAAATGCTACCAATAACGTTCAATTCCTTTGAAAATCGTGTCAAAATAAACGGTTGAGTCCATTTCATTATACAATTTTACTATTCTTCTGCAATAACGGCTCGAGTTTGTCAAGAATGTGACAAAATACAGGAAAATAGAACGCAAATGCTAGCAACATCGTTCAGTTGTTTTGAATAGCATGTCAAAGTGAACGAGTGAGTTTTTCATTATGCAATTGTATCATTCTTCTGCAATAACGACTCTTTTTTGTCAAGAACGTGACAAAATTCAGGAAAATGCATCGCAAAAGCTACCAATAACGTTCAATTCCTTTGAAAATCGTGCCGAAATAAACGGTTGAGTCCATTTCATTATACAATTTTACCATTCTTCTGCAATAACGGCACGATTTTTTTAAGAATGTGACAAAATTCAGGAAAATAGAACGCAAATGCTACCAATAACGTTCAATTCTTTTGAAAATCGTCCCAAAATAAACGTTTGAGTCTATTTCATTATACAATTTTACCATTCTTTTGCAATAACGGCTCGATTTTGTCAAGAATGTGACAAAATACAGGAAAATAGAACGCAAATGCTAGCAACATCGTTCAGTTGTTTTGAATAGCATGTCAAAATGAACGAGTGAGTATTTCAATATGCAATTGTATCATTCTTCTGCAATAACGACTCTTTTTTGTCAAGAACGTGACAAAATTCAGGAAAATGCATCGCAAAAGCTACCAATAACGTTCAATTCCTTTGAAAATCGTGCCAAAATAAACGGTTGAGTCCATTTCATTATACAATTTTACCATTCTTCTGCAATAACGGCACGATTTTTTTAAGAATGTCACAAAATTCAGGAAAATAGAACGCAAATGCTACCAATAACGTTCAATTCTTTTGAAAATCGTCCCAAAATAAACGTTTGAGTCTATTTCATTATACAATTTTACCATTCTTTTGCAATAACGGCTCGATTTTGTCAAGAATGTGACAAAATACAGGAAAATAGAACGCAAATGCTAGCAATATCGTTCAGTTGTTTTAAAAAGCATGTAAAAATAAGCGACTGAGTCAATTTCATTATACAATTTTACCATTCTTCTGCAATAACGACTCGATTTTGTCAAAATGTGACAAAATAAAGGAAAATTCAACGTAAATGCTAGTAATATCGTTCAGTTGTATTGAAAGCGTGTCAAAATAGACGACTGAGTCTATTTTATTATACAATTTTACTATTCTTCTGCAATAACGGCTCGACTTTGTCAAGAATGTGAGAAAATACAGGAAAATAGAACGCAAATGCCACCAATATCGTTCAATTCTTTTGAAAATCGTGCCAAAATAAACGGTAGAGTCCATTTTATTATACAATTTTACCATTCTTCTGCAACAACGACTCGATTTTGTCAAAAATGTGACAAAATACAGGAAAATTCAAGGCAAATGCTAGTAATATCGTTCAGTTGCTTTGAAAAGCATGTCAAAATAAGCGACTGAGTCAATTTCATTATACAATTTTACCATTCTTCTGCAATAACGGCACGATTTTGTGAAGAATGTGACAAAATACAGGAAAATAGAACGCAAATGCTAGCAAAATCGTTCAGTTGTATTGAAAAGCGTGTCAAAATAAACGGCTGAGTCTATTTTATTATACAATTTTACCATTCTTCTGCAATAACGGCACGATTTTGTCAAGAACGTGACAAAATTGAGGAAAATTCATCGCAAATGCTACCAATAACGTTCAATTCTTTTGTAAATCGTGCCAAATTAAACGGTTGAGTCCATTTCATTATACAATTTTACCATTCTTCAGCAATAACGGCACGATTTTGTTAAGAATGTGACAAAATACAGGAAAATAGAACGCAAATGCTAGCAAAATCGTTCAGTTGTATTGAAAAGCGTGTCAAAATAAACGGCTGAGTCTATTTTATTATACAATTTTACCATTCTTCTGCAATCACGGCACGATTTTGTCAAGAACGTGACAAAATTGAGGAAAATTCATCGCAAATGCTACCAATAACGTTCAATTCCTTTGAAAATCGTGTCAAAATAAACGGTTGAGTCCATTTCATTATACAATTTTACCATTCTTCTGCAATAACGGCTCGAGTTTGTCAAGAATGTGACAAAATACAGGAAAATAGAACGCAAATGCTAGCAACATCGTTCAGTTGTTTTGAATAGCATGTCAAAATGAACGAGTGAGTTTTTCATTATGCAATTGTATCATTCTTCTGCAATAACGACTCTTTTTTGTCAAGAACGTGACAAAATTCAGGAAAATGCATCGCAAAAGCTACCAATAACGTTCAATTCCTTTGAAAATCGTGCCAAAATAAACGGTTGAGTCCATTTCATTATACAATTTTACCATTCTTCTGCAATAACGGCACGATTTTTTTAAGAATGTGACAAAATTCAGGAAAATAGAACGCAAATGCTACCAATAACGTTCAATTCTTTTGAAAATCGTCCCAAAATAAACGTTTGAGTCTATTTCATTATACAATTTTACCATTCTTTTGCAATAACGGCTCGATTTTGTCAAGAATGTGACAAAATACAGGAAAATAGAACGCAAATGCTAGCAATATCGTTCAGTTGTTTTAAAAAGCATGTCAAAATAAGCGACTGAGTCAATTTCATTATACAATTTTACCATTCTTCTGCAATAACGACTCGATTTTGTCAAAATGTGACAAAATAAAGGAAAATTCAACGCAAATGCTAGTAATATCGTTCAGTTGTATTGAAAGCGTGTCAAAATAGACGACTGAGTCTATTTTATTATACAATTTTACTATTCTTCTGCAATAACGGTTCGACTTTGTCAAGAATGTGACAAAATACAGGAAAATAGAACGCAAATGCTACCAATAACCTTCAATTCCTTTGAAAATCGTCCCAAAATAAACGGTTGAGTCCATTTCATTATACAATTTTACCATACTTTTGCAATAACGGCTCGATTTTGTCAAGAATGTGACAAAATACAGGAAAATAGAACGCAAATGCTAGCAATATCGTTCAGTTGTTTTGAAAAGCATGTCAAAATAAGCGACTGAGTCAATTTCATTATACAATTTTACCATTCTTCTGCAATAACGACTCTTTTTTGTCAAGAACGTGACAAAATACAGGAAAATAGAACGCAAATGCTAGCAATATCGTTCAGTTGTTTTAAAAAGCATGTCAAAATAAGCGACTGAGTCAATTTCATCATACAATTTTACCATTCTTCTGCAATAACGACTCGATTTTGTCAAAATGTGACAAAATAAAGGAAAATTCAACGCAAATGCTAGTAATATCGTTCAGTTGTATTGAAAGCGTGTCAAAATAGACGACTGAGTCTATTTTATTATACAATTTTACTATTCTTCTGCAATAACGGCTCGACTTTGTCAAGAATGTGACAAAATACAGGAAAATAGAACGTAAATGCTACCAATAACGTTCAATTCTTTTGAAAATCGTGCCTAATTAAACGGTCGAGTCCATTTCATTATACAATTTTTCCATTCTTCTGCAATAACGACTCGATTTTGTCAAGAACGTGACAAAATTCAGGAAAATTCATCGCAAATGCTACCAATAACGTTCAATTCTTTTGAAAATCGTGCCAAAATAAACGGTTGAGTCCATTTCATTATACAATTTTACCATTCATCTGCAATAACGGCTCGAGTTTGTCAAGAATGTGACAAAATACAGGAAAATAGAACGCAAATGCTAGCAACATCGTTCAGTTGTATTGAAAAGAATGTCAAAATATACGGCTGAGTCTACTTTATTATACAATTTTACCATTCTTCTGCAATAACGGCACGATTTTTTTAAGAATGTGACAAAATTCAGGAAAATAGAACGCAAATGCTACCAATAACGTTCAAATCTTTTGAAAATCGTCCCAAAATAAACGTTTGAGTCTATTTCATTATACAATTTTACCATTCTTTTGCAATAACGGCTCGATTTTGTCAAGAACGTGACAAAATACAGGAAAATAGAACGCAAATGCTAGCAATATCGTTCAGTTGTTTTAAAAAGCATGTCAAAATAAGCGACTGAGTCAATTTCATCATACAATTTTACCATTCTTCTGCAATAACTACTCGATTTTGTCAAAATGTGACAAAATAAAGGAAAATTCAACGCAAATGCTAGTAATATCGTTCAGTTGTATTGAAAGCGTGTCAAAATAGACGACTGAGTCTATTTTATTATACAATTTTACTATTCTGCAATAACGGCTCGACTTTGTCAAGAATGTGACAAAATACAGGAAAATAGAACGCAAATGCTACCAATAACGTTCAATTCTTTTGAAAATCGTGCCAAATTAAACGGTTGAGTCCATTTCATTATACAATTATTCCATTCTTCTGCAATAACGACTCGATTTTGTCAAGAACGTGACAAAATTCAGGAAAATTCATCGCAAATGCTACCAATAACGTTCAATTCCTTTGAAAATCGTGCCAAAATAAACGGTTGAGTCCATTTCATTATACAATTTTACCATTCTTCTGCAATAACGGCACGATTTTTTTAAGAATGTGACAAAATTCAGGAAAATAGAACGCAAATGCTACCAATAACGTTCAGTTCCTTTGAAAATCGTCCCAAAATAAACGGTTGAGTCCATTTCATTATACAATTTTACCATTCTTTTGCAATAACGGCTCGATTTTGTCAATAATGTGACAAAATACAGGAAAATAGAACGCAAATGCTACCAATAACGTTCAATTCTTTTGAAAATCGTGCCAAAATAAACGGTTGAGTCCATTTCATTATACAATTTTACCATTCATCTGCAATAACGGCTCGAGTTTGTCAATAATGTGACAAAATACAGGAAAATAGAACGCAAATGCTAGCAACATCGTTCAGTTGTTTTGAATAGCATGTCAAAATGAACGAGTGAGTATTTCATTATGGAATTGTATCATTCTTCTGCAATAACGACTCGATTTTGTTAAGAATGTGACAAAATTCAGGAAAATAGAACGCAAATGCTACCAATAACGTTCAATTCTTTTGAAAATCGTGCCAAAATAAACGGTTGAGTCCATTTCATTATACAATTTTACCATTCTTCTGCAATAACGGCTCGATTTTGTCAAGAATGTGACAAAATACAGGAAAATAGAACGAAAATGCTAGCAACATCGTTCAGTTGTTTTAAAAAGCATGTCAAAATAAGCGACTGAGTCAATTTCATTATACAATTTTACCATTCTTCTGCAATAACGACTCGATTTTGTCAAAATGTGACAAAATAAAGGAAAATTCAACGCAAATGCTAGTGATATCGTTCAGTTGTATTGAAAGCGTGTCAAAATAGACGACTGAGTCTATTTTATTATACAATTTTACTATTCTTCTGCAATAACGGCTCGACTTTGTCAAGAATGTGACAAAATACAGGAAAATAGAACGCAAATGCTACCAATAACGTTCAATTCTTTTGAAAATCGTGCCAAATTAAACGGTGGAGTCCATTTCATTATACAACTTTTCCATTCTTCTGCAATAACGACTCGATTTTGTCAAGAACGTGACAAAATTCAGGAAAATTCATCGCAAATGCTACCAATAACGTTCAATTCCTTTGAAAATCGTGCCAAAATAAACGATTGAGTCCATTTCATTATACAATTTTACCATTCTTCTGCAATAACGGCACGATTTTTTTAAGAATGTGACAAAATTCAGGAAAATAGAACGCAAATGCTACCAATAACGTTCAATTCCTTTGAAAATCGTCCCAAAATAAAAGGTTGAGTCCATTTCATTATACAATTTTACCATTCTTATGCAATAACGGCTCGATTTTGTCAAGAATGTGACAAAAAACAGGAAAATAGAACGCAAATGCTACCAATAACGTTCAATTCTTTTGAAAATCGTGCCAAAATAAACGGTTGAGTCCATTTCATTATACAATTTTACCATTCTTCTGCAATAACGGCTCGATTTTGTCAAGAAAGTGACAAAATACAGGAAAATAGAACGCAAATGCTAGCAATATCGATCAGTTGTTTTAAAAAGCATGTCAAAATAAGCGACTGAGTCAATTTCATTATACAATTTTACCATTCTTCTGCAATAACGACTCGATTTTGTCAAAATGTGACAAAATAAAGGAAAATTCAACGCAAATGCTAGTAATATCGTTCAATTCTTTTGAAAATCGTGCCTAATTAAACGGTCGAGTCCATTTCATTATACAATTTTTCCATTCTTCTGCAATAACGACTCGATTTTGTCAAGAACGTGACAAAATTCAGGAAAATTCATCGCAAATGCTACCAATAACGTTCAATTCTTTTGAAAATCGTGCCAAAATAAACGGTTGAGTCCATTTCATTATACAATTTTACCATTCATCTGCAATAACGGCTCGAGTTTGTCAAGAATGTGACAAAATACAGGAAAATAGAACGCAAATGCTAGCAACATCGTTCAGTTGTATTGAAAAGAATGTCAAAATATACGGCTGAGTCTACTTTATTATACAATTTTACCATTCTTCTGCAATAACGGCACGATTTTTTTAAGAATGTGACAAAATTCAGGAAAATAGAACGCAAATGCTACCAATAACGTTCAAATCTTTTGAAAATCGTCCCAAAATAAACGTTTGAGTCTATTTCATTATACAATTTTACCATTCTTTTGCAATAACGGCTCGATTTTGTCAAGAACGTGACAAAATACAGGAAAATAGAACGCAAATGCTAGCAATATCGTTCAGTTGTTTTAAAAAGCATGTCAAAATAAGCGACTGATTCAATTTCATCATACAATTTTACCATTCTTCTGCAATAACGACTCGATTTTGTCTAAATGTGACAAAATAAAGGAAAATTCAACGCAAATGCTAGTAATATCGTTCAGTTGTATTGAAAGCGTGTCAAAATAGACGACTGAGTCTATTTTATTATACAATTTTACTATTCTTCTGCAATAACGGCTCGACTTTGTCAAGAATGTGACAAAATACAGGAAAATAGAACGCAAATGCTACCAATAACGTTCAATTCTTTTGAAAATCGTGCCTAATTAAACGGTCGAGTCCATTTCATTATACAATTTTTCCATTCTTCTGCAATAACGACTCGATTTTGTCAAGAACGTGACAAAATTCAGGAAAATTCATCGCAAATGCTACCAATAACGTTCAATTCTTTTGAAAATCGTACCAAAATAAACGGTTGAGTCCATTTCATTATACAATTTTACCATTCATCTGCAATAACGGCTCGAGTTTGTCAAGAATGTGACAAAATACAGGAAAATAGAACGCAAATGCTAGCAACATCGTTCAGTTGTATTGAAAAGAATGTCAAAATATACGGCTGAGTCTACTTTATTATACAATTTTACCATTCTTCTGCAATAACGGCACGATTTTTTTAAGAATGTGACAAAATTCAGGAAAATAGAACGCAAATGCTACCAATAACGTTCAAATCTTTTGAAAATCGTCCCAAAATAAACGTTTGAGTCTATTTCATTATACAATTTTACCATTCTTTTGCAATAACGGCTCGATTTTGTCAAGAACGTGACAAAATACAGGAAAATAGAACGCAAATGCTAGCAATATCGTTTAGTTGTTTTAAAAAGCATGTCAAAATAAGCGACTGAGTCAATTTCATCATACAATTTTACCATTCTTCTGCAATAACGACTCGATTTTGTCAAAATGTGACAAAATAAAGGAAAATTCAACGCAAATGCTAGTAATATCGTTCAGTTGTATTGAAAGCGTGTCAAAATAGACGACTGAGTCTATTTTATTATACAATTTTACTATTCTGCAATAACGGCTCGACTTTGTCAAGAATGTGACAAAATACAGGAAAATAGAACGCAAATGCTACCAATAACGTTCAATTCTTTTGAAAATCGTGCCAAATTAAACGGTTGAGTCCATTTCATTATACAATTATTCCATTCTTCTGCAATAACGACTCGATTTTGTCAAGAACGTGACAAAATTCAGGAAAATTCATCGCAAATGCTACCAATAACGTTCAATTCCTTTGAAAATCGTGCCAAAATAAACGGTTGAGTCCATTTCATTATACAATTTTACCATTCTTCTGCAATAACGGCACGATTTTTTTAAGAATGTGACAAAATTCAGGAAAATAGAACGCAAATGCTACCAATAATGTTCAGTTCCTTTGAAAATCGTCCCAAAATAAACGGTTGAGTCCATTTCATTATACAATTTTACCATTCTTTTGCAATAACGGCTCGATTTTGTCAATAATGTGACAAAATACAGGAAAATAGAACGCAAATGCTACCAATAACGTTCAATTCTTTTGAAAATCGTGCCAAAATAAACGGTTGAGTCCATTTCATTATACAATTTTACCATTCATCTGCAATAACGGCTCGAGTTTGTCAATAATGTGACAAAATACAGGAAAATAGAACGCAAATGCTAGCAACATCGTTCAGTTGTTTTGAATAGCATGTCAAAATGAACGAGTGAGTATTTCATTATGGAATTGTATCATTCTTCTGCAATAACGACTCGATTTTGTTAAGAATGTGACAAAATTCAGGAAAATAGAACGCAAATGCTGCCAATAACGTTCAATTCTTTTGAAAATCGTCCCAAAATAAACGGTTGAGTCCATTTTATTATACAATTTTACCATTCTTCTGCAATAACGGCACGATTTTGTTAAGAACGTGACAAAATTCAGGAAAATTCATCGCAAATGCTACCAATAACGTTCAATTCTTTTGAAAATCGTGCCAAAATAAACGGTTGAGTCCATTTCATTATACAATTTTACCATTCTTCTGCAATAACGGCACGATTTTGTTAAGAATGTGACAAAATACAGGAAAATTCATCGCAAATGCTACCAATAACGTTCAATTCCTTTGAAAATCGTGCCAAAATAAACGATTGAGTCCATTTCATTATACAATTTTACCATTCTTCTGCAATAACGGCACGATTTTTTTAAGAATGTGACAAAATTCAGGAAAATAGAACGCAAATGCTACCAATAACGTTCAATTCCTTTGAAAATCGTCCCAAAATAAACGGTTGAGTCCATTTCATTATACAATTTTACCATTCTTATGCAATAACGGCTCGATTTTGTCAAGAATGTGACAAAAAACAGGAAAATAGAACGCAAATGCTACCAATAACGTTCAATTCTTTTGAAAATCGTGCCAAAATAAACGGTTGAGTCCATTTCATTATACAATTTTACCATTCTTCTGCAATAACGGCTCGATTTTGTCAAGAAAGTGACAAAATACAGGAAAATAGAACGCAAATGCTAGCAATATCGATCAGTTGTTTTAAAAAGCATGTCAAAATAAGCGACTGAGTCAATTTCATTATACAATTTTACCATTCTTCTGCAATAACGACTCGATTTTGTCAAAATGTGACAAAATAAAGGAAAATTCAACGCAAATGCTAGTAATATCGTTCAATTCTTTTGAAAATCGTGCCTAATTAAACGGTCGAGTCCATTTCATTATACAATTTTTCCATTCTTCTGCAATAACGACTCGATTTTGTCAAGAACGTGACAAAATTCAGGAAAATTCATCGCAAATGCTACCAATAACGTTCAATTCCTTTGAAAATCGTGCCAAAATAAACGGTTGAGTCCATTTCATTATACAATTTTACCATTCTTCTGCAATAACGGCACGATTTTTTTAAGAATGTGACAAAATTCAGGAAAATAGAAGGCAAATGCTACCAATAACGTTCAATTCCTTTGAAAATCGTCCCAAAATAAACGGTTGAGTCCATTTCATTATACAATTTTGCCATTCTTTTGCAATAACGGCTCGATTTTGTCAAGAATGTGACAAAATACAGGAAAATAGAACGCAAATGCTACCAATAACGTTCAATTCTTTTGAAAATCGTGCCTAATTAAACGGTCGAGTCCATTTCATTATACAATTTTTCCATTCTTCTGCAATAACGACTCGATTTTGTCAAGAACGTGACAAAATTCAGGAAAATTCATCGCAAATGCTACCAATAACGTTCAATTCCTTTGAAAATCGTGTCAAAATAAACGGTTGAGTCCATTTCATTATACAATTTTACCATTCTTCTGCAATAACGACTCGATTTTGTCAAAATGTGACAAAATAAAGGAAAATTCAACGCAAATGCTAGTAATATCGTTCAGTTGTATTGAAAGCGTGTCAAAATAGACGACTGAGTCTATTTTATTATACAATTTTACTATTCTGCAATAACGGCTCGACTTTGTCAAGAATGTGACAAAATACAGGAAAATAGAACGCAAATGCTACCAATAACGTTCAATTCTTTTGAAAATCGTGCCAAATTAAACGGTTGAGTCCATTTCATTATACAATTATTCCATTCTTCTGCAATAACGACTCGATTTTGTCAAGAACGTGACAAAATTCAGGAAAATTCATCGCAAATGCTACCAATAACGTTCAATTCCTTTGAAAATCGTGCCAAAATAAACGGTTGAGTCCATTTCATTATACAATTTTACCATTCTTCTGCAATAACGGCACGATTTTTTTAAGAATGTGACAAAATTCAGGAAAATAGAACGCAAATGCTACCAATAATGTTCAGTTCCTTTGAAAATCGTCCCAAAATAAACGGTTGAGTCCATTTCATTATACAATTTTACCATTCTTTTGCAATAACGGCTCGATTTTGTCAATAATGTGACAAAATACAGGAAAATAGAACGCAAATGCTACCAATAACGTTCAATTCTTTTGAAAATCGTGCCAAAATAAACGGTTGAGTCCATTTCATTATACAATTTTACCATTCATCTGCAATAACGGCTCGAGTTTGTCAATAATGTGACAAAATACAGGAAAATAGAACGCAAATGCTAGCAACATCGTTCAGTTGTTTTGAATAGCATGTCAAAATGAACGAGTGAGTATTTCATTATGGAATTGTATCATTCTTCTGCAATAACGACTCGATTTTGTTAAGAATGTGACAAAATTCAGGAAAATAGAACGCAAATGCTACCAATAACGTTCAATTCTTTTGAAAATCGTGCCAAAATAAACGGTTGAGTCTATTTTATTATACAATTTTACTATTCTTCTGCAATAACGGCTCGACTTTGTCAAGAATGTGACAAAATACAGGAAAATAGAACGCAAATGCTACCAATAACGTTCAATTCTTTTGAAAATCGTGCCAAATTAAACGGTTGAGTCCATTTCATTATACAACTTTTCCATTCTTCTGCAATAACGACTCGATTTTGTCAAGAACGTGACAAAATTCAGGAAAATTCATCGCAAATGCTACCAATAACGTTCAATTCCTTTGAAAATCGTGCCAAAATAAACGATTGAGTCCATTTCATTATACAATTTTACCATTCTTCTGCAATAACGGCACGATTTTTTTAAGAATGTGACAAAATTCAGGAAAATAGAACGCAAATGCTACCAATAACGTTCAATTCCTTTGAAAATCGTCCCAAAATAAACGGTTGAGTCCATTTCATTATACAATTTTACCATTCTTATGCAATAACGGCTCGATTTTGTCAAGAATGTGACAAAAAACAGGAAAATAGAACGCAAATGCTACCAATAACGTTCAATTCTTTTGAAAATCGTGCCAAAATAAACGGTTGAGTCCATTTCATTATACAATTTTACCATTCTTCTGCAATAACGGCTCGATTTTGTCAAGAAAGTGACAAAATACAGGAAAATAGAACGCAAATGCTAGCAATATCGATCAGTTGTTTTAAAAAGCATGTCAAAATAAGCGACTGAGTCAATTTCATTATACAATTTTACCATTCTTCTGCAATAACGACTCGATTTTGTCAAAATGTGACAAAATAAAGGAAAATTCAACGCAAATGCTAGTAATATCGTTCAATTCTTTTGAAAATCGTGCCTAATTAAACGGTCGAGTCCATTTCATTATACAATTTTTCCATTCTTCTGCAATAACGACTCGATTTTGTCAAGAACGTGACAAAATTCAGGAAAATTCATCGCAAATGCTACCAATAACGTTCAATTCCTTTGAAAATCGTGCCAAAATAAACGGTTGAGTCCATTTCATTATACAATTTTACCATTCTTCTGCAATAACGGCACGATTTTTTTAAGAATGTGACAAAATTCAGGAAAATAGAAGGCAAATGCTACCAATAACGTTCAATTCCTTTGAAAATCGTCCCAAAATAAACGGTTGAGTCCATTTCATTATACAATTTTGCCATTCTTTTGCAATAACGGCTCGATTTTGTCAAGAATGTGACAAAATACAGGAAAATAGAACGCAAATGCTACCAATAACGTTCAATTCTTTTGAAAATCGTGCCTAATTAAACGGTCGAGTCCATTTCATTATACAATTTTTCCATTCTTCTGCAATAACGACTCGATTTTGTCAAGAACGTGACAAAATTCAGGAAAATTCATCGCAAATGCTACCAATAACGTTCAATTCCTTTGAAAATCGTGTCAAAATAAACGGTTGAGTCCATTTCATTATACAATTTTACTATTCTTCTGCAATAACGGCTCGAGTTTGTCAAGAATGTGACAAAATACAGGAAAATAGAACGCAAATGCTAGCAATATGGTTCAGTTGTTTTAAAAAGCATGTCAAAATAAGCGACTGAGTCAATTTCATTATACAATTTTACCATTCTTCTGCAATAACGACTCGATTTTGTCAAAATGTGACAAAATAAAGGAAAATTCAACGCAAATGCTAGTAATATCGTTCAGTTGTATTGAAAGCGTGTCAAAATAGACGAGTGAGTCTATTTTATTATACAATTTTACTATTCTTCTGCAATAACGGCTCGACTTTGTCAAGAATGTGAGAAAATACAGGAAAATAGAACGCAAATGCCACCAATATCGTTCAATTCTTTTGAAAATCGTGCCAAAATAAACGGTAGAGTCCATTTTATTATACAATTTTACCATTCTTCTGCAACAACGACTCGATTTTGTCAAAAATGTGACAAAATACAGGAAAATTCAAGGCAAATGCTAGTAATATCGTTCAGTTGCTTTGAAAAGCATGTCAAAATAAGCGACTGAGTCAATTTCATTATACAATTTTACCATTCTTCTGCAATAACGGCACGATTTTGTGAAGAATGTGACAAAATACAGGAAAATAGAACGCAAATGCTAGCAAAATCGTTCAGTTGTATTGAAAAGCGTGTCAAAATAAACGGCTGAGTCTATTTTATTATACAATTTTACCATTCTTCTGCAATAACGGCACGATTTTGTCAAGAACGTGACAAAATTGAGGAAAATTCATCGCAAATGCTACCAATAACGTTCAATTCTTTTGTAAATCGTGCCAAATTAAACGGTTGAGTCCATTTCATTATACAATTTTACCATTCTTCAGCAATAACGGCACGATTTTGTTAAGAATGTGACAAAATACAGGAAAATAGAACGCAAATGCTAGCAAAATCGTTCAGTTGTATTGAAAAGCGTGTCAAAATAAACGGCTGAGTCTATTTTATTATACAATTTTACCATTCTTCTGCAATTACGGCACGATTTTGTCAAGAACGTGACAAAATTGAGGAAAATTCATCGCAAATGCTACCAATAACGTTCAATTCCTTTGAAAATCGTGTCAAAATAAACGGTTGAGTCCATTTCATTATACAATTTTACCATTCTTCTGCAATAACGGCTCGAGTTTGTCAAGAATGTGACAAAATACAGGAAAATAGAACGCAAATGCTAGCAACATCGTTCAGTTGTTTTGAATAGCATGTCAAAATGAACGAGTGAGTTTTTCATTATGCAATTGTATCATTCTTCTGCAATAACGACTCTTTTTTGTCAAGAACGTGACAAAATTCAGGAAAATGCATCGCAAAAGCTACCAATAACGTTCAATTCCTTTGAAAATCGTGCCAAAATAAACGGTTGAGTCCATTTCATTATACAATTTTACCATTCTTCTGCAATAACGGCACGATTTTTTTAAGAATGTGACAAAATTCAGGAAAATAGAACGCAAATGCTACCAATAACGTTCAATTCTTTTGAAAATCGTCCCAAAATAAACGTTTGAGTCTATTTCATTATACAATTTTACCATTCTTTTGCAATAACGGCTCGATTTTGTCAAGAATGTGACAAAATACAGGAAAATAGAACGCAAATGCTAGCAACATCGTTCAGTTGTTTTGAATAGCATGTCAAAATGAACGAGTGAGTATTTCAATATGCAATTGCATCATTCTTCTGCAATAACGACTCTTTTTTGTCAAGAACGTGACAAAATTCAGGAAAATGCATCGCAAAAGCTACCAATAACGTTCAATTCCTTTGAAAATCGTGCCAAAATAAACGGTTGAGTCCATTTCATTATACAATTTTACCATTCTTCTGCAATAACGGCACGATTTTTTTAAGAATGTGACAAAATTCAGGAAAATAGAACGCAAATGCTACCAATAACGTTCAATTCTTTTGAAAATCGTCCCAAAATAAACGTTTGAGTCTATTTCATTATACAATTTTACCATTCTTTTGCAATAACGGCTCGATTTTGTCAAGAATGTGACAAAATACAGGAAAATAGAACGCAAATGCTAGCAATATCGTTCAGTTGTTTTAAAAAGCATGTCAAAATAAGCGACTGAGTCAATTTCATTATACAATTTTACCATTCTTCTGCAATAACGACTCGATTTTGTCAAAATGTGACAAAATAAAGGAAAATTCAACGCAAATGCTAGTAATATCGTTCAGTTGTATTGAAAGCGTGTCAAAATAGACGACTGAGTCTATTTTATTATACAATTTTACTATTCTTCTGCAATAACGGTTCGACTTTGTCAAGAATGTGACAAAATACAGGAAAATAGAACGCAAATGCTACCAATAACGTTCAATTCCTTTGAAAATCGTCCCAAAATAAACGGTTGAGTCCATTTCATTATACAATTTTACCATACTTTTGCAATAACGGCTCGATTTTGTCAAGAATGTGACAAAATACAGGAAAATAGAACGCAAATGCCACCAATAACGTTCAATTCTTTTGAAAATCGTGCCAAAATAAACGGTAGAGTCCATTTTATTATACAATTTTACCATTCTTCTGCAACAACGACTCGATTTTGTCAAAAATGTGACAAAATACAGGAAAATTCAAGGCAAATGCTAGTAATATCGTTCAGTTGCTTTGAAAAGCATGTCAAAATAAGCGACTGAGTCAATTTCATTATACAATTTTACCATTCTTCTGCAATAACGGCACGATTTTGTCAAGAACGTGACAAAATTGAGGAAAATTCATCGCAAATGCTACCAATAACGTTCAATTCTTTTGAAAATCGTGCCAAATTAAACGGCTGAGTCCATTTCATTATACAATTTTACCATTCTTCAGCAATAACGGCACGATTTTGTTAAGAATGTGACAAAATACAGGAAAATAGAACGCAAATGCTAGCAAAATCGTTCAGTTGTATTGAAAAGCGTGTCAAAATAAACGGCTGAGTCTATTTTATTATACAATTTTACCATTCTTCTGCAATTACGGCACGATTTTGTCAAGAACGTGACAAAATTGAGGAAAATTCATCGCAAATGCTACCAATAACGTTCAATTCCTTTGAAAATCGTGCCAAAATAAACGGTTGAGTCCATTTCATTATACAATTTTACCATTCTTCTGCAATAACGGCACGATTTTTTTAAGAATGTGACAAAATTCAGGAAAATAGAACGCAAATGCTACCAATAACGTTCAATTCTTTTGAAAATCGTCCCAAAATAAACGTTTGAGTCTATTTCATTATACAATTTTACCATTCTTTTGCAATAACGGCTCGATTTTGTCAAGAATGTGACAAAATACAGGAAAATAGAACGCAAATGCTAGCAATATCGTTCAGTTGTTTTAAAAAGCATGTCAAAATAAGCGACTGAGTCAATTTCATTATACAATTTTACCATTCTTCTGCAATAATGACTCGATTTTGTCAAAATGTGACAAAATAAAGGAAAATTCAACGCAAATGCTAGTAATATCGTTCAGTTGTATTGAAAGCGTGTCAAAATAGACGACTGAGTCTATTTTATTATACAATTTTACTATTCTTCTGCAATAACGGCTCGACTTTGTCAAGAATGTGAGAAAATACAGGAAAACAGAACGCAAATGCCACCAATAACGTTCAATTCTTTTGAAAATCGTGCCAAAATAAACGGTTGAGTCCATTTTATTTTACAATTTTACCATTCTTCTGCAACAACGACTCGATTTTGTCAAAAATGTGACAAAATACAGGAAAATTCAAGGCAAATGCTAGTAATATCGTTCAGTTGCTTTGAAAAGCATGTCAAAATGAGCGACTGAGTCAATTTCATTATACAATTTTACCATTCTTCTGCAATAACGACTCGATTTTGTCAAAATGTGACAAAATAAAGGAAAATTCAACGCAAATGATACCAATAACGTTGAATTCCTTTGAAAATCGTGAAAAAATAAACGGTTGAGTCCATTTCATTATACAATTTTACCATTCTTCTGCAATAACGGCACGATTTTTTTAAGAATGTGACAAAATTCAGGAAAATAGAACGCAAATGCTACCAATAACGTTCAATTCTTTTGAAAATCGTCCCAAAATAAACGTTTGAGTCTATTTCATTATTCAATTTTACCATTCTTTTGCAATAACGGCTCGATTTTGTCAAGAATGTGACAAAATGCAGGAAAATAGAACGCAAATGCTAGCAATATCGTTCAGTTGTTTTAAAAAGCATGTCAAAATAAGCGACTGAGTCAATTTCATTATACAATTTTACCATTCTTCTGCAATAACGACTCGATTTTGTCAAAATGTGACAAAATAAAGGAAAATTCAACGCAAATGCTAGTAAAATCGTTCAGTTGTATTGAAAGCGTGTCAAAATAGACGACTGAGTCTATTTTATTATACAATTTTACTATTCTTCTGCAATAACGGCTCGATTTTGTTAAGAACGTGACAAAATTCAGGAAAATTCATCGCAAATGCTACCAATAACGTTCAATTCCTTTGAAAATCGTGCCAAAATAAACGGTTGAGTCCATTTCATTATACAATTTTACCATTCTTCTGCAATAACGGCACGATTTTTTTAAGAATGTGACAAAAGTCAGGAAAATAGAACGCAAATGCTACCAATAACGTTCAATTCCTTTGAAAATCGTCCCAAAATAAACGGTTGAGTCCATTTCATTATACAATTTTACCATTCTTTTGCAATAACGGCTCGATTTTGTCAAGAATGTGACAAAATAAAGGAAAATTCAACGCAAATGCTAGTAATATCGTTCAGTTGTATTGAAAGCGTGTCAAAATAGACGACTGAGTCTATTTTATTATACAATTTACTATTCTTCTGCAATAACGGCTCGACTTTGTCAAGAATGTGACAAAATACAGGAAAATAGAACGCAAATGCTACCAATAACGTTCAATTCTTTTGAAGATTGTGCCAAAATAAACGGTTGAGTCCATTTCATTATACAATTTTACCATTCTTCTGCAATAACGGCTCGAGTTTGTCAAGAATGTGACAAAATACAGGAAAATAGAACGCAAATGCTAGCAACATCGTTCAGTTGTTTTGAATAGCATGTCAAAATGAACGAGTGAGTATTTCATTATGCAATTGTATCATTCTTCTGCAATAACGACTCGATTTTGTCAAAATGTGACAAAATAAAAGAAAATTCAACGCAAATGCTACCAATAACGTTCAATTCTTCTGAAAATCGTGCCTAATTAAACGGTTGAGTCCATTTCATTATACAATTTTTCCATTCTTCTGCAATAACGACTCGATTTTGTCAAGAACGTGACAAAATTCAGGAAAATTCATCGCAAATGCTACCAATAACGTTCAATTCCTTTGAAAATCGTGCCAAAATAAACGGTTGAGTGTATTTCATTATACAATTTTACCATTCTTCTGCAATAACGGCACGATTTTTTTAAGAATGTGACAAAATTCAGGAAAATAGAACGCAAATGCTACCAATAACGTTCAATTCCTTTGAAAATCGTCCCAAAATAAACGGTTGAGTCCATTTCATTATACAATTTTACCATTCTTTTGCAATAACGGCTCGATTTTGTCAAGAATGTGACAAAATACAGGAAAATAGAACGCAAATGCTACCAATAACGTTCAATTCTTTTGAAAATCGTGCCAAAATAAACGGTTGAGTCCATTTCATTATACAATTTTACCATTCTTCTGCAATAACGGCTCGAGTTTGTCAAGAATGTGACAAAATACAGGAAAATAGAACGCAAATGCTAGCAACATCGTTCAGTTGTTTTGAATAGCATGTCAAAATGAACGAGTGAGTATTTCATTATGCAATTGTATCATTCTTCTGCAATAACGACTCTTTTTTGTCAAGAACGTGACAAAATTCAGGAAAATGCATCGCAAATGCTACCAATAACGTTCAATTCCTTTGAAAATCGTGCCAAAATAAACGGTTGAGTCCATTTCATTATACAATTTTACCATTCTTCTGCAATAACGGCACGATTTTTTTAAGAATGTGACAAAATTCAGGAAAATAGAACGCAAATGCTACCAATAACGTTCAATTCTTTTGAAAATCGTCCCAAAATAAACGTTTGAGTCTATTTCATTATACAATTTTACCATTCTTCTGCAATAACGGCTCGATTTTGTTAAGAACGTGACAAAATTCAGGAAAATTCATCGCAAATGCTACCAATAACGTTCAATTCCTTTGAAAATCGTGCCAAAATAAACGGTTGAGTCCATTTCATTATACAATTTTACCATTCTTCTGCAATAACGGCACGATTTTTTTAAGAATGTGACAAAAGTCAGGAAAATAGAACGCAAATGCTACCAATAACGTTCAATTCCTTTGAAAATCGTCCCAAAATAAACGGTTGAGTCCATTTCATTATACAATTTTACCATTCTTTTGCAATAACGGCTCGATTTTGTCAAGAATGTGACAAAATAAAGGAAAATTCAACGCAAATGCTAGTAATATCGTTCAGTTGTATTGAAAGCGTGTCAAAATAGACGACTGAGTCTATTTTATTATACAATTTACTATTCTTCTGCAATAACGGCTCGACTTTGTCAAGAATGTGACAAAATACAGGAAAATAGAACGCAAATGCTACCAATAACGTTCAATTCTTTTGAAGATTGTGCCAAAATAAACGGTTGAGTCCATTTCATTATACAATTTTACCATTCTTCTGCAATAACGGCTCGAGTTTGTCAAGAATGTGACAAAATACAGGAAAATAGAACGCAAATGCTAGCAACATCGTTCAGTTGTTTTGAATAGCATGTCAAAATGAACGAGTGAGTATTTCATTATGCAATTGTATCATTCTTCTGCAATAACGACTCGATTTTGTCAAAATGTGACAAAATAAAAGAAAATTCAACGCAAATGCTACCAATAACGTTCAATTCTTCTGAAAATCGTGCCTAATTAAACGGTTGAGTCCATTTCATTATACAATTTTTCCATTCTTCTGCAATAACGACTCGATTTTGTCAAGAACGTGACAAAATTCAGGAAAATTCATCGCAAATGCTACCAATAACGTTCAATTCCTTTGAAAATCGTGCCAAAATAAACGGTTGAGTGTATTTCATTATACAATTTTACCATTCTTCTGCAATAACGGCACGATTTTTTTAAGAATGTGACAAAATTCAGGAAAATAGAACGCAAATGCTACCAATAACGTTCAATTCCTTTGAAAATCGTCCCAAAATAAACGGTTGAGTCCATTTCATTATACAATTTTACCATTCTTTTGCAATAACGGCTCGATTTTGTCAAGAATGTGACAAAATACAGGAAAATAGAACGCAAATGCTACCAATAACGTTCAATTCTTTTGAAAATCGTGCCAAAATAAACGGTTGAGTCCATTTCATTATACAATTTTACCATTCTTCTGCAATAACGGCTCGAGTTTGTCAAGAATGTGACAAAATACAGGAAAATAGAACGCAAATGCTAGCAACATCGTTCAGTTGTTTTGAATAGCATGTCAAAATGAACGAGTGAGTATTTCATTATGCAATTGTATCATTCTTCTGCAATAACGACTCTTTTTTGTCAAGAACGTGACAAAATTCAGGAAAATGCATCGCAAATGCTACCAATAACGTTCAATTCCTTTGAAAATCGTGCCAAAATAAACGGTTGAGTCCATTTCATTATACAATTTTACCATTCTTCTGCAATAACGGCACGATTTTTTTAAGAATGTGACAAAATTCAGGAAAATAGAACGCAAATGCTACCAATAACGTTCAATTCTTTTGAAAATCGTCCCAAAATAAACGTTTGAGTCTATTTCATTATACAATTTTACCATTCTTTTGCAATAACGGCTCGATTTTGTCAAGAATGTGACAAAATACAGGAAAATAGAACGCAAATGCTAGCAACATCGTTCAGTTGTTTTGAATAGCATGTCAAAATGAACGAGTGAGTATTTCATTATGCAATTGTATCATTCTTCTGCAATAACGACTCTTTTTTGTCAAGAACGTGACAAAATTCAGGAAAATGCATCGCAAATGCTACCAATAACGTTCAATTCTTTTGAAAATCGTGCCAAATTAAACGGTTGAGTCCATTTCATTATACAATTTTACCATTCTTCAGCAATAACGGCACGATTTTGTTAAGAATGTGACAAAATACAGGAAAATAGAACGCAAATGCTAGCAAAATCGTTCAGTTGTATTGAAAAGCGTGTCAAAATAAACGGCTGAGTCTATTTCATTATACAATTTTACCATTCTTCAGCAATAACGGTTCGACTTTGTCAAGAATGTGACAAAATACAGGAAAATAGAACGCAAATGCTACCAATAACGTTCAATTCCTTTGAAAATCGTCCCAAAATAAACGGTTGAGTCCATTTCATTATACAATTTTACCATACTTTTGCAATAACGGCTCGATTTTGTCAAGAATGTGACAAAATACAGGAAAATAGAACGCAAATGCTAGCAATATCGTTCAGTTGTTTTGAAAAGCATGTCAAAATAAGCGACTGAGTCAATTTCATTATACAATTTTACCATTCTTCTGCAATAACGACTCGATTTTGTCAAAATGTGACAAAATAAAGGAAAATTCAACGTAAATGCTAGTAATATCGTTCAGTTGTATTGAAAGCGTGTCAAAATAGACGACTGAGTCTATTTTATTATACAATTTTACTATTTTTCTGCAATAACGGCTCGACTTTGTCAAGAATGTGAGAAAATACAGGAAAATAGAACGCAAATGCCACCAATAACGTTCAATTCTTTTGAAAATCGTGCCAAAATAAACGGTAGAGTCCATTTTATTATACAATTTTACCATTCTTCTGCAACAACGACTCGATTTTGTCAAAAATGTGACAAAATACAGGAAAATTCAAGGCAAATGCTAGTAATATCGTTCAGTTGCTTTGAAAAGCATGTCAAAATAAGCGACTGAGTCAATTTCATTATACAATTTTACCATTCTTCTGCAATAACGGCACGATTTTGTCAAGAACGTGACAAAATTGAGGAAAATTCATCGCAAATGCTACCAATAACGTTCAATTCTTTTGAAAATCGTGCCAAATTAAACGGTTGAGTCCATTTCATTATACAATTTTACCATTCTTCAGCAATAACGGCACGATTTTGTTAAGAATGTGACAAAATACAGGAAAATAGAACGCAAATGCTAGCAAAATCGTTCAGTTGTATTGAAAAGCGTGTCAAAATAAACGGCTGAGTCTATTTTATTATACAATTTTACCATTCTTCTGCAATTACGGCTCGATTTTGTCAAGAATGTGACAAAATAAAGGAAAATTCAACGTAAATGCTAGTAATATCGTTCAGTTGTATTGAAAGCGTGTCAAAATAGACGACTGAGTCTATTTTATTATACAATTTTACTATTCTTCTGCAATAACGGCTCGACTTTGTCAAGAATGTGAGAAAATACAGGAAAATAGAACGCAAATGCCACCAATAACGTTCAATTCTTTTGAAAATCGTGCCAAAATAAACGGTAGAGTCCATTTTATTATACAATTTTACCATTCTTCTGCAACAACGACTCGATTTTGTCAAAAATGTGACAAAATACAGGAAAATTCAAGGCAAATGCTAGTAATATCGTTCAGTTGCTTTGAAAAGCATGTCAAAATAAGCGACTGAGTCAATTTCATTATACAATTTTACCATTCTTCTGCAATAACGGCACGATTTTGTCAAGAACGTGACAAAATTGAGGAAAATTCATCGCAAATGCTACCAATAACGTTCAATTCTTTTGAAAATCGTGCCAAATTAAACGGTTGAGTCCATTTCATTATACAATTTTACCATTCTTCAGCAATAACGGCACGATTTTGTTAAGAATGTGACAAAATACAGGAAAATAGAACGCAAATGCTAGCAAAATCGTTCAGTTGTATTGAAAAGCGTGTCAAAATAAACGGCTGAGTCTATTTTATTATACAATTTTACCATTCTTCTGCAATTACGGCACGATTTTGTCAAGAACGTGACAAAATTGAGGAAAATTCATCGCAAATGCTACCAATAACGTTCAATTCCTTTGAAAATCGTGCCAAAATAAACGGTTGAGTCCATTTCATTATACAATTTTACCATTCTTCTGCAATAACGGCACGATTTTTTTAAGAATGTGACAAAATTCAGGAAAATAGAACGCAAATGCTACCAATAACGTTCAATTCTTTTGAAAATCGTCCCAAAATAAACGTTTGAGTCTATTTCATTATACAATTTTACCATTCTTTTGCAATAACGGCTCGATTTTGTCAAGAATGTGACAAAATACAGGAAAATAGAACGCAAATGCTAGCAATATCGTTCAGTTGTTTTAAAAAGCATGTCAAAATAAGCGACTGAGTCAATTTCATTATACAATTTTACCATTCTTCTGCAATAACGACTCGATTTTGTCAAAATGTGACAAAATAAAGGAAAATTCAACGCAAATGCTAGTAATATCGTTCAGTTGTATTGAAAGCGTGTCAAAATAGACGACTGAGTCTATTTTATTATACAATTTTACTATTCTTCTGCAATAACGGCTCGACTTTGTCAAGAATGTGAGAAAATACAGGAAAACAGAACGCAAATGCCACCAATAACGTTCAATTCTTTTGAAAATCGTGCCAAAATAAACGGTTGAGTCCATTTTATTTTACAATTTTACCATTCTTCTGCAACAACGACTCGATTTTGTCAAAAATGTGACAAAATACAGGAAAATTCAAGGCAAATGCTAGTAATATCGTTCAGTTGCTTTGAAAAGCATTTCAAAATAAGCGACTGAGTCAATTTCATTATACAATTTTACCATTCTTCTGCAATAACGGCACGATTTTGTTAAGAATGTGACAAAATACAGGAAAATAGAACGCAAATGCTAGCAATATCGTTCAGTTGTTTTAAAAAGCATGTCAAAATAAGCGACTGAGTCAATTTCATTATACAATTTTACCATTCTTCTGCAATAACGACTCGATTTTGTCAAAATGTGACAAAATAAAGGAAAATTCAACGCAAATGCTAGTAATATCGTTCAGTTGTATTGAAAGCGTGTCAAAATAGACGACTGAGTATTTTATTATACAATTTTACTATTCTTCTGCAATAACGGTTCGACTTTGTCAAGAATGTGACAAAATACAGGAAAATAGAACGCAAATGCTACCAATAACGTTCAATTCCTTTGAAAATCGTCCCAAAATAAACGGTTGAGTCCATTTCATTATACAATTTTACCATACTTTTGCAATAACGGCTCGATTTTGTCAAGAATGTGACAAAATACAGGAAAATAGAACGCAAATGCTAGCAATATCGTTCAGTTGTTTTGAAAAGCATGTCAAAATAAGCGACTGAGTCAATTTCATTATACAATTTTACCATTCTTCTGCAATAACGACTCGATTTTGTCAAAATGTGACAAAATAAAGGAAAATTCAACGTAAATGCTAGTAATATCGTTCAGTTGTATTGAAAGCGTGTCAAAATAGACGACTGAGTCTATTTTATTATACAATTTTACTATTCTTCTGCAATAACGGCTCGACTTTGTCAAGAATGTGAGAAAATACAGGAAAATAGAACGCAAATGCCACCAATAACGTTCAATTCTTTTGAAAATCGTGCCAAAATAAACGGTAGAGTCCATTTTATTATACAATTTTACCATTCTTCTGCAACAACGACTCGATTTTGTCAAAAATGTGACAAAATACAGGAAAATTCAAGGCAAATGCTAGTAATATCGTTCAGTTGCTTTGAAAAGCATGTCAAAATAAGCGACTGAGTCAATTTCATTATACAATTTTACCATTCTTCTGCAATAACGGCACGATTTTGTCAAGAACGTGACAAAATTGAGGAAAATTCATCGCAAATGCTACCAATAACGTTCAATTCTTTTGAAAATCGTGCCAAATTAAACGGTTGAGTCCATTTCATTATACAATTTTACCATTCTTCAGCAATAACGGCACGATTTTGTTAAGAATGTGACAAAATACAGGAAAATAGAACGCAAATGCTAGCAAAATCGTTCAGTTGTATTGAAAAGCGTGTCAAAATAAACGGCTGAGTCTATTTCATTATACAATTTTACCATTCTTCAGCAATAACGGTTCGACTTTGTCAAGAATGTGACAAAATACAGGAAAATAGAACGCAAATGCTACCAATAACGTTCAATTCCTTTGAAAATCGTCCCAAAATAAACGGTTGAGTCCATTTCATTATACAATTTTACCATACTTTTGCAATAACGGCTCGATTTTGTCAAGAATGTGACAAAATACAGGAAAATAGAACGCAAATGCTAGCAATATCGTTCAGTTGTTTTGAAAAGCATGTCAAAATAAGCGACTGAGTCAATTTCATTATACAATTTTACCATTCTTCTGCAATAACGACTCGATTTTGTCAAAATGTGACAAAATAAAGGAAAATTCAACGTAAATGCTAGTAATATCGTTCAGTTGTATTGAAAGCGTGTCAAAATAGACGACTGAGTCTATTTTATTATACAATTTTACTATTTTTCTGCAATAACGGCTCGACTTTGTCAAGAATGTGAGAAAATACAGGAAAATAGAACGCAAATGCCACCAATAACGTTCAATTCTTTTGAAAATCGTGCCAAAATAAACGGTAGAGTCCATTTTATTATACAATTTTACCATTCTTCTGCAACAACGACTCGATTTTGTCAAAAATGTGACAAAATACAGGAAAATTCAAGGCAAATGCTAGTAATATCGTTCAGTTGCTTTGAAAAGCATGTCAAAATAAGCGACTGAGTCAATTTCATTATACAATTTTACCATTCTTCTGCAATAACGGCACGATTTTGTCAAGAACGTGACAAAATTGAGGAAAATTCATCGCAAATGCTACCAATAACGTTCAATTCTTTTGAAAATCGTGCCAAATTAAACGGTTGAGTCCATTTCATTATACAATTTTACCATTCTTCAGCAATAACGGCACGATTTTGTTAAGAATGTGACAAAATACAGGAAAATAGAACGCAAATGCTAGCAAAATCGTTCAGTTGTATTGAAAAGCGTGTCAAAATAAACGGCTGAGTCTATTTTATTATACAATTTTACCATTCTTCTGCAATTACGGCTCGATTTTGTCAAGAATGTGACAAAATAAAGGAAAATTCAACGTAAATGCTAGTAATATCGTTCAGTTGTATTGAAAGCGTGTCAAAATAGACGACTGAGTCTATTTTATTATACAATTTTACTATTCTTCTGCAATAACGGCTCGACTTTGTCAAGAATGTGAGAAAATACAGGAAAATAGAACGCAAATGCCACCAATAACGTTCAATTCTTTTGAAAATCGTGCCAAAATAAACGGTAGAGTCCATTTTATTATACAATTTTACCATTCTTCTGCAACAACGACTCGATTTTGTCAAAAATGTGACAAAATACAGGAAAATTCAAGGCAAATGCTAGTAATATCGTTCAGTTGCTTTGAAAAGCATGTCAAAATAAGCGACTGAGTCAATTTCATTATACAATTTTACCATTCTTCTGCAATAACGGCACGATTTTGTCAAGAACGTGACAAAATTGAGGAAAATTCATCGCAAATGCTACCAATAACGTTCAATTCTTTTGAAAATCGTGCCAAATTAAACGGTTGAGTCCATTTCATTATACAATTTTACCATTCTTCAGCAATAACGGCACGATTTTGTTAAGAATGTGACAAAATACAGGAAAATAGAACGCAAATGCTAGCAAAATCGTTCAGTTGTATTGAAAAGCGTGTCAAAATAAACGGCTGAGTCTATTTTATTATACAATTTTACCATTCTTCTGCAATTACGGCACGATTTTGTCAAGAACGTGACAAAATTGAGGAAAATTCATCGCAAATGCTACCAATAACGTTCAATTCCTTTGAAAATCGTGCCAAAATAAACGGTTGAGTCCATTTCATTATACAATTTTACCATTCTTCTGCAATAACGGCACGATTTTTTTAAGAATGTGACAAAATTCAGGAAAATAGAACGCAAATGCTACCAATAACGTTCAATTCTTTTGAAAATCGTCCCAAAATAAACGTTTGAGTCTATTTCATTATACAATTTTACCATTCTTTTGCAATAACGGCTCGATTTTGTCAAGAATGTGACAAAATACAGGAAAATAGAACGCAAATGCTAGCAATATCGTTCAGTTGTTTTAAAAAGCATGTCAAAATAAGCGACTGAGTCAATTTCATTATACAATTTTACCATTCTTCTGCAATAACGACTCGATTTTGTCAAAATGTGACAAAATAAAGGAAAATTCAACGCAAATGCTAGTAATATCGTTCAGTTGTATTGAAAGCGTGTCAAAATAGACGACTGAGTCTATTTTATTATACAATTTTACTATTCTTCTGCAATAACGGCTCGACTTTGTCAAGAATGTGAGAAAATACAGGAAAACAGAACGCAAATGCCACCAATAACGTTCAATTCTTTTGAAAATCGTGCCAAAATAAACGGTTGAGTCCATTTTATTTTACAATTTTACCATTCTTCTGCAACAACGACTCGATTTTGTCAAAAATGTGACAAAATACAGGAAAATTCAAGGCAAATGCTAGTAATATCGTTCAGTTGCTTTGAAAAGCATTTCAAAATAAGCGACTGAGTCAATTTCATTATACAATTTTACCATTCTTCTGCAATAACGGCACGATTTTGTTAAGAATGTGACAAAATACAGGAAAATAGAACGCAAATGCTAGCAATATCGTTCAGTTGTTTTAAAAAGCATGTCAAAATAAGCGACTGAGTCAATTTCATTATACAATTTTACCATTCTTCTGCAATAACGACTCGATTTTGTCAAAATGTGACAAAATAAAGGAAAATTCAACGCAAATGATACCAATAACGTTGAATTCCTTTGAAAATCGTGAAAAAATAAACGGTTGAGTCCATTTCATTATACAATTTTACCATTCTTCTGCAATAACGGCACAATTTTTTTAAGAATGTGACAAAATTCAGGAAAATAGAACGCAAATGCTACCAATAACGTTCAATTCTTTTGAAAATCGTGCCAAATTAAACGGTTGAGTCCATTTCATTATACAATTTTACCATTCTTCTGCAATAACGACTCGTTTTTGTCAAGAACGTGACAAAATTCAGGAAAATTCATCGCAAATTCTACTAATAATGTTCAGTTCTTTTGAATATCGTGCCAAAATAAACGGTTGAGTCCATTTTATTATACAATTTTACCATTCTTCTGCAATAACGGCACGATTTTGTTAAGAACGTGACAAAATTCAGGAAAATTCATCGCAAATGCTACCAATAACGTTCAATTCTTTTGAAAATCGTGCCAAAATAAACGGTTGAGTCCATTTCATTATACAATTTTACCATTCTTCTGCAATAACGGCACGATTTTGTTAAGAATGTGACAAAATACAGGAAAATAGAACGCAAATGCTACCAATAACGTTCAATTCTTTTGAAAATCGTCCCAAAATAAACGGTTGAGTCCATTTTATTATACAATTTTACCATTCTTCTGCAATAACGGCACGATTTTGTTAAGAACGTGACAAAATTCAGGAAAATTCATCGCAAATGCTACCAATAACGTTCAATTCTTTTGAAAATCGTGCCAAAATAAACGGTTGAGTCCATTTCATTATACAATTTTACCATTCTTCTGCAATAACGGCACGATTTTGTTAAGAATGTGACAAAATACAGGAAAATAGAACGCAAATGCTAGCAACATCGTTCAGTTGTTTTGAATAGCATGTCAAAATGAACGAGTGAGTATTTCATTATACAATTTTACCATTCTTCTGCAATAACGGCACGATTTTGTTATGAACGTGACAAAATTCAGGAAAATAGAACGCAAATGCTACCAATAACGTTCAATTCTTTTGAAAATCGTCCCAAAATAAACGGTTGAGTCCATTTTATTATACAATTTTACCATTCTTCTGCAATAACGGCACGATTTTGTTAAGAACGTGACAAAATTCAGGAAAATTCATCGCAAATGCTACCAATAACGTTCAATTCCTTTGAAAATCGTGCCAAAATAAACGGTTAAGTCCATTTCATTATACAATTTTACCATTCTTCTGCAATAACGGCACGATTTTTTTAAGAATGTGACTTCTTCTTCTTCTCCATTCTCCTTATGCCTTTTCAGGCGTCGGAGTTTGGGTTGCTTTCAACCCATTTTTTCCATATTTTCCTGTCTTATGCTATTCTTCTCATTTCTTCTTGTGTTTTTCCTCTATGTTTTCCCAGTTCTACTATTTGTTCTATCCATGTTCGTCTTGGTCTTCCTTTCTTCCTCTTCCTACTGGTTTTTGTTTCTAATACTTTTCTAGTTATTCTTTCTGTGTCCATTCTCTCGATATGTCCATACCATTTCAATTGTTTCTTTTCTATTTTCTTAATTATAGATTCTTGTTCTACCATTTCCCTTATTTCGTCATTTCGTACTCTATCCCATTTTGTTTTGCCTGCTATTTTACGTAGGTGTTTCATTTCAATTGATTCTATTTTCTTTTGGTGTTCTTTTTGTATCGTCCAGTTTTCGCTTGCATATGTTATGGTTGGTACCGTTATTATGTTGTGAATTCGTATTTTTGTTTCTTTCTCTATGTCTTTATTACTTAGTATGGTTTTATTTATTGTATAGTATATTCTTGTTCCTTTTCTAGCTCTGTTTGTTATTTCCGCGTCTATCTTTCCATCTTGTGTTATTATAGTTCCTAGATATTCATATACTTTTACTCTCTCTAGTTTATTTCCCTTACATTTTATCTCTCTTTCTGTTTTGATATTTTTGTTCTCGTTTATTATCATCATTTTACTTTTATCTATGTATATTTCCATTTCCATCTTCTCTATTTCTTCTATCCATATGTTTACTAGTTTTTGCATTTTAATATCTTTATCTGCTATTATAACTATATCATCTGCGTATAGTAGACAATTGATTTTAACTGGTGTTAGGTTTTTGTATCCTATTGTTGTTTCTAGACCAATAACGTTCAATTCTTTTGAAAATCGTGCCAAATTAAACGGTTGAGTCCATTTCATTATACAATTTTACCATTCTTCTGCAATAACGACTCGTTTTTGTCAAGAACGTGACAAAATTCAGGAAAATTCATCGCAAATGCTACTAATAATGATCAATTCTTTTGAATATCGTGCCAAAATAAACGGTTGAGTCCATTTCATTATACAATTTTACCATTCTTCTGCAATAACGGCACGATTTTGTTAAGAATGTGACAAAATACAGGAAAATAGAACGCAAATGCTACCGATAACGTTCAATTCTTTTGAAAATCGTCCCAAAATAAACGGTTGAGTCCATTTTATTATACAATTTTACCATCCTTCTGCAATAACGGCACGATTTTGTTAAGAACGTGACAAAATTCAGGAAAATTCATCGCAAATGCTACCAATAACGTTCAATTCTTTTGAAAATCGTGCCAAAGTAAACGGTTGAGTCCATTTCATTATACAATTTTGCCATTCTTCTGCAATAACGGCACGATTTTGTTAAGAACGTGACAAAATTCAGGAAAATTCATCGCAAATGCTACCAATATCGTTCAGTTGTATTGAAAAGAATGTCAAAATATACGGCTGAGTCTACTTTATTATACAATTTTACCATTCTTCTGCAATAACGGCACGATTTTGTTATGAACGTGACAAAATTCAGGAAAATTCATCGCAAATGCTACCAATAACGTTCAATTCTTTTGAAAATCGTGCCAAATTAAACGGTTGAGTCCATTTCATTATACAATTTTACCATTCTTCTGCAATCACGACTCGTTTTTGTCAAGAACGTGACAAAATTCAAGAAAATTCATCGCTAATGCTACTAATAATGTTCAATTCTTTTGAAAATCGTGCCAAAATGAACGGTTGAGTCCATTTCATTATACAATTTTACCATTCTTCCGCAATAACGGCTCGATTTTGTCAAGAATGTGACAAAATACAGGAAAATAGAACGCAAATGCTAGCAATATCGTTCAGTTCTTTTGAAAAGCATGTCAAAAAAAGCGACTGAGTCAATTTCATTATACAATTTTACCATTCTTCTGCAATAACGACTCGATTTTGTCAAAATGTGACAAAATAAAGGAAAATTCAACGCAAATGCTAGCAATATCGTTCAGTTGTATTGAAAGGAATGTCAAAATATACGGCTGAGTCTACTTTATTATACAATTTTACGATTCTTCTGCAATAACGGCACGATTTTGTTAAGAATGTGACAAAATACAGGAAAATAGAACGCAAATGCTACCAATAACGTTCAATTCCTTTGAAAATCGTCCCAAAATAAACGGTTGAGTCCATTTTATTATACAATTTTACCATTCTTCTGCAATAACGGCACGATTTTGTTAAGAATGTGACAAAATACAGGAAAATAGAACGCAAATGCTACCAATAACGTTCAATTCTTTTGAAAATCGTCCCAAAATAAACGGTTGAGTCCATTTCATTTTACAATTTTACCATTCTTTTGCAATAACGGCTCGATTTTGTCAAGAATGTGACAAAATACAGGACAATAGAACGCAAATGCTAGCAATATCGTTCAGTTGTTTTGAAAAGCATGTCAAAATAAGCGACTGAGTCAATTTCATTATACAATTTTACCATTCTTCTGCAATAACGGCACGATTTTGTTAAGAATGTGACAAAATACAGGAAAATAGAACGCAAATGCTAGCAACATCGTTCAGTTGTTTTGAATAGCATGTCAAAATGAACGAGTGAGTATTTCATTATACAATTTTACCATTCTTCTGCAATAACGGCACGATTTTGTTATGAACGTGACAAAATTCAGGAAAATTCATCGCAAATGCTACCAATAACGTTCAATTCTTTTGAAAATCGTCCCAAAATAAACGGTTGAGTCCATTTTATTATACAATTTTACCATTCTTCTGCAATAACGGCACGATTTTGTTAAGAACGTGACAAAATTCAGGAAAATTCATCGCAAATGCTACCAATAACGTTCAATTCCTTTGAAAATCGTGCCAAAATAAACGGTTGAGTCCATTTCATTATACAATTTTACCATTCTTCTGCAATAACGGCACGATTTTTTTAAGAATGTGACAAAATTCAGGAAAATAGAACGCAAATGCTACCAATAACGTTCAATTCTTTTGAAAATCGTGCCAAATTAAACGGTTGAGTCCATTTCATTATACTATTTTACCATTCTTCTGCAATAACGACTCGTTTTTGTCAAGAACGTGACAAAATTCAGGAAAATTCATCGCAAATGCTACTAATAATGTTCAATTCTTTTGAATATCGTGCCAAAATAAACGGTTGAGTCCATTTCATTATACAATTTTACAATTCTTCTGCAATAACGGCACGATTTTGTTAAGATTGTGACAAAATACAGGAAAATAGTACGCAAATGCTACCAATAACGTTCAATTCTTTTGAAAATCGTGCCTAATTAAACGGTTGAGTCCATTTTATTATACAATTTTACCATCCTTCTGCAATAACGGCACGATTTTGTTAAGAACGTGACAAAATTCAGGAAAATTCATCGCAAATGCTACCAATAACGTTCAATTCTTTTGAAAATCGTGCCAAAATAAACGGTTGAGTCCATTTCATTATACAATTTTACCATTCTTCTGCAATAACGGCACGATTTTGTTAAGAATGTGACAAAATACAGGAAAATAGAACGCAAATGCTAGCAACATCGTTCAGTTGTTTTGAATAGCATGTCAAAATGAACGAGTGAGTATTTCATTATACAATTTTACCATTCTTCTGCAATAACGGCACGATTTTGTTATGAACGTGACAAAATTCAGGAAAATTCATCGCAAATGCTACCAATAACGATCAATTCTTTTGAAAATCGTGCCAAATTAAACGGTTGAGTCCATTTCATTATACAATTTTACCATTCTTCTGCAATAACGACTCGTTTTTGTCAAGAACGTGACAAAATTCAGGAAAATTCATCGCAAATGCTACTAATAATGTTCAATTCTTTTGAAAATCGTGCCAAAATGAACGGTTGAGTCTATTTCATTATACAATTTTACCATTCTTCTGCAATAACGACTCGTTTTTGTCAAGAACGTGACAAAATTCAGGAAAATTCATCGGAAATGCTACTAATAATGTTCAATTCTTTTGAAAATCGTGCCAAAATGAACGGTTGAGTCCATTTTATTATACAATTTTACCATTCTTCTGCAATTACGGCACGATTTTGTTAAGAATGTGACAAAATACAGGAAAATAGAACGCAAATGCTAGCAACATCGTTCAGTTGTTTTGAATAGCATGTCAAAATGAACGAGTGAGTATTTCATTGTACAATTTTACCATTCTTCTGCAATAACGGCACGATTTTGTTATGAACGTGACAAAATTCAGGAAAATTCATCGCAAATGCTACCAATAACGATCAATTCTTTTGAAAATCGTGCCAAATTAAACGGTTGAGTCCATTTCATTATACAATTTTACCATTCTTCTGCAATAACGACTCGTTTTTGTCAAGAACGTGACAAAATTCAGGAAAATTCATCGCAAATGCTACTAATAATGTTCAATTCTTTTGAAAATCGTGCCAAAATGGACGGTTGAGTCTATTTCATTATACAATTTTACCATTCTTCTGCAATAACGAGTCGTTTTTGTCAAGAACGTGACAAAATTCAGGAAAATTCATCGCAAATGCTACTAATAATGTTCAATTCTTTTGAAAATCGTGCCAAAATGAACGGTTGAGTCTATTTCCTTATACAATTTTACCATTCTTCCGCAATAACGGCTCGATTTTGTTAAGAACGTGACAAAATTCAGGAAAATTCATCGCAAATGCTACCAATATCGTTCAGTTGTTTTGAAAAGCATGTCAAAATAAGCGACTGAGTCAATTTCATTATACAATTTTACCATTCTTCTGCAATAACGGCACGATTTTGTTAAGAATGTGACAAAATACAGGAAAATAGAACGCAAATGCTAGCAACATCGTTCAGTTGTTTTGAATAGCATGTCAAAATGAACGAGTGAGTATTTCATTATACAATTTTACCATTCTTCTGCAATAACGGCACGATTTTGTTATGAACGTGACAAAATTCAGGAAAATTCATCGCAAATGCTACCAATAACGTTCAATTCTTTTGAAAATCGTCCCAAAATAAACGGTTGAGTCCATTTTATTATACAATTTTACCATTCTTCTGCAATAACGGCACGATTTTGTTAAGAACGTGACAAAATTCAGGAAAATTCATCGCAAATGCTACCAATAACGTTCAATTCCTTTGAAAATCGTGCCAAAATAAACGGTTGAGTCCATTTCATTATACAATTTTACCATTCTTCTGCAATAACGGCACGATTTTTTTAAGAATGTGACAAAATTCAGGAAAATAGAACGCAAATGCTACCAATAACGTTCAATTCTTTTGAAAATCGTGCCAAATTAAACGGTTGAGTCCATTTCATTATACAATTTTACCATTCTTCTGCAATAACGACTCGTTTTTGTCAAGAACGTGACAAAATTCAGGAAAATTCATCGCAAATGCTACTAATAATGTTCAATTCTTTTGAATATCGTGCCAAAATAAACGGTTGAGTCCATTTCATTATACAATTTTACCATTCTTCTGCAATAACGGCACGATTTTGTTAAGATTGTGACAAAATACAGGAAAATAGTACGCAAATGCTACCAATAACGTTCAATTCTTTTGAAAATCGTGCCAAAATGAACGGTTGAGTCTATTTCATTATACAATTTTACCATTCTTCTGCAATAACGACTCGTTTTTGTCAAGAACGTGACAAAATTCAGGAAAATTCATCGCAAATGCTACTAATAATGTTCAATTCTTTTGAAAATCGTGCCAAAATGAACGGTTGAGTCTATTTCATTATACAATTTTACCATTCTTCTGCAATAACGAGTCGTTTTTGTCAAGAACGTGACAAAATTCAGGAAAATTCATCGCAAATGCTACTAATAATGTTCAATTCTTTTGAAAATCGTGCCAAAATGAACGGTTGAGTCTATTTCCTTATACAATTTTACCATTCTTCCGCAATAACGGCTCGATTTTGTCAAGAATGTGACAAAATACAGGAAAATAGAACGCAAATGCTAGCAATATCGTTCAGTTCTTTTGAAAAGCATGTCAAAAAAAGCGACTGAGTCAATTTCATTATACAATTTTACCATTCTTCTGCAATAACGACTCGATTTTGTCAAAATGTGACAAAATAAAGGAAAATTCAACGCAAATGCTAGCAATATCGTTCAGTTGTATTGAAAGGAATGTCAAAATATACGGCTGAGTCTACTTTATTATACAATTTTACGATTCTTCTGCAATAACGGCACGATTTTGTTAAGAATGTGACAAAATACAGGAAAATAGAACGCAAATGCTACCAATAACGTTCAATTCTTTTGAAAATCGTCCCAAAATAAACGGTTGAGTCCATTTCATTATACAATTTTACCATTCTTCTGCAATAACGGCACGATTTTGTTAAGAATGTGACAAAATACAGGAAAATAGAACGCAAATGCTGCCAATAACGTTCAATTCTTTTGAAAATCGTCCCAAAATAAACGGTTGAGTCCATTTTATTATACAATTTTACCATTCTTCTGCAATAACGGCACGATTTTGTTAAGAACGTGACAAAATTCAGGAAAATTCATCGCAAATGCTACCAATAACGTTCAATTCTTTTGAAAATCGTGCCAAAATAAACGGTTGAGTCCATTTCATTATACAATTTTACCATTCTTCTGCAATAACGGCACGATTTTGTTAAGAATGTGACAAAATACAGGAAAATAGAACGCAAATGCTAGCAACATCGTTCAGTTGTTTTGAATAGCATGTCAAAATGAACGAGTGAGTATTTCATTATACAATTTTACCATTCTTCTGCAATAACGGCACGATTTTGTTATGAACGTGACAAAATTCAGGAAAATAGAACGCAAATGCTACCAATAACGTTCAATTCTTTTGAAAATCGTCCCAAAATAAACGGTTGAGTCCATTTTATTATACAATTTTACCATTCTTCTGCAATAACGGCACGATTTTGTTAAGAACGTGACAAAATTCAGGAAAATTCATCGCAAATGCTACCAATAACGTTCAATTCCTTTGAAAATCGTGCCAAAATAAACGGTTGAGTCCATTTCATTATACAATTTTACCATTCTTCTGCAATAACGGCACGATTTTTTTAAGAATGTGACAAAATTCAGGAAAATAGAACGCAAATGCTACCAATAACGTTCAATTCTTTTGAAAATCGTGCCAAATTAAACGGTTGAGTCCATTTCATTATACAATTTTACCATTCTTCTGCAATAACGACTCGTTTTTGTCAAGAACGTGACAAAATTCAGGAAAATTCATCGCAAATGCTACCAATAATGTTCAATTCTTTTGAATATCGTGCCAAAATAAACGGTTGAGTCCATTTCATTATACAATTTTACCATTCTTCTGCAATAACGGCACGATTTTGTTAAGAATGTGACAAAATACAGGAAAATAGAACGCAAATGCTACCAATAACGTTCAATTCTTTTGAAAATCGTCCCAAAATAAACGGTTGAGTCCATTTTATTATACAATTTTACCATCCTTCTGCAATAACGACACGATTTTGTTAAGAACGTGACAAAATTCAGGAAAATTCATCGCAAATGCTACCAATAACGTTCAATTCTTTTGAAAATCGTGCCAAAATAAACGGTTGAGTCCATTTCATTATACAATTTTGCCATTCTTCTGCAATAGCGACTCGATTTTGTCAAGAACGTGACAAAATTCAGGAAAATTCATCGCAAATGCTACCAATAACGTTCAATTCCTTTGAAAATCGTGCCAAAATAAACGGTTGAGTCCATTTCACCATACAATTTTACCATTCTTCTGCAATAACGGCACGATTTTTTTAAGAATGTGACAAAATTCAGGAAAATAGAACGCAAATGCTACCAATAACGTTCAATTCTTTTGAAAATCGTCCCAAACTAAACGGTTCAGTCTATTTCATTATACAATTTTACCATTCTTCTGCAATCACGACTCGTTTTTGTCAAGAACGTGACAAAATTCAAGAAAATTCATCGCTAATGCTACTAATAATGTTCAATTCTTTTGAAAATCGTGCCAAAATGAACGGTTGAGTCTATTTCATTATACAATTTTACCATTCTTCCGCAATAACGGCTCGATTTTGTCAAGAATGTGACAAAATACAGGAAAATAGAACGCAAATGCTAGCAATATCGTTCAGTTCTTTTGAAAAGCATGTCAAAAAAAGCGACTGAGTCAATTTCATTATACAATTTTACCATTCTTCTGCAATAACGACTCGATTTTGTCAAAATGTGACAAAATAAAGGAAAATTCAACGCAAATGCTAGCAATATCGTTCAGTTGTATTGAAAGGAATGTCAAAATATACGGCTGAGTCTACTTTATTATACAATTTTACGATTCTTCTGCAATAACGGCTCGATTTTGTTAAGAATGTGACAAAATACAGGAAAATAGAACGCAAATGCTACCAATAACGTTCAATTCCTTTGAAAATCGTCCCAAAATAAACGGTTGAGTCCATTTTATTATACAATTTTACCATTCTTCTGCAATAACGGCACGATTTTGTTAAGAACGTGACAAAATTCAGGAAAATTCATCGCAAATGCTACCAATAACGTTCAATTCTTTTGAAAATCGTGCCAAATTAAACGGTTGTGTCCATTTCATTATACGATTTTACCATTCTTCTGCAATAACGACTCGTTTTTGTCAAGAACGTGACAAAATTCAGGAAAATTCATCGCAAATGCTACTAATAATGTTCAATTCTTTTGAATATCGTGCCAAAATAAACGGTTGAGTCCATTTCATTATACAATTTTACCATTCTTCTGCAATAACGGCACGATTTTGTTAAGAATGTGACAAAATACAGGAAAATAGAACGCAAATGCTAGCAACATCGTTCAGTTGTTTTGAATAGCATGTCAAAATGAACGAGTGAGTATTTCATTATACAATTTTACCATTCTTCTGCAATAACGACTCGTTTTTGTCAAGAACGTGACAAAATTCAGGAAAATTCATCGCAAATGCTACTAATAATGTTCAATTCTTTTGAATATCGTGCCAAAATAAACGGTTGAGTCCATTTCATTATACAATTTTACCATTCTTCTGCAATAACGGCACGATTTTGTTAAGAATGTGACAAAATACAGGAAAATAGAACGCAAATGCTACCAATAACGTTCAATTCTTTTGAAAATCGTGCCAAAATAAACGGTTGAGTCCATTTCATTATACAATTTTACCATTCTTCTGCAATAACGGCTCGAGTTTGTCAAGAATGTGACAAAATACAGGAAAATAGAACGCAAATGCTAGCAACATCGTTCAGTTGTTTTGAATAGCATGTCAAAATGAACGAGTGAGTATTTGATTATACAATTTTACCATTCTTCTGCAATAACGGCACGATTTTGTTAAGAACGTGACAAAATTCAGGAAAATTCATCGCAAATGCTACCAATAACGTTCAATTCTTTTGAAAATCGTGCCAAATTAAACGGTTGTGTCCATTTCATTATACAATTTTACCATTCTTCTGCAATAACGACACGATTTTGTTAAGAATGTGACAAAATACAGGAAAATAGAACGCAAATGCTACCAATAACGTTCAATTCTTTTGAAAATCGTGCCAAAATAAACGGTTGAGTCCATTTCATTATACAATTTTACCATTCTTCTGCAATAACGGCTCGAGTTTGTCAAGAATGTGACAAAATACAGGAAAATAGAACGCAAATGCTAGCAACATCGTTCAGTTGTTTTGAATAGCATGTCAAAATGAACGAGTGAGTATTTCATTATGCAATTGTATCATTCTTCTGCAATAACGACTCGATTTTGTTAAGAATGTGACAAAATTCAGGAAAATAGAACGCAAATGCTACCAATAACGTTCAATTCTTTTGAAAATCGTGCCAAAATAAACGGTTGAGTCCATTTCATTATACAATTTTACCATTCTTCTACAATAACGCCACGATTTTGTTAAGAACGTGACAAAATTCAGGAAAATTCATCGCAAATGCTACCAATAACGTTCAATTCTTTTGAAAATCGTGCCAAATTAAACGGTTGAGTCCATTTCATTATACAATTTTACCATTCTTCTGCAATAACGACTCGTTTTTGTCAAGAACGTGACAAAATTCAGGAAAATTCATCGCAAATGCTACTAATAATGTTCAATTCTTTTGAAAATCGTGCCAAAATAAACGGTTGAGTCCATTTCATTATACAATTTTACCATTCTTCTGCAATAACGGCTCGACTTTGTCTAGAATGTGACAAAATTCAGGAAAATAGAATGCAAATGCTACCAATAACGTTCAATTCTTTTGAAAATCGTCCCAAAAGAAACGGTTGAGTCTATTTTATTATACAATTTTACCATTCTTCTGCAATAACGGCTCGATTTTGTCAAGAATGTGACAAAATACAGGAAAATAGAACGCAAATGCTAGCAACATCGTTCAGTTGTATTGAAAAGAGTGTCAAAATATACGGCTGAGTCTACTTTATTATACAATTTTACGATTCTTCTGCAATAACGGCACGATTTTGTTAAGAATGTGACAAAATTCAGGAAAATAGAACGCAAATGCTAGCAACATCGTTCAGTTGTTTTGAAAAGCATGTCAAAATAAGCGACTGAGTCAATTTCATTATGCAATTTTACCATTCTTCTGCAAGAACGGCACTATTTTGTCAAGAACGTGACAAAATTGAGGAAAATTCATCGCAAATGCTACCAATAACGTTCAATTCTTTTGAAAATCGTGCCAAATTAAACGGTTGAGTCCATTTCATTATACAATTTTTCCATTCTTCTGCAATAACGACTCGATTTTGTCAAGAACGTGACAAAATTCAGGAAAATTCATCGCAAATGCTACCAATAACGTTCAATTCCTTTGAAAATCGTGCCAAAATAAACGGTTGAGTCCATTTCATTATACAATTTTACCATTCTTCTGCAATAACGGCACGATTTTGTTAAGAATGTGACAAAATACAGAAAAATAGAACGCAAATGCTACCAATAACGTTCAATTCTTTTGAAAATCGTGCCAAAATAAACGGTTGAGTCCATTTCATTATACAATTTTACCATTCTTCTGCAATAACGGCTCGAGTTTGTCAAGAATGTGACAAAAGACAGGAAAATAGAACGCAAATGCTAGCAACATCGTTCAGTTGTTTTGAATAGCATGTCAAAATGAACGAGTGAGTATTTCATTATACAATTTTACCATTCTTCTGCAATAACGGCACGATTTTGTTAAGAACGTGACAAAATTCAGGAAAATTCATCGCAAATGCTACCAATATCGTTCAGTTGTATTGAAAAGAATGTCAAAATATACGGCTGAGTCTACTTTATTATACAATTTTACGATTCTTCTGCAATAACGGCACGATTTTGTTAAGAATGTGACAAAATACAGGAAAATAGAACGCAAATGCTACCAATAACGTTCAATTCTTTTGAAAATCGTGCCAAAATAAACGGTTGAGTCCATTTCATTATACAATTTTACCATTCTTCTGCAATAACGGCTCGAGTTTGTCAAGAATGTGACAAAATACAGGAAAATAGAACGCAAATGCTAGCAACATCGTTCAGTTGTTCTGAATAGCATGTCAAAATGAACGAGTGAGTATTTCATTATGCAATTGTATCATTCTTCTGCAATAACGACTCGATTTTGTTAAGAATGTGACAAAATTCAGGAAAATAGAACGCAAATTCTACCAATAACGTTCAATTCTTTTGAAAATCGTGCCAAAATTAACGGTTGAGTCCATTTCATTATACAATTTTACCATTCTTCTACAATAACGCCACGATTTTGTTAAGAACGTGACAAAATTCAGGAAAATTCATCGCAAATGCTACCAATAACGTTCAATTCTTTTGAAAATCGTGCCAAATTAAACGGTTGAGTCCATTTCATTACACAATTTTAGCATTCTTCTGCAATAACGACTCGTTTTTGTCAAGAACGTGACAAAATTCAGGAAAATTCATCGCAAATGCTACTAATAATGTTCAATTCTTTTGAAAATCGTGCCAAAATAAACGGTTGAGTCCATTTCATTATACAATTTTACCATTCTTCTGCAATAACGGCTCGACTTTGTCTAGAATGTGACAAAATTCAGGAAAATAGAATGCAAATGCTACCAATAACGTTCAATTCTTTTGAAAATCGTCCCAAAATAAACGGTTGAGTCTATTTCATTATACAATTTTACCATTCTTCTGCAATAACGGCTCGATTTTGTCAAGAATGTGACAAAATACAGGAAAATAGAACGCAAATGCTAGCAACATCGTTCAGTTGTATTGAAAAGAGTGTCAAAATATACGGCTGAGTCTACTTTATTATACAATTTTACGATTCTTCTGCAATAACGGCACGATTTTGTTAAGAATGTGACAAAATTCAGGAAAATAGAACGCAAATGCTAGCAAAATCGTTCAGTTGTATTGAAAAGCGTGTCAAAATAAACGGCTGAGTCTATTTTATTATACAATTTTACCATTCTTCTGCAAGAACGGCACTATTTTGTCAAGAACGTGACAAAATTGAGGAAAATTCATCGCAAATGCTACCAATAACGTTCAATTCTTTTGAAAATCGTTCCAAATTAAACGGTTGAGTCCATTTCATTATACAATTTTTCCATTCTTCTGCAATAACGACTCGATTTTGTCAAGAACGTGACAAAATTCAGGAAAATTCATCGCAAATGCTACCAATAACGTTCAATTCCTTTGAAAATCGTGCCAAAATAAACGGTTGAGTCCATTTCATTATACAATTTTACCATTCTTCTGCAATAACGGCACGATTTTTTTAAGAATGTGACAAAACTCAGGAAAATAGAACGCAAATGCTACCAATAACGTTCAATTCTTTTGAAAATCGTCCCAAAATAAACGGTTGAGTCCATTTCATTATACAATTTTACCATTCTTTTGCAATAACGGCTCGATTTTGTCAAGAACGTGACAAAATTCAGGAAAATAGAACGCAAATGCTAGCAATATCGTTCAGTTGTTTTGAAAAGAATGTCAAAATGTACGGCTGAGTCTACTTTATTATACAATTTTACGATTCTTCTGCAATAACGGCACGATTTTGTTAAGATTGTGACAAAATACAGGAAAATAGAACGCAAATGCAAGCAACATCGTTCAGTTGCATTGAAAAGGGTGTCAAAATATACGGCTGAGTCTACTTTATTATGAAATTATACGATTCTTCTGCAATAACGGCACGATTTTGTTAAGAATGTGACAAAATTCAGGAAAATAGAACGCAAATGCTACCAATAACGTTCAATTCTTTTGAAAATCGTGCCAAAATAAACGGTTGAGTCTATTTCATTATACAATTTTACCATTCTTCTGCAATAACGACTCGTTTTTGTCAAGAGCGTGACAAAATTCAGGAAAATTCATCGCAAATGCTACTAATAATGTAATTCTTTTGAATATCGTGCCAAAATAAACGGTTGAGTCCATTTCATTATACAATTTTACCATTCTTCTGCAATAACGGCACGATTTTGTTAAGAATGTGACAAAATACAGGAAAATAGAACGCAAATGCTAGCAACATCGTTCAGTTGTTTTGAATAGCATGTCAAAATGAACGAGTGAGTATTTCATTATACAATTTTACCATTCTTCTGCAATAACGGCACGATTTTGTTAAGAACGTGACAAAATTCAGGAAAATTCATCGCAAATGCTACCAATAACGTTCAATTCTTTTGAAAATCGTGCCAAATTAAACGGTTGAGTCCATTTCATTATACAATTTTACCATTCTTCTGCAATAACGACTCGTTTTTGTCAAGAACGTGACAAAATTCAGGAAAATTCATCGCAAATGCTACTAATAATTTTCAATTCTTTTGAAAATCGTGCCAAAATAAACGGTTGAGTCTATTTTATTATACAATTTTACCATTCTTCTGCAATAACGGCTCGATTTTGTCAAGAATGTGACAAAATACAGGAAAATAGAACGCAAATGCTAGCAACATCGTTCAGTTGTATTGAAAAGAGTGTCAAAATATACGGCTGAGTCTACTTTATTATACAATTTTACGATTCTTCTGCAATAACGGCACGATTTTGTTAAGAATGTGACAAAATTCAGGAAAATAGAACGCAAATGCTAGCAACATCGTTCAGTTGTTTTGAAAAGCATGTCAAAATAAGCGACTGAGTCAATTTCATTATGCAATTTTACCATTCTTCTGCAAGAACGGCACTATTTTGTCAAGAACGTGACAAAATTGAGGAAAATTCATCGCAAATGCTACCAATAACGTTCAATTCTTTTGAAAATCGTGCCAAATTAAACGGTTGAGTCCATTTCATGATACAATTTTTCCATTCTTCTGCAATAACGACTCGATTTTGTCAAGAACGTGACAAAATTCAGGAAAATTCATCGCAAATGCTACCAATAACGTTCAATTCCTTTGAAAATCGTGCCAAAATAAACGGTTGAGTCCATTTCATTATACAATTTTACCATTCTTCTGCAATAACGGCACGATTTTGTTAAGAATGTGACAAAATACAGGAAAATAGAACGCAAATGCTACCAATAACGTTCAATTCTTTTGAAAATCGTGCCAAAATAAACGGTTGAGTCCATTTCATTATACAATTTTACCATTCTTCTGCAATAACGGCTCGAGTTTGTCAAGAATGTGACAAAAGACAGGAAAATAGAACGCAAATGCTAGCAACATCGTTCAGTTGTTTTGAATAGCATGTCAAAATGAACGAGTGAGTATTTCATTATACAATTTTACCATTCTTCTGCAATAACGGCTCGACTTTGTCTAGAATGTGACAAAATTCAGGAAAATAGAATGCAAATGCTACCAATAACGTTCAATTCTTTTGAAAATCGTCCCAAAATAAACGGTTGAGTCTATTTTATTATACAATTTTACCATTCTTCTGCAATAACGGCTCGATTTTGTCAAGAACGTGACAAAATTCAGGAAAATTCATCGCAAATGCTACCAATAACGTTCAATTCCTTTGAAAATCGTGCCAAAATAAACGGTTGAGTCCATTTCATTATACAATTTTACCATTCTTCTGCAATAACGGCACGATTTTTTTAAGAATGTGACAAAACTCAGGAAAATAGAACGCAAATGCTACCAATAACGTTCATTTCTTTTGAAAATCGTCCCAAAATAAACGGTTGAGTCCATTTCATTATACAATTTTACCATTCTTTTGCAATAACGGCTCGATTTTGTCAAGAACGTGACAAAATTCAGGAAAATAGAACGCAAATGCTAGCAATATCGTTCAGTTGTTTTGAAAAGAATGTCAAAATGTACGGCTGAGTCTACTTTATTATACAATTTTACGATTCTTCTGCAATAACGGCACGATTTTGTTAAGATTGTGACAAAATACAGGAAAATAGAACGCAAATGCAAGCAACATCGTTCAGTTGCATTGAAAAGAGTGTCAAAATATACGGCTGAGTCTACTTTATTATGAAATTATACGATTCTTCTGCAATAACGGCACGATTTTGTTAAGAATGTGACAAAATACAGGAAAATAGAACGCAAATGGTACCAATAACGTTCAATTCTTTTGAAAATCGTGCCAAAATAAACGGTTGAGTCCATTTCATTATACAATATTACCATTCTTCTGCAATAACGACTCGTTTTTGTCAAGAACGTGACAAAATTCAGGAAAATTCATCGCAAATGCTACTAATAATGTAATTCTTTTGAATATCGTGCCAAAATAAACGGTTGAGTCCATTTCATTATACAATTTTACCATTCTTCTGCAATAACGGCACGATTTTGTTAAGAATGTGACAAAATACAGGAAAATAGAACGCAAATGCTAGCAACATCGTTCAGTTGTTTTGAATAGCATGTCAAAATGAACGAGTGAGTATTTCATTATACAATTTTACCATTCTTCTGCAATAACGGCACGATTTTGTTAAGAACGTGACAAAATTCAGGAAAATTCATCGCAAATGCTACCAATAACGTTCAATTCTTTTGAAAATCGTGCCAAATTAAACGGTTGAGTCCATTTCATTATACAATTTTACCATTCTTCTGCAATAACGACTCGTTTTTGTCAAGAACGTGACAAAATTCAGGAAAATTCATCGCAAATGCTACTAATAATTTTCAATTCTTTTGAAAATCGTGCCAAAATAAACGGTTGAGTCTATTTTATTATACAATTTTACCATTCTTCTGCAATAACGGCTCGATTTTGTCAAGAATGTGACAAAATACAGGAAAATAGAACGCAAATGCTAGCAACATCGTTCAGTTGTATTGAAAAGAGTGTCAAAATATACGGCTGAGTCTACTTTATTATACAATTTTACGATTCTTCTGCAATAACGGCACGATTTTGTTAAGAATGTGACAAAATTCAGGAAAATAGAACGCAAATGCTAGCAACATCGTTCAGTTGTTTTGAAAAGCATGTCAAAATAAGCGACTGAGTCAATTTCATTATGCAATTTTACCATTCTTCTGCAAGAACGGCACTATTTTGTCAAGAACGTGACAAAATTGAGGAAAATTCATCGCAAATGCTACCAATAACGTTCAATTCTTTTGAAAATCGTGCCAAATTAAACGGTTGAGTCCATTTCATTATACAATTTTTCCATTCTTCTGCAATAACGACTCGATTTTGTCAAGAACGTGACAAAATTCAGGAAAATTCATCGCAAATGCTACCAATAACGTTCAATTCCTTTGAAAATCGTGCCAAAATAAACGGTTGAGTCCATTTCATTATACAATTTTACCATTCTTCTGCAATAACGGCACGATTTTGTTAAGAACGTGACAAAATTCAGGAAAATTCATCGCAAATGCTACCAATATCGTTCAGTTGTATTGAAAAGAATGTCAAAATATACGGCTGAGTCTACTTTATTATGAAATTATACGATTCTTCTGCAATAACGGCACGATTTTGTTAAGAATGTGACAAAATTCTGGAAAATAGAACGCAAATGCTACCAATAACGTTCAATTCTTTTGAAAATCGTGCCAAAATAAACGGTTGAGTCCATTTCATTATACAATTTTACCATTCTTCTGCAATAACGACTCGTTTTTGTCAAGAACGTGACAAAATTCAGGAAAATTCATCGCAAATGCTACCAATATCGTTCAGTTGTATTGAAAAGAATGTCAAAATATACGGCTGAGTCTACTTTATTATGAAATTATACGATTCTTCTGCAATAACGGCACGATTTTGTTAAGAATGTGACAAAATTCAGGAAAATAGAACGCAAATGCTACCAATAACGTTCAATTCTTTTGAAAATCGTGCCAAAATAAACGGTTGAGTCCATTTCATTATACAATTTTACCATTCTTCTGCAATAACGGCTCGAGTTTGTCAAGAATGTGACAAAATACAGGAAAATAGAACGCAAATGCTAGCAACATCGTTCAGTTGTTTTGAATAGCATGTCAAAATGAACGAGTGAGTATTTCATTATGCAATTGTATCATTCTTCTGCAATAACGACTCGATTTTGTTAAGAATGTGACAAAATTCAGGAAAATAGAACGCAAATGCTACCAATAACGTTCAATTCTTTTGAAAATCGTGCCAAAATAAACGGTTGAGTCCATTTCATTATACAATTTTACCATTCTTCTGCAATAACGGCACGATTTTTTTAAGAATGTGACAAAATTCAGGAAAATAGAACGCAAATGCTACCAATAACGTTCAATTCTTTTGAAAATCGTCCCAAACTAAACGGTTCAGTCTATTTCATTATACAATTTTACCATTCTTTTGCAATAACGGCTCGATTTTGTCAAGAATGTGACAAAATACAGGAAAATAGAACGCAAATGCTAGCAATATCGTTCAGTTGTTTTGAAAAGCATGTCAAAATGAACGAGTGAGTATTTCATTATGCAATTTTACCATTCTTCTGCAATAACGGCTCGGTTTTGTCAAGAATGTGACAAAATACAGGAATATAGAACGCAAATGCTAGCAACATCGTTCAGTTGTTTTGAAAAGCATGTCGAAATAAGCGACTGAGTCAATTTCGTTATACAATTTTACCATTCTTCTGCAATAACGGCACGATTTTGTCAAGAATGTGACAAAATACAGGAAAATAGAACGCAAATGCTAGCAATATCGTTCAGTTGTTTTGAAAAGCATGTCAAAATGAACGAGTGAGTATTTCATTATGCAATTTTACCATTCTTCTGCAATAACGGCTCGGTTTTGTCAAGAATGTGACAAAATACAGGAAAATAGAACGCAAATGCTAGCAAAATCGTTCAGTTGTATTGAAAAGCGTGTCAAAATAAACGGCTGAGTCTATTTTATTATACAATTTTACCATTCTTCTGCAAGAACGGCACTATTTTGTCAAGAACGTGACAAAATTGAGGTAAATTCATCGCAAATGCTACCAATAACGTTCAATTCTTTTGAAAATCGTGCCAAATTAAACGGTTGAGTCCATTTCATTATACAATTTTTCCATTCTTCTGCAATAACGACTCGATTTTGTCAAGAACGTGACAAAATTCAGGAAAATTCATCGCAAATGCTACCAATAACGTTCAATTCCTTTGAAAATCGTGCCAAAATAAACGGTTGAGTCCATTTCATTATACAATTTTACCATTCTTCTGCAATAACGGCACGATTTTTTTAAGAATGTGACAAAACTCAGGAAAATAGAACGCAAATGCTACCAATAACGTTCAATTCTTTTGAAAATCGTCCCAAAATAAACGGTTGAGTCCATTTCATTATACAATTTTACCATTCTTTTGCAATAACGGCTCGATTTTGTCAAGAACGTGACAAAATTCAGGAAAATAGAACGCAAATGCTAGCAATATCGTTCAGTTGTTTTGAAAAGAATGTCAAAATATACGGCTGAGTCTACTTTATTATACAATTTTACGATTCTTCTGCAAAAACGGCACGATTTTGTTAAGATTGTGACAAAATACAGGAAAATAGAACGCAAATGCAAGCAACATCGTTCAGTTGCATTGAAAAGAGTGTCAAAATATACGGCTGAGTCTACTTTATTATGAAATTATACGATTCTTCTGCAATAACGGCACGATTTTGTTAAGAATGTGACAAAATTCAGGAAAATAGAACGCAAATGCTACCAATAACGTTCAATTCTTTTGAAAATCGTGCCAAAATAAACGGTTGAGTCCATTTCATTATACAATTTTACCATTCTTCTGCAATAACGACTCGTTTTTGTCAAGAACGTGACAAAATTCAGGAAAACTCATCGCAAATGCTACTAATAATGTAATTCTTTTGAATATCGTGCCAAAATAAACGGTTGAGTCCATTTCATTATACAATTTTACCATTCTTCTGCAATAACGGCACGATTTTGTTAAGAATGTGACAAAATACAGGAAAATAGAACGCAAATGCTAGCAACATCGTTCAGTTGTTTTGAATAGCATGTCAAAATGAACGAGTGAGTATTTCATTATACAATTTTACCATTCTTCTGCAATAACGGCACGATTTTGTTAAGAACGTGACAAAATTCAGGAAAATTCATCGCAAATGCTACCAATAACGTTCAATTCTTTTGAAAATCGTGCCAAATTAAACGGTTGAGTCCATTTCATTATACAATTTTACCATTCTTCTGCAATAACGACTCGTTTTTGTCAAGAACGTGACAAAATTCAGGAAAATTCATCGCAAATGCTACTAATAATGTTCAATTCTTTTGAAAATCGTGCCAAAATGAACGGTTGAGTCTATTTCATTATACAATTTTACCATTCTTCCGCAATAACGGCTCGATTTTGTCAAGAATGTGACAAAATACAGGAAAATAGAACGCAAATGCTAGCAATATCGTTCAGTTCTTTTGAAAAGCATGTCGAAAAAAGCGACTGAGTCAATTTCATTATACAATTTTACCATTCTTCTGCAATAACGACTCGATTTTGTCAAAATGTGACAAAATAAAGGAAAATTCAACGCAAATGCTAGCAATATCGTTCAGCTGTATTGAAAAGAATGTCAAAATATACGGCTGAGTCTACTTTATTATACAATTTTACGATTCTTCTGCAATAACGGCACGATTTTGTCAAGAATGTGACAAAATACAGGAAAATAGAACGCAAATGCTACCAATAACGTTCAATTCTTTTGAAAATCGTGCCAAAATAAACGGTTGAGTCCATTTCATTATACAATTTTACCATTCTTCTGCCATAACGGCTCGAGTTTGTCAAGAATGTGACAAAATACAGGAAAATAGAACGCAAATGCTACCAAAAACGTTCAATTCTTTTGAAAATGGTGCCAAATTAAACGGTTGAGTCCATTTCATTATACAATTTTACCATTCTTCTGCAATAACGACTCGTTTTTGTCAAGAACGTGACAAAATTCAGGAAAATTCATCGCAAATGCTACTAATAATGTTCAATTCTTTTGAAAATCGTGCCAAAATAAACGGTTGAGTCCATTTCATTATACAATTTTACCATTCTTCTGCAACAACGGCTCGACTTTGTCTAGAATGTGACAAAATTCAGGAAAATAGAACGCAAATGCCACCAATAACGTTCAATTCTTTTGAAAATCGTGCCAAAATAAACGGTTGAGTACATTTCATTATACAATTTTACCATTCTTCTGCAATAACGACTCGTTTTTGTCAAGAACGTGACAAAATTCAGGAAAATTCATCGCAAAGCTACTAATAATGTTCAATTCTTTTGAATATCGTGCCAAAATAAACGGTTGAGTCCATTTCATTATACAATTTTACCATTCTTCTGCAATAACGGCACGATTTTGTTAAGAATGTGACAAAATACAGGAAAATAGAACGTAAATGCTAGCAACATCGTTCAGTTGTTTTGAATAGCATGTCAAAATGAACGAGTGAGTATTTCATTATACAATTTTACCATTCTTCTGCAATAACGGCACGATTTTGTTAAGAACGTGACAAAATTCAGGAAAATTCATCGCAAATGCTACCAATAACGTTCAATTCTTTTGAAAATCGTGCCAAATTAAACGGTTGAGTCCATTTCATTGTACAATTTTACCATTCTTCCGCAATAACGGCTCGATTTTGTCAAGAATGTGACAAAATACAGGAAAATAGAACGCAAATGCTAGCAATATCGTTCAGTTCTTTTGAAAAGCATGTCAAAATAAGCGACTGAGTCAATTTCATTATACAATTTTACCATTCTTCTGCAATAACGACTCGATTTTGTCAAAATGTGACAAAATAAAGGAAAATTCAGCGCAAATGCTAGCAATATCGTTCAGTTGTATTGAAAAGAATGTCAAAATATACGGCTGAGTCTACTTTATTATACAATTTTACGATTGTTCTGCAATAACGGCACGATTTTGTTAAGAATGTGACAAAATACAGGAAAATAGAACGCAAATGCTACCAATAACGTTCAATTCTTTTGAAAATCGTGCCAAAATAAACGGTTGAGTCCATTTCATTATACAATTTTACCATTCTTCTGCAATAACGGCTCGAGTTTGTCAAGAATGTGAGAAAATACAGGAAAATAGAACGCAAATGTTACCAAAAACGTTCAATTCTTTTGAAAATCGTGCCAAATTAAACGGTTGAGTCCATTTCATTATACAATTTTACCATTCTTCTGCAATAACGACTCGATTTTGTCAAAATGTGACAAAATAAAGGAAAATTCAGCGCAAATGCTAGCAATATCGTTCAGTTGTATTGAAAAGAATGTCAAAATATACGGCTGAGTCTACTTTATTATACAATTTTACGATTGTTCTGCAATAACGGCACGATTTTGTTAAGAATGTGACAAAATACAGGAAAATAGAACGCAAATGCTACCAATAACGTTCAATTCTTTTGAAAATCGTGCCAAAATAAACGGTTGAGTCCATTTCATTACACAATTTTACCATTCTTCTGCCATAACGGCTCGAGTTTGTCAAGAATGTGACAAAATACAGGAAAATAGAACGCAAATGCTACCAAAAACGTTCAATTCTTTTGAAAATCGTGCCAAATTAAACGGTTGAGTCCATTTCATTATATATAGAACGCAAATGCTAGCAATTTCGTTCAGTTCTTTTGAAAAGCATGTCAAAATAAGCGACTGAGTCAATTTCATTATACAATTTTACCATTCTTCTGCAATAACGACTCGATTTTGTCAAAATGTGACAAAATAAAGGAAAATTCAGCGCAAATGCTAGCAATATCGTTCAGTTGTATTGAAAAGAATGTCAAAATATACGGCTGAGTCTACTTTATTATACAATTTTACGATTGTTCTGCAATAACGGCACGATTTTGTTAAGAATGTGACAAAATACAGGAAAATAGAACGCAAATGCTACCAATAACGTTCAATTCTTTTGAAAATCGTGCCAAAATAAACGGTTGAGTCCATTTCATTATACAATTTTACCATTCTTCTGCAATAACGGCTCGAGTTTGTCAAGAATGTGAGAAAATACAGGAAAATAGAACGCAAATGTTACCAAAAACGTTCAATTCTTTTGAAAATCGTGCCAAATTAAACGGTTGAGTCCATTTCATTATACAATTTTACCATTCTTCTGCAATAACGGCTCGAGTTTGTCAAGAATGTGACAAAATACAGGACAATAGAACGCAAATGCTAGCAACATCGTTCAGTTGTTTTGAATAGCATGTCAAAATGAACGAGTGAGTATTTCATTATGCAATTGTATCATTCTTCTGCAATAACGACTCGATTTTGTTAAGAATGTGACAAAATTCAGGAAAATAGAACGCAAGTGCTACCAATAACGTTCAATTCTTTTGAAAATCGTGCCAAAATAAACGGTTGAGTCCATTTCATTATACAATTTTACCATTCTTCTGCAATAACGGCACGATTTTGTTAAGAACGTGACAAAATTCAGGAAAATTCATCGCAAATGCTACCAATAACGTTCAATTCTTTTGAAAATCGTGCCAAATTAAACGGTTGAGTCCATTTCATTATACAATTTTACCATTCTTCTGCAATAACGACTCGTTTTTGTCAAGAACGTGACAAAATTCAGGAAAATTCATCGCAAATGCTACTAATAATGTTCAATTCTTTTGAAAATCGTGCCAAAATAAACGGTTGAGTCCATTTCATTATACAATTTTACCATTCTTCTGCAATAACGGCTCGACTTTGTCTAGAATGTGACAAAATTCAGGAAAATAGAACGCAAATGCTACCAATAACGTTCAATTCTTTTGAAAATCGTGCCAAAATAAACGGTTGAGTCCATTTCATTATACAATTTTACCATTCTTCTGCAATAACGACTCGTTTTTGTCAATAACGTGACAAAATTCAGGAAAATTCATCGCAAAGCTACTAATAATGTTCAATTCTTTTGAATATCGTGCCAAAATAAACGGTTGAGTCCATTTCATTATACAATTTTACCATTCTTCTGCAATAACGGCACGATTTTGTTAAGAATGTGACAAAATACAGGAAAATAGAACGCAAATGCTAGCAACATAGTTCAGTTGTATTGAAAAGAGTGTCAAAATATACGGCTGAGTCTACTTTATAATACAATTTTACGATTCTTCTGCAATAACGGCACGATTTTGTTAAGAACGTGACAAAATTCAGGAAAATTCATCGCAAATGCTACCAATAACGTTCAATTCTTTTGAAAATCGTGCCAAATTAAACGGTTGAGTCCATTTCATTGTACAATTTTACCATTCTTCCGCAATAACGGCTCGATTTTGTCAAGAATGTGACAAAATACAGGAAAATAGAACGCAAATGCTAGCAATATTGTTCAGTTCTTTTGAAAAGCATGTCAAAATAAGCGACTGAGTCAATTTCATTATACAATTTTACCATTCTTCTGCAATAACGACTCGATTTTGTCAAAATGTGACAAAATAAAGGAAAATTCAGCGCAAATGCTAGCAATATCGTTCAGTTGTATTGAAAAGAATGTCAAAATATACGGCTGAGTCTACTTTATTATACAATTTTACGATTGTTCTGCAATAACGGCACGATTTTGTTAAGAATGTGACAAAATACAGGAAAATAGAACGCAAATGCTACCAATAACGTTCAATTCTTTTGAAAATCGTGCCAAAATAAACGGTTGAGTCCATTTCATTATACAATTTTACCATTCTTCTGCAATAACGGCACGATTTTGTTAAGAACGTGACAAAATTCAGGAAAATTCATCGCAAATGCTACCAATAACGTTCAATTCTTTTGAAAATCGTGCCAAATTAAACGGTTGAGTCCATTTCATTATACAATTTTACCATTCTTCTGCAATAACGACTCGTTTTTGTCAAGAACGTGACAAAATTCAGGAAAATTCATCGCAAATGCTACTAATAATGTTCAATTCTTTTGAAAATCGTGCCAAAATAAACGGTTGAGTCCATTTCATTATACAATTTTACCATACTTCTGCAATAACGGCTCGACTTTGTCTAGAATGTGACAAAATTCAGGAAAATAGAACGCAAATGCTACCAATAACGTTCAATTCTTTTGAAAATCGTGCCAAAATAAACGGTTGAGTCCATTTCATTATACAATTTTACCATTCTTCTGCAATAACGACTCGTTTTTGTCAAGAACGTGACAAAATTCAGGAAAATTCATCGCAAAGCTACTAATAATGTTCAATTCTTTTGAATATCGTGCCAAAATAAACGGTTGAGTCCATTTCATTATACAATTTTACCATTCTTCTGCAATAACGGCACGATTTTGTTAAGAATGTGACAAAATACAGGAAAATAGAACGCAAATGCTAGCAACATAGTTCAGTTGTATTGAAAAGAGTGTCAAAATATACGGCTGAGTCTACTTTATAATACAATTTTACGATTCTTCTGCAATAACGGCACGATTTTGTTAAGAACGTGACAAAATTCAGGAAAATTCATCGCAAATGCTACCAATAACGTTCAATTCTTTTGAAAATCGTGCCAAATTAAACGGTTGAGTCCATTTCATTGTACAATTTTACCATTCTTCCGCAATAACGGCTCGATTTTGTCAAGAATGTGACAAAATACAGGAAAATAGAACGCAAATGCTAGCAATATTGTTCAGTTCTTTTGAAAAGCATGTCAAAATAAGCGACTGAGTCAATTTCATTATACAATTTTACCATTCTTCTGCAATAACGACTCGATTTTGTCAAAATGTGACAAAATAAAGGAAAATTCAGCGCAAATGCTAGCAATATCGTTCAGTTGTATTGAAAAGAATGTCAAAATATACGGCTGAGTCTACTTTATTATACAATTTTACGATTGTTCTGCAATAACGGCACGATTTTGTTAAGAATGTGACAAAATACAGGAAAATAGAACGCAAATGCTACCAATAACGTTCAATTCTTTTGAAAATCGTGCCAAAATAAACGGTTGAGTCCATTTCATTATACAATTTTACCATTCTTCTGCAATAACGGCTCGAGTTTGTCAAGAATGTGAGAAAATACAGGAAAATAGAACGCAAATGTTACCAAAAACGTTCAATTCTTTTGAAAATCGTGCCAAATTAAACGGTTGAGTCCATTTCATTATACAATTTTACCATTCTTCTGCAATAACGGCTCGAGTTTCTCAAGAATGTGACAAAATACAGGAAAATAGAACGCAAATGCTAGCAACATCGTTCAGTTGTTTTGAATAGCATGTCAAAATGAACGAGTGAGTATTTCATTATGCAATTGTATCATTCTTCTGCAATAACGACTCGATTTTGTTAAGAATGTGACAAAATTCAGGAAAATAGAACGCAAATGCTACCAATAACGTTCAATTCTTTTGAAAATCGTGCCAAAATAAACGGTTGAGTCCATTTCATTATACAATTTTACCATTCTTCTGCAATAACGGCGCGATTTTGTTAAGAACGTGACAAAATTCAGGAAAATTCATCGCAAATGCTACCAATAACGTTCAATTCTTTTGAAAATCGTGCCAAATTAAACGGCTGAGTCCATTTCATTATACAATTTTACCATTCTTCTGCAATAACGACTCGTTTTTGTCAAGAACGTGACAAAATTCAGGAAAATTCATCGCAAATGCTACTAATAATGTTCAATTCTTTTGAAAATCGTGCCAAAATAAACGGTTGAGTCCATTTCATTATACAATTTTACCATTCTTCTGCAATAACGGCTCGACCTTGTCTAGAATGTGACAAAATTCAGGAAAATAGAACGCAAATGCTACCAATAACGTTCAATTCTTTTGAAAATCGTCCCAAAATAAACGGTTGAGTCTATTTCATTATACAATTTTACCATTCTTCTGCAATAACGGCTCGATTTTGTCAAGAATGTGACAAAATACAGGAAAATAGAACGCAAATGCTAGCAACATCGTTCAGTTGTATTGAAAAGAGTGTCAAAATATACGGCTGAGTCTACTTTATTATACAATTTTACGATTCTTTTGCAATAACGGCACGATTTTGTTAAGAATGTGACAAAATACAGGAAAATAGAACGCAAATGCTACCAATAACGTTCAATTCTTTTGAAAATCGTGCCAAATTAAACGGTTGAGTCCATTTCATTATACAATTTTTCCATTCTTCTGCAATAAGGGCACGATTTTTTTAAGAATGTGACAAAATTCAGGAAAATAGAACGCAAATGCTACCAATAACGTTCAATTCTTTTGAAAATCGTCCCAAAATAAACGGTTGAGTCTATTTCATTATACAATTTTACCATTCTTTTGCAATAACGGCTCGATTTTGTCAAGAATGTGACAAAATACAGGAAATAGAACGCAAATGCTAGCAATATCGTTCAGTTGTTTTGAAAAGCATGTCAAAATGAACGAGTGAGTATTTCATTATGCAATTTTATCATTCTTCTGCAATAACGACTCGATTTTGTCAAAAATGTGACAAAATACAGGAAAATTCAAGGCAAATGCTAGTAATATCGTTCAGATGTATTGAAATCATGTCAAAATAAACGGCTGAGTCCATTTTATTATACAATTTTACCATTCTTCTGCAATAACGGCACGATTTTGTTAAGAATGTGACAAAATACAGGAAAATAGAACGCAAATGCTAGCAACATAGTTCAGTTGTATTGAAAAGAGTGTCAAAATATACGGCTGAGTCTACTTTATAATACAATTTTACGATTCTTCTGCAATAACGGCACGATTTTGTTAAGAACGTGACAAAATTCAGGAAAATTCATCGCAAATGCTACCAATAACGTTCAATTCTTTTGAAAATCGTGCCAAATTAAACGGTTGAGTCCATTTCATTGTACAATTTTACCATTCTTCCGCAATAACGGCTCGATTTTGTCAAGAATGTGACAAAATACAGGAAAATAGAACGCAAATGCTAGCAATATTGTTCAGTTCTTTTGAAAAGCATGTCAAAATAAGCGACTGAGTCAATTTCATTATACAATTTTACCATTCTTCTGCAATAACGACTCGATTTTGTCAAAATGTGACAAAATAAAGGAAAATTCAGCGCAAATGCTAGCAATATCGTTCAGTTGTATTGAAAAGAATGTCAAAATATACGGCTGAGTCTACTTTATTATACAATTTTACGATTGTTCTGCAATAACGGCACGATTTTGTTAAGAATGTGACAAAATACAGGAAAATAGAACGCAAATGCTACCAATAACGTTCAATTCTTTTGAAAATCGTGCCAAAATAAACGGTTGAGTCCATTTCATTATACAATTTTACCATTCTTCTGCAATAACGGCTCGACCTTGTCTAGAATGTGACAAAATTCAGGAAAATAGAACGCAAATGCTAACAATAACGTTCAATTCTTTTGAAAATCGTCCCAAAATAAACGGTTGAGTCTATTTCATTATACAATTTTACCATTCTTCTGCAATAACGGCTCGATTTTGTCAAGAATGTGACAAAATACAGGAAAATAGAACGCAAATGCTAGCAAGATCGTTCAGTTGTATTGAAAAGAGTGTCAAAATATACGGCTGAGTCTACTTTATTATACAATTTTACGATTCTTTTGCAATAACGGCACGATTTTGTTAAGAATGTGACAAAATTCAGGAAAATAGAACGCAAATGCTACCAATAACGTTCAATTCTTTTGAAAATCGTGCCAAATTAAACGGTTGAGTCCATTTCATTATACAATTTTTCCATTCTTCTGCAATAAGGGCACGATTTTTTTAAGAATGTGACAAAATTCAGGAAAATAGAACGCAAATGCTACCAATAACGTTCAATTCTTTTGAAAATCGTCCCAAAATAAACGGTTGAGTCTATTTCATTATACAATTTTACCATTCTTTTGCAATAACGGCTCGATTTTGTCAAGAATGTGACAAAATACAGGAAATAGAACGCAAATGCTAGCAATATCGTTCAGTTGTTTTGAAAAGCATGTCAAAATGAACGAGTGAGTATTTCATTATGCAATTTTATCATTCTTCTGCAATAACGACTCGATTTTGTCAAAAATGTGACAAAATACAGGAAAATTCAAGGCAAATGCTAGTAATATCGTTCAGATGTATTGAAATCATGTCAAAATAAACGGCTGAGTCCATTTTATTATACAATTTTACCATTCTTCTGCAATAACGGCACGATTTTGTCAAGAACGTGACAAAATTCAGGAAAATTCATCGCAAATGTTACCAATAACGTTCAATTCCTTTGAAAATCGTGCCAAAATAAAGGGTTGAGTCAATTTCATTATACAATTTTACCATTCTTCTGCAATAACGGCACGATTTTGTTAAGAACGTGACAAAATTCAGGAAAATTCATCGCAAATGCTACCAATAACGTTCAATTCTTTTGAAAATCGTGCCAAATTAAACGGTTGAGTCTATTTCATTATACAATTTTACCATTCTTCCGCAATAACGACTCGTTTTTGTCAAGAACGTGACAAAATTCAGGAAAATTCATCGCAGATGCTACCAATAATGTTCAATTCTTTTGAAAATCGTGCCAAAATAAACGGTTGAGTCCATTTCATTATACAATTTTACCATTCTTCTGCAATAACGGCACGATTTTGTTAAGAATGTGACAAAATACAGGAAAATAGAATTCAAATGCTACCAATAACGATCAATTCTTTTGAAAATCGTGCCAAAATAAACGGTTTAGTCCATTTTATTATACAATTTTACCATTCTTCTGCAATAACGACTCGATTTGGTCAAAAATGTGACAAAATACAGGAAAATTCAAGGCAAATGCTAGTAATATCGTTCAGATGTATTGAAAGCATGTCAAAATAAACGGCTGAGTCCATTTTATTATACAATTTTACCATTCTTCTGCAATAACGGCACGATTTTGTCAAGAACGTGACAAAATTCAGGAAAATTCATCGCAAATGCTACCAATAACGTTCAGTTCCTTTGAAAATCGAGCCAAAATAAAGGGTTGAGTCCATTTCATTATACAATTTTACCATTCTTCTGCAATAACGGCACGATTTTTTTAAGAATGTGACAAAATTCAGGAAAATAGAACGCAAATGCTACCAATAACGTTCAATTCTTTTGAAAATCGTCCCAAAATAAACGGTTGAGTCCATTTCATTATACAATTTTACCATTCTTTTGCAATAACGGCTCGATTTTGTCAAGAATGTGACAAAATACAGGAAAATAGAACGCAAATGCTAGCAATATCGTTCAGTTGTTTTGAAAAGCATGTCAAAATAAGCGACTGAGTCAATTTCATTATACAATTTTACCATTCTTCTGCAATAACGACTCGATTTTGTCAAAATGTGACAAAATAGAGGAAAATTCAACGCAAATGCTAGTAATATCGTTCAGTTGTATTGAAAGCGTGTCAAAATAGACGACATAGTGTATTTTATTATACAATTTTACTATTCTTCTGCAATAACGGCTCGACTTTGTCAAGAATGTGACAAAATAAAGGAAAATTCAACGCAAATGCTAGCAATATCGTTCAGTTGTTTGGAAAAGCATGTCGAAATAAGCGACTGAGTCAATTTCATTATACAATTTTACCATTCTTCTGCAATAACGGCACGATTTTGTTAAGAACGTGACAAAATTCAGGAAAATTCATCGCAAATGCTACCAATAACGTTCAATTCTTTTGAAAATCGTGCCAAATTAAACGGTTGAGTCTATTTCATTATACAATTTTACCATTCTTCCGCAATAACGACTCGTTTTTGTCAAGATAGTGACAAAATTCAGGAAAATTCATCGCAAATGCTACCAATAATGTTCAATTCTTTTGAAAATCGTGCCAAAATAAACGGTTGAGTCCATTTCATTATACAATTTTACCATTCTTCTGCAATAACGGCACGATTTTGTTAAGAATGTGACAAAATACAGGAAAATAGAACGCAAATGCCACCAATAACGATCAATTCTTTTGAAAATCGTGCCAAAATAAACGGTTGAGTCCATTTTATTATACAATTTTACCATTCTTCTGCAATAACGACTCGATTTTGTCAAAATGTGACAAAATAGAGGAAAATTCAACGCAAATGCTAGTAATATCGTTCAGTTGTATTGAAAGCGTGTCAAAATAGACGACATAGTGTATTTTATTATACAATTTTACCATTCTTCTGTAATAACGGCTCGATTTTGTCAAGAATGTGACAAAATACAGGAAAATAGAACGCAAATGCTAGAAACATAGTTCAGTTGTATTGAAAAGAGTGTCAAAATATACGGCTGAGTCTACTTTATTATACAATTTTACGATTCTTCTGCAATAACGGCACGATTTTGTAAAGAATGTGACGAAATTCAGGAAAATAGAACGCAAATGGTACCAATAACGTTCAATTCTTTTGAAAATCGTGCCAAAATAAACGGTTGATTCCATTTCAATATACAATTTTACCATTCTTCTGCAATAACGGCTCGATTTTGTCAAGAATGTGACAAAATACAGGAAAATAGAACGCAAATGCTAGCAAAATCGTTCAGTTGTATTGAAAAGCGTGTCAAACTAAACGGCTCAGTCTATTTTATTATACAATTTTAACATTCTTCTGCAATAACGGCACGATTTTGTCAAGAACGTGACAAAATTCAGGAAAATTCATCGCAAATGCTACCAATAACGTTCAATTCCTTTGAAAATCGTGCCAAAAAAAAACGGTTGAGTCCATTTCATTATACAATTTTACCATTCTTCTGCAATAACGACTCGATTTTGTCAAGAACGTGACAAAATTCAGGAAAATTCATCGCAAATGCTACCAATAACGTTCAATTCCTTTGAAAATCGTGCCAAAATAAACGGTTGAGTCCATTTTATTATACAATTTTACCATTCTTCTGCAATAACGACTCGATTTTGTCAAAAATGTGACAAAATACAGGAAAATTCAAGGCAAATGCTAGTAATATCGTTCAGTTGTATTGAAAGCGTGTCAAAATAATCGACCGAGTCTATTTTATTATACAATTTTACTATTCTTCTGCAATAACGGCTCGACTTTGTCTAGAATGTGACAAAATACAGGAAAATAGAACGCAAATGCTAGCAATATCGTTCAGATGTATTGAAAAGCGTGTCAAAATAAACGGCTGAGTCTATTTTATTATACAATTTTACCATTCTTCTGCAATAACGGCACGATTTTTTTAAGAATGTAACAAAATTCTGGAAAATAGAACGCAAATGCTACCAATAACGTTCAATTCTTTTGAAAATCGTCCCAAAATAAACGGTTGAGTCAATTTCATTATACAATTTTGCCATTCTTCTGCAATAACGGCTCGATTTTGTCAAGAATGTGACAAAATACAGGAAAATAGAACGCAAATGCTAGCAACATAGTTCAGTTGTATTGAAAAGAGTGTCAAAATATACGGCTGAGTCTACTTTATTATACAATTTTACCATTCTTCTGCAATAACGGCACGATTTTGTTAAGAATGTGACAAAATTCAGGAAAATAGAACGCAAATGCTACCAATAACGTTCAATTCTTTTGAAAATCGTGCCAAAATAAACGGTTGAGTCCATTTCATTATACAATTTTACCATTCTTCTACAATAACGCCACGATTTTGTGAAGAACGTGACAAAATTCAGGAAAATTCATCGCAAATGCTACCAATAACGTTCAATTCTTTTGAAAATCGTGCCAAATTAAACGGTTGAGTCCATTTCATTATACAATTTTAGCATTCTTCTGCAATAACGACTCGTTTTTGTCAAGAACGTGACAAAATTCAGGAAAATTCATCGCAAATGCTACTAATAATGTTCAATTCTTTTGAAAATCGTGCCAAAATAAACGGTTGAGTCCATTTCACTATACAATTTTACCATTCTTCTGCAAAAACGGCACGATTTTTTTAAGAATGTGACAAAATTCAGGAAAATAGAACGCAAATGCTACCAATAACGTTCAATTCTTTTGAAAATCGTCCCAAACTAAACGGTTCAGTCTATTTCATTATACAATTTTACCATTCTTTTGCAATAACGGCTCGATTTTGTCAAGAATGTGACAAAATACAGGAAAATAGAACGCAAATGCTAGCAATATCGTTCAGTTGTTTTGAAAAGCATGTCAAAATGAACGAGTGAGTATTTCATTATGCAATTTTACCATTCTTCTGCAATAACGGCTCGGTTTTGTCAAGAATGTGACAAAATACAGGAATATAGAACGCAAATGCTAGCAACATCGTTCAGTTGTTTTGAAAAGCATGTCGAAATAAGCGACTGAGTCAATTTCGTTATACAATTTTACCATTCTTCTGCAATAACGGCACGATTTTGTCAAGAATGTGACAAAATACAGGAAAATAGAACGCAAATGCTAGCAATATCGTTCAGTTGTTTTGAAAAGCATGTCAAAATGAACGAGTGAGTATTTCATTATGCAATTTTACCATTCTTCTGCAATAACGGCTCGGTTTTGTCAAGAATGTGACAAAATACAGGAAAATAGAACGCAAATGCTAGCAAAATCGTTCAGTTGTATTGAAAAGCGTGTCAAAATAAACGGCTGAGTCTATTTTATTATACAATTTTACCATTCTTCTGCAAGAACGGCACTATTTTGTCAAGAACGTGACAAAATTGAGGAAAATTCATCGCAAATGCTACCAATAACGTTCAATTCTTTTGAAAATCGTGCCAAATTAAACGGTTGAGTCCATTTCATTATACAATTTTTCCATTCTTCTGCAATAACGACTCGATTTTGTCAAGAACGTGACAAAATTCAGGAAAATTCATCGCAAATGCTACCAATAACGTTCAATTCCTTTGAAAATCGTGCCAAAATAAACGGTTGAGTCCATTTCATTATACAATTTTACCATTCTTCTGCAATAACGGCACGATTTTTTTAAGAATGTGACAAAACTCAGGAAAATAGAACGCAAATGCTACCAATAACGTTCAATTCTTTTGAAAATCGTCCCAAAATAAACGGTTGAGTCCATTTCATTATACAATTTTACCATTCTTTTGCAATAACGGCTCGATTTTGTCAAGAACGTGACAAAATTCAGGAAAATAGAACGCAAATGCTAGCAATATCGTTCAGTTGTTTTGAAAAGAATGTCAAAATATACGGCTGAGTCTACTTTATTATACAATTTTACGATTCTTCTGCAATAACGGCACGATTTTGTTAAGATTGTGACAAAATACAGGAAAATAGAACGCAAATGCAAGCAACATCGTTCAGTTGCATTGAAAAGAGTGTCAAAATATACGGCTGAGTCTACTTTATTATGAAATTATACGATTCTTCTGCAATAACGGCACGATTTTGTTAAGAATGTGACAAAATTCAGGAAAATAGAACGCAAATGCTACCAATAACGTTCAATTCTTTTGAAAATCGTGCCAAAATAAACGGTTGAGTCCATTTCATTATACAATTTTACCATTCTTCTGCAATAACGACTCGTTTTTGTCAAGAACGTGACAAAATTCAGAAAAATTCATCGCAAATGCTACTAATAATGTAATTCTTTTGAATATCGTGCCAAAATAAACGGTTGAGTCCATTTCATTATACAATTTTACCATTCTTCTGCAATAACGGCACGATTTTGTTAAGAATGTGACAAAATACAGGAAAATAGAACGCAAATGCTAGCAACATCGTTCAGTTGTTTTGAATAGCATGTCAAAATGAACGAGTGAGTATTTCATTATACAATTTTACCATTCTTCTGCAATAACGGCACGATTTTGTTAAGAACGTGACAAAATTCAGGAAAATTCATCGCAAATGCTACCAATAACGTTCAATTCTTTTGAAAATCGTGCCAAATTAAACGGTTGAGTCCATTTCATTATACAATTTTTCCATTCTTCTGCAATAACGACTCGATTTTGTCAAGAACGTGACAAAATTCAGGAAAATTCATCGCAAATGCTACCAATAACGTTCAATTCCTTTGAAAATCGTGCCAAAATAAACGGTTGAGTCCATTTCATTATACAATTTTACCATTCTTCTGCAATAACGGCACGATTTTTTTAAGAATGTGACAAAACTCAGGAAAATAGAACGCAAATGCTACCAATAACGTTCAATTCTTTTGAAAATCGTCCCAAAATAAACGGTTGAGTCCATTTCATTATACAATTTTACCATTCTTTTGCAATAACGGCTCGATTTTGTCAAGAACGTGACAAAATTCAGGAAAATAGAACGCAAATGCTAGCAATATCGTTCAGTTGTTTTGAAAAGAATGTCAAAATATACGGCTGAGTCTACTTTATTATACAATTTTACGATTCTTCTGCAATAACGGCACGATTTTGTTAAGATTGTGACAAAATACAGGAAAATAGAACGCAAATGCAAGCAACATCGTTCAGTTGCATTGAAAAGAGTGTCAAAATATACGGCTGAGTCTACTTTATTATGAAATTATACGATTCTTCTGCAATAACGGCACGATTTTGTTAAGAATGTGACAAAATTCAGGAAAATAGAACGCAAATGCTACCAATAACGTTCAATTCTTTTGAAAATCGTGCCAAAATAAACGGTTGAGTCCATTTCATTATACAATTTTACCATTCTTCTGCAATAACGACTCGTTTTTGTCAAGAACGTGACAAAATTCAGGAAAATTCATCGCAAATGCTACTAATAATGTAATTCTTTTGAATATCGTGCCAAAATAAACGGTTGAGTCCATTTCATTATACAATTTTACCATTCTTCTGCAATAACGGCACGATTTTGTTAAGAATGTGACAAAATACAGGAAAATAGAACGCAAATGCTAGCAACATCGTTCAGTTGTTTTGAATAGCATGTCAAAATGAACGAGTGAGTATTTCATTATACAATTTTACCATTCTTCTGCAATAACGGCACGATTTTGTTAAGAACGTGACAAAATTCAGGAAAATTCATCGCAAATGCTACCAATAACGTTCAATTCTTTTGAAAATCGTGCCAAATTAAACGGTTGAGTCCATTTCATTATACAATTTTACCATTCTTCTGCAATAACGACTCGTTTTTGTCAAGAACGTGACAAAATTCAGAAAATTCATCGCAAATGCTACTAATAATGTTCAATTCTTTTGAAAATCGTGCCAAAATGAACGGTTGAGTCTATTTCATTATACAATTTTACCATTCTTCCGCAATAACGGCTCGATTTTGTCAAGAATGTGACAAAATACAGGAAAATAGAACGCAAATGCTAGCAATATCGTTCAGTTCTTTTGAAAAGCATGTCGAAAAAAGCGACTGAGTCAATTTCATTATACAATTTTACCATTCTTCTGCAATAACGACTCGATTTTGTCAAAATGTGACAAAATAAAGGAAAATTCAACGCAAATGCTAGCAATATCGTTCAGCTGTATTGAAAAGAATGTCAAAATATACGGCTGAGTCTACTTTATTATACAATTTTACGATTCTTCTGCAATAACGGCACGATTTTGTTAAGAATGTGACAAAATACAGGAAAATAGAACGCAAATGCTACCAATAACGTTCAATTCTTTTGAAAATCGTGCCAAAATAAACGGTTGAGTCCATTTCATTATACAATTTTACCATTCTTCTGCCATAACGGCTCGAGTTTGTCAAGAATGTGACAAAATACAGGAAAATAGAACGCAAATGCTACCAAAAACGTTTAATTCTTTTGAAAATCGTGCCAAATTAAACGGTTGAGTCCATTTCATTATACAATTTTACCATTCTTCTGCAATAACGACTCGTTTTTGTCAAGAACGTGACAAAATTCAGGAAAATTCATCGCAAATGCTACTAATAATGTTCAATTCTTTTGAAAATCGTGCCAAAATAAACGGTTGAGTCCATTTCATTATACAATTTTACCATTCTTCTGCAACAACGGCTCGACTTTGTCTAGAATGTGACAAAATTCAGGAAAATAGAACGCAAATGCTACCAATAACGTTCAATTCTTTTGAAAATCGTGCCAAAATAAACGGTTGAGTACATTTCATTATACAATTTTACCATTCTTCTGCAATAACGACTCGTTTTTGTCAAGAACGTGACAAAATTCAGGAAAATTCATCGCAAAGCTACTAATAATGTTCAATTCTTTTGAATATCGTGCCAAAATAAACGGTTGAGTCCATTTCATTATACAATTTTACCATTCTTCTGCAATAACGGCACGATTTTGTTAAGAATGTGACAAAATACAGGAAAATAGAACGTAAATGCTAGCAACATCGTTCAGTTGTTTTGAATAGCATGTCAAAATGAACGAGTGAGTATTTCATTATACAATTTTACCATTCTTCTGCAATAACGGCACGATTTTGTTAAGAACGTGACAAAATTCAGGAAAATTCATCGCAAATGCTACCAATAACGTTCAATTCTTTTGAAAATCGTGCCAAATTAAACGGTTGAGTCCATTTCATTGTACAATTTTACCATTCTTCCGCAATAACGGCTCGATTTTGTCAAGAATGTGACAAAATACAGGAAAATAGAACGCAAATGCTAGCAATATCGTTCAGTTCTTTTGAAAAGCATGTCAAAATAAGCGACTGAGTCAATTTCATTATACAATTTTACCATTCTTCTGCAATAACGACTCGATTTTGTCAAAATGTGACAAAATAAAGGAAAATTCAGCGCAAATGCTAGCAATATCGTTCAGTTGTATTGAAAAGAATGTCAAAATATACGGCTGAGTCTACTTTATTATACAATTTTACGATTGTTCTGCAATAACGGCACGATTTTGTTAAGAATGTGACAAAATACAGGAAAATAGAACGCAAATGCTACCAATAACGTTCAATTCTTTTGAAAATCGTGCCAAAATAAACGGTTGAGTCCATTTCATTATACAATTTTACCATTCTTCTGCAATAACGGCTCGAGTTTGTCAAGAATGTGAGAAAATACAGGAAAATAGAACGCAAATGTTACCAAAAACGTTCAATTCTTTTGAAAATCGTGCCAAATTAAACGGTTGAGTCCATTTCATTATACAATTTTACCATTCTTCTGCAATAACGACTCGATTTTGTCAAAATGTGACAAAATAAAGGAAAATTCAGCGCAAATGCTAGCAATATCGTTCAGTTGTATTGAAAAGAATGTCAAAATATACGGCTGAGTCTACTTTATTATACAATTTTACGATTGTTCTGCAATAACGGCACGATTTTGTTAAGAATGTGACAAAATACAGGAAAATAGAACGCAAATGCTACCAATAACGTTCAATTCTTTTGAAAATCGTGCCAAAATAAACGGTTGAGTCCATTTCATTATACAATTTTACCATTCTTCTGCCATAACGGCTCGAGTTTGTCAAGAATGTGACAAAATACAGGAAAATAGAACGCAAATGCTACCAAAAACGTTCAATTCTTTTGAAAATCGTGCCAAATTAAACGGTTGAGTCCATTTCATTATATATAGAACGCAAATGCTAGCAATTTCGTTCAGTTCTTTTGAAAAGAATGTCAAAATAAGCGACTGAGTCAATTTCATTATACAATTTTACCATTCTTCTGCAATAACGACTCGATTTTGTCAAAATGTGACAAAATAAAGGAAAATTCAGCGCAAATGCTAGCAATATCGTTCAGTTGTATTGAAAAGAATGTCAAAATATACGGCTGAGTCTACTTTATTATACAATTTTACGATTGTTCTGCAATAACGGCACGATTTTGTTAAGAATGTGACAAAATACAGGAAAATAGAACGCAAATGCTACCAATAACGTTCAATTCTTTTGAAAATCGTGCCAAAATAAACGGTTGAGTCCATTTCATTATACAATTTTACCATTCTTCTGCCATAACGGCTCGAGTTTGTCAAGAATGTGACAAAATACAGGACAATAGAACGCAAATGCTAGCAACATCGTTCAGTTGTTTTGAATAGCATGTCAAAATGAACGAGTGAGTATTTCATTATGCAATTGTATCATTCTTCTGCAATAACGACTCGATTTTGTTAAGAATGTGACAAAATTCAGGAAAATAGAACGCAAGTGCTACCAATAACGTTCAATTCTTTTGAAAATCGTGCCAAAATAAACGGTTGAGTCCATTTCATTATACAATTTTACCATTCTTCTGCAATAACGGCACGATTTTGTTAAGAACGTGACAAAATTCAGGAAAATTCATCGCAAATGCTACCAATAACGTTCAATTCTTTTGAAAATCGTGCCAAATTAAACGGTTGAGTCCATTTCATTATACAATTTTACCATTCTTCTGCAATAACGGCACGATTTTGTTAAGAACGTGACAAAATTCAGGAAAATTCATCGCAAATGCTGCCAATAACGTTCAATTCTTTTGAAAATCGTGCCAAATTAAACGGTTGAGTCCATTTCATTATACAATTTTACCATTCTTCTGCAATAACGACTCGTTTTTGTCAAGAACGTGACAAAATTCAGGAAAATTCATCGCAAATGCTACTAATAATGTTCAATTCTTTTGAAAATCGTGCCAAAATAAACGGTTGAGTCCATTTCATTATACAATTTTACCATACTTCTGCAATAACGGCTCGACTTTGTCTAGAATGTGACAAAATTCAGGAAAATAGAACGCAAATGCTACCAATAACGTTCAATTCTTTTGAAAATCGTGCCAAAATAAACGGTTGAGTCCATTTCATTATACAATTTTACCATTCTTCTGCAATAACGACTCGTTTTTGTCAAGAACGTGACAAAATTCAGGAAAATTCATCGCAAAGCTACTAATAATGTTCAATTCTTTTGAATATCGTGCCAAAATAAACGGTTGAGTCCATTTCATTATACAATTTTACCATTCTTCTGCAATAACGGCACGATTTTGTTAAGAATGTGACAAAATACAGGAAAATAGAACGCAAATGCTAGCAACATAGTTCAGTTGTATTGAAAAGAGTGTCAAAATATACGGCTGAGTCTACTTTATAATACAATTTTACGATTCTTCTGCAATAACGGCACGATTTTGTTAAGAATGTGACAAAATACAGGAAAATAGAACGCAAATGCTACCAATAACGTTCAATTCTTTTGAAAATCGTGCCAAAATAAACGGTTGAGTCCATTTCATTATACAATTTTACCATTCTTCTGCCATAACGGCTCGAGTTTGTCAAGAATGTGACAAAATACAGGAAAATAGAACGCAAATGCTACCAAAAACGTTCAATTCTTTTGAAAATCGTGCCAAATTAAACGGTTGAGTCCATTTCATTATATATAGAACGCAAATGCTAGCAATTTCGTTCAGTTCTTTTGAAAAGCATGTCAAAATAAGCGACTGAGTCAATTTCATTATACAATTTTACCATTCTTCTGCAATAACGACTCGATTTTGTCAAAATGTGACAAAATAAAGGAAAATTCAGCGCAAATGCTAGCAATATCGTTCAGTTGTATTGAAAAGAATGTCAAAATATACGGCTGAGTCTACTTTATTATACAATTTTACGATTGTTCTGCAATAACGGCACGATTTTGTTAAGAATGTGACAAAATACAGGAAAATAGAACGCAAATGCTACCAATAACGTTCAATTCTTTTGAAAATCGTGCCAAAATAAACGGTTGAGTCCATTTCATTATACAATTTTACCATTCTTCTGCCATAACGGCTCGAGTTTGTCAAGAATGTGACAAAATACAGGACAATAGAACGCAAATGCTAGCAACATCGTTCAGTTGTTTTGAATAGCATGTCAAAATGAACGAGTGAGTATTTCATTATGCAATTGTATCATTCTTCTGCAATAACGACTCGATTTTGTTAAGAATGTGACAAAATTCAGGAAAATAGAACGCAAGTGCTACCAATAACGTTCAATTCTTTTGAAAATCGTGCCAAAATAAACGGTTGAGTCCATTTCATTATACAATTTTACCATTCTTCTGCAATAACGGCACGATTTTGTTAAGAACGTGACAAAATTCAGGAAAATTCATCGCAAATGCTACCAATAACGTTCAATTCTTTTGAAAATCGTGCCAAATTAAACGGTTGAGTCCATTTCATTATACAATTTTACCATTCTTCTGCAATAACGGCACGATTTTGTTAAGAACGTGACAAAATTCAGGAAAATTCATCGCAAATGCTGCCAATAACGTTCAATTCTTTTGAAAATCGTGCCAAATTAAACGGTTGAGTCCATTTCATTATACAATTTTACCATTCTTCTGCAATAACGACTCGTTTTTGTCAAGAACGTGACAAAATTCAGGAAAATTCATCGCAAATGCTACTAATAATGTTCAATTCTTTTGAAAATCGTGCCAAAATAAACGGTTGAGTCCATTTCATTATACAATTTTACCATACTTCTGCAATAACGGCTCGACTTTGTCTAGAATGTGACAAAATTCAGGAAAATAGAACGCAAATGCTACCAATAACGTTCAATTCTTTTGAAAATCGTGCCAAAATAAACGGTTGAGTCCATTTCATTATACAATTTTACCATTCTTCTGCAATAACGACTCGTTTTTTAAAGAACGTGACAAAATTCAGGAAAATTCATCGCAAAGCTACTAATAATGTTCAATTCTTTTGAATATCGTGCCAAAATAAACGGTTGAGTCCATTTCATTATACAATTTTACCATTCTTCTGCAATAACGGCACGATTTTGTTAAGAATGTGACAAAATACAGGAAAATAGAACGCAAATGCTAGCAACATAGTTCAGTTGTATTGAAAAGAGTGTCAAAATATACGGCTGAGTCTACTTTATAATACAATTTTACGATTCTTCTGCAATAACGGCACGATTTTGTTAAGAACGTGACAAAATTCAGGAAAATTCATCGCAAATGCTACCAATAACGTTCAATTCTTTTGAAAATCGTGCCAAATTAATCGGTTGAGTCCATTTCATTGTACAATTTTACCATTCTTCCGCAATAACGGCTCGATTTTGTCAAGAATGTGACAAAATACAGGAAAATAGAACGCAAATGCTAGCAATATTGTTCAGTTCTTTTGAAAAGCATGTCAAAATAAGCGACTGAGTCAATTTCATTATACAATTTTACCATTCTTCTGCAATAACGACTCGATTTTGTCAAAATGTGACAAAATAAAGGAAAATTCAGCGCAAATGCTAGCAATATCGTTCAGTTGTATTGAAAAGAATGTCAAAATATACGGCTGAGTCTACTTTATTATACAATTTTACGATTGTTCTGCAATAACGGCACGATTTTGTTAAGAATGTGACAAAATACAGGAAAATAGAACGCAAATGCTACCAATAACGTTCAATTCTTTTGAAAATCGTGCCAAAATAAACGGTTGAGTCCATTTCATTATACAATTTTACCATTCTTCTGCAATAACGGCACGATTTTGTTAAGAATGTGACAAAATACAGGAAAATAGAACGCAAATGCTAGCAACATAGTTCAGTTGTATTGAAAAGAGTGTCAAAATATACGGCTGAGTCTACTTTATAATACAATTTTACGATTCTTCTGCAATAACGGCACGATTTTGTTAAGAACGTGACAAAATTCAGGAAAATTCATCGCAAATGCTACCAATAACGTTCAATTCTTTTGAAAATCGTGCCAAATTAATCGGTTGAGTCCATTTCATTGTACAATTTTACCATTCTTCCGCAATAACGGCTCGATTTTGTCAAGAATGTGACAAAATACAGGAAAATAGAACGCAAATGCTAGCAATATTGTTCAGTTCTTTTGAAAAGCATGTCAAAATAAGCGACTGAGTCAATTTCATTATACAATTTTACCATTCTTCTGCAATAACGACTCGATTTTGTCAAAATGTGACAAAATAAAGGAAAATTCAGCGCAAATGCTAGCAATATCGTTCAGTTGTATTGAAAAGAATGTCAAAATATACGGCTGAGTCTACTTTATTATACAATTTTACGATTGTTCTGCAATAACGGCACGATTTTGTTAAGAATGTGACAAAATACAGGAAAATAGAACGCAAATGCTACCAATAACGTTCAATTCTTTTGAAAATCGTGCCAAAATAAACGGTTGAGTCCATTTCATTATACAATTTTACCATTCTTCTGCAATAACGGCTCGAGTTTGTCAAGAATGTGAGAAAATACAGGAAAATAGAACGCAAATGTTACCAAAAACGTTCAATTCTTTTGAAAATCGTGCCAAATTAAACGGTTGAGTCCATTTCATTATACAATTTTACCATTCTTCTGCAATAACGGCTCGAGTTTGTCAAGAATGTGACAAAATACAGGAAAATAGAACGCAAATGCTAGCAACATCGTTCAGTTGTTTTGAATAGCATGTCAAAATGAACGAGTGAGTATTTCATTATGCAATTGTATCATTCTTCTGCAATAACGACTCGATTTTGTTAAGAATGTGACAAAATTCAGGAAAATAGAACGCAAATGCTACCAATAACGTTCAATTCTTTTGAAAATCGTGCCAAAATAAACGGTTGAGTCCATTTCATTATACAATTTTACCATTCTTCTGCAATAACGGCGCGATTTTGTTAAGAACGTGACAAAATTCAGGAAAATTCATCGCAAATGCTACCAATAACGTTCAATTCTTTTGAAAATCGTGCCAAATTAAACGGCTGAGTCCATTTCATTATACAATTTTACCATTCTTCTGCAATAACGACTCGTTTTTGTCAAGAACGTGACAAAATTCAGGAAAATTCATCGCAAATGCTACTAATAATGTTCAATTCTTTTGAAAATCGTGCCAAAATAAACGGTTGAGTCCATTTCATTATACAATTTTACCATTCTTCTGCAATAACGGCTCGACCTTGTCTAGAATGTGACAAAATTCAGGAAAATAGAACGCAAATGCTACCAATAACGTTCAATTCTTTTGAAAATCGTCCCAAAATAAACGGTTGAGTCTATTTCATTATACAATTTTACCATTCTTCTGCAATAACGGCTCGATTTTGTCAAGAATGTGACAAAATACAGGAAAATAGAACGCAAATGCTAGCAACATCGTTCAGTTGTATTGAAAAGAGTGTCAAAATATACGGCTGAGTCTACTTTATTATACAATTTTACGATTCTTTTGCAATAACGGCACGATTTTGTTAAGAATGTGACAAAATTCAGGAAAATAGAACGCAAATGCTACCAATAACGTTCAATTCTTTTGAAAATCGTGCCAAATTAAACGGTTGAGTCCATTTCATTATACAATTTTTCCATTCTTCTGCAATAAGGGCACGATTTTTTTAAGAATGTGACAAAATTCAGGAAAATAGAACGCAAATGCTACCAATAACGTTCAATTCTTTTGAAAATCGTCCCAAAATAAACGGTTGAGTCTGTTTCATTATACAATTTTACCATTCTTTTGCAATAACGGCTCGATTTTGTCAAGAATGTGACAAAATACAGGAAATAGAACGCAAATGCTAGCAATATCGTTCAGTTGTTTTGAAAAGCATGTCAAAATGAACGAGTGAGTATTTCATTATGCAATTTTATCATTCTTCTGCAATAACGACTCGATTTTGTCAAAAATGTGACAAAATACAGGAAAATTCAAGGCAAATGCTAGTAATATCGTTCAGATGTATTGAAATCATGTCAAAATAAACGGCTGAGTCCATTTTATTATACAATTTTACCATTCTTCTGCAATAACGGCACGATTTTGTTAAGAATGTGACAAAATACAGGAAAATAGAACGCAAATGCTAGCAACATAGTTCAGTTGTATTGAAAAGAGTGTCAAAATATACGGCTGAGTCTACTTTATAATACAATTTTACGATTCTTCTGCAATAACGGCACGATTTTGTTAAGAACGTGACAAAATTCAGGAAAATTCATCGCAAATGCTACCAATAACGTTCAATTCTTTTGAAAATCGTGCCAAATTAAACGGTTGAGTCCATTTCATTGTACAATTTTACCATTCTTCCGCAATAACGGCTCGATTTTGTCAAGAATGTGACAAAATACAGGAAAATAGAACGCAAATGCTAGCAATATTGTTCAGTTCTTTTGAAAAGCATGTCAAAATAAGCGACTGAGTCAATTTCATTATACAATTTTACCATTCTTCTGCAATAACGACTCGATTTTGTCAAAATGTGACAAAATAAAGGAAAATTCAGCGCAAATGCTAGCAATATCGTTCAGTTGTATTGAAAAGAATGTCAAAATATACGGCTGAGTCTACTTTATTATACAATTTTACGATTGTTCTGCAATAACGGCACGATTTTGTTAAGAATGTGACAAAATACAGGAAAATAGAACGCAAATGCTACCAATAACGTTCAATTCTTTTGAAAATCGTGCCAAAATAAACGGTTGAGTCCATTTCATTATACAATTTTACCATTCTTCTGCAATAACGGCTCGAGTTTGTCAAGAATGTGAGAAAATACAGGAAAATAGAACGCAAATGTTACCAAAAACGTTCAATTCTTTTGAAAATCGTGCCAAATTAAACGGTTGAGTCCATTTCATTATACAATTTTACCATTCTTCTGCAATAACGGCTCGAGTTTGTCAAGAATGTGACAAAATACAGGAAAATAGAACGCAAATGCTAGCAACATCGTTCAGTTGTTTTGAATAGCATGTCAAAATGAACGAGTGAGTATTTCATTATGCAATTGTATCATTCTTCTGCAATAACGACTCGATTTTGTTAAGAATGTGACAAAATTCAGGAAAATAGAACGCAAATGCTACCAATAACGTTCAATTCTTTTGAAAATCGTGCCAAAATAAACGGTTGAGTCCATTTCATTTTACAATTTTACCATTCTTCTGCAATAACGGCGCGATTTTGTTAAGAACGTGACAAAATTCAGGAAAATTCATCGCAAATGCTACTAATAACGTTCAATTCTTTTGAAAATCGTGCCAAATTAAACGGCTGAGTCCATTTCATTATACAATTTTACCATTCTTCTGCAATAACGACTCGTTTTTGTCAAGAACGTGACAAAATTCAGGAAAATTCATCGCAAATGCTACTAATAATGTTCAATTCTTTTGAAAATCGTGCCAAAATAAACGGTTGAGTCCATTTCATTATACAATTTTACCATTCTTCTGCAATAACGGCTCGACCTTGTCTAGAATGTGACAAAATTCAGGAAAATAGAACGCAAATGCTACCAATAACGTTCAATTCTTTTGAAAATCGTCCCAAAATAAACGGTTGAGTCTATTTCATTATACAATTTTACCATTCTTCTGCAATAACGGCTCGATTTTGTCAAGAATGTGACAAAATACAGGAAAATAGAACGCAAATGCTAGCAACATCGTTCAGTTGTATTGAAAAGAGTGTCAAAATATACGGCTGAGTCTACTTTATTATACAATTTTACGATTCTTTTGCAATAACGGCACGATTTTGTTAAGAATGTGACAAAATTCAGGAAAATAGAACGCAAATGCTACCAATAACGTTCAATTCCTTTGAAAATCGTGCCAAATTAAACGGTTGAGTCCATTTCATTATACAATTTTTCCATTCTTCTGCAATAAGGGCACGATTTTTTTAAGAATGTGACAAAATTCAGGAAAATAGAACGCAAATGCTACCAATAACGTTCAATTCTTTTGAAAATCGTCCCAAAATAAACGGTTGAGTCTATTTCATTATACAATTTTACCATTCTTTTGCAATAACGGCTCGATTTTGTCAAGAATGTGACAAAATACAGGAAATAGAACGCAAATGCTAGCAATATCGTTCAGTTGTTTTGAAAAGCATGTCAAAATGAACGAGTGAGTATTTCATTATGCAATTTTATCATTCTTCTGCAATAACGACTCGATTTTGTCAAAAATGTGACAAAATACAGGAAAATTCAAGGCAAATGCTAGTAATATCGTTCAGATGTATTGAAATCATGTCAAAATAAACGGCTGAGTCCATTTTATTATACAATTTTACCATTCTTCTGCAATAACGGCACGATTTTGTCAAGAACGTGACAAAATTCAGGAAAATTCATCGCAAATGTTACCAATAACGTTCAATTCCTTTGAAAATCGTGCCAAAATAAAGGGTTGAGTCAATTTCATTATACAATTTTACCATTCTTCTGCAATAACGGCACGATTTTGTTAAGAACGTGACAAAATTCAGGAAAATTCATCGCAAATGCTACCAATAACGTTCAATTCTTTTGAAAATCGTGCCAAATTAAACGGTTGAGTCTATTTCATTATACAATTTTACCATTCTTCCGCAATAACGACTCGTTTTTGTCAAGAACGTGACAAAATTCAGGAAAATTCATCGCAGATGCTACCAATAATGTTCAATTCTTTTGAAAATCGTGCCAAAATAAACGGTTGAGTCCATTTCATTATACAATTTTACCATTCTTCTGCAATAACGGCACGATTTTTTTAAGAATGTGACAAAATTCAGGAAAATAGAACGCAAATGCTACCAATAACGTTCAATTCTTTTGAAAATCGTCCCAAAATAAACGGTTGAGTCAATTTCATTATACAATTTTACCATTCTTCTGCAATAACGGCACGATTTTGTTAAGAACGTGACAAAATTCAGGAAAATTCATCGCAAATGCTACCAATAACGTTCAATTCTTTTGAAAATCGTGCCAAATTAAACGGTTGAGTCTATTTCATTATACAATTTTACCATTCTTCCGCAATAACGACTCGTTTTTGTCAAGAACGTGACAAAATTCAGGAAAATTCATCGCAGATGCTACCAATAATGTTCAATTCTTTTGAAAATCGTGCCAAAATAAACGGTTTAGTCCATTTTATTATACAATTTTACCATTCTTCTGCAATAACGACTCGATTTGGTCAAAAATGTGACAAAATACAGGAAAATTCAAGGCAAATGCTAGTAATATCGTTCAGATGTATTGAAAGCATGTCAAAATAGACGACATAGTGTATTTTATTATACAATTTTACTATTCTTCTGCAATAACGGCTCGACTTTGTCAAGAATGTGACAAAATAAAGGAAAATTCAACGCAAATGCTAGCAATATCGTTCAGTTGTTTGGAAAAGCATGTCGAAATAAGCGACTGAGTCAATTTCATTATACAATTTTACCATTCTTCTGCAATAACGGCACGATTTTGTTAAGAACGTGACAAAATTCAGGAAAATTCATCGCAAATGCTACCAATAACGTTCAATTCTTTTGAAAATCGTGCCAAATTAAACGGTTGAGTCTATTTCATTATACAATTTTACCATTCTTCCGCAATAACGACTCGTTTTTGTCAAGAACGTGACAAAATTCAGGAAAATTCATCGCAAATGCTACCAATAACGTTCAATTCCTTTGAAAATCGTGCCAAAATAAAGGGTTGAGTCCATTTCATTATACAATTTTACCATTCTTCTGCAATAACGGCACGATTTTTTTAAGAATGTGACAAAATTCAGGAAAATAGAACGCAAATGCTACCAATAACGTTCAATTCTTTTGAAAATCGTCCCAAAATAAACGGTTGAGTCCATTTCATTATACAATTTTACCATTCTTTTGCAATAACGGCTCGATTTTGTCAAGAATGTGACAAAATACAGGAAAATAGAACGCAAATGCTAGCAATATCGTTCAGTTGTTTTGAAAAGCATGTCAAAATAAGCGACTGAGTCAATTTCATTATACAATTTTACCATTCTTCTGCAATAACGACTCGATTTTGTCAAAATGTGACAAAATAGAGGAAAATTCAACGCAAATGCTAGTAATATCGTTCAGTTGTATTGAAAGCGTGTCAAAATAGACGACATAGTGTATTTTATTATACAATTTTACTATTCTTCTGCAATAACGGCTCGACTTTGTCAAGAATGTGACAAAATAAAGGAAAATTCAACGCAAATGCTAGCAATATCGTTCAGTTGTTTGGAAAAGCATGTCGAAATAAGCGACTGAGTCAATTTCATTATACAATTTTACCATTCTTCTGCAATAACGGCACGATTTTGTTAAGAACGTGACAAAATTCAGGAAAATTCATCGCAAATGCTACCAATAACGTTCAATTCTTTTGAAAATCGTGCCAAATTAAACGGTTGAGTCTATTTCATTATACAATTTTACCATTCTTCCGCAATAACGACTCGTTTTTGTCAAGAACGTGACAAAATTCAGGAAAATTCATCGCAAATGCTACCAATAATGTTCAATTCTTTTGAAAATCGTGCCAAAATAAACGGTTGAGTCCATTTCATTATACAATTTTACCATTCTTCTGCAATAACGGCACGATTTTGTTAAGAATGTGACAAAATACAGGAAAATAGAACGCAAATGCCACCAATAACGATCAATTCTTTTGAAAATCGTGCCAAAATAAACGGTTGAGTCCATTTTATTATACAATTTTACCATTCTTCTGCAATAACGACTCGATTTTGTCAAAATGTGACAAAATAGAGGAAAATTCAACGCAAATGCTAGTAATATCGTTCAGTTGTATTGAAAGCGTGTCAAAATAGACGACATAGTGTATTTTATTATACAATTTTACCATTCTTCTGTAATAACGGCTCGATTTTGTCAAGAATGTGACAAAATACAGGAAAATAGAACGCAAATGCTAGCAAAATCGTTCAGTTGTATTGAAAAGCGTGTCAAACTAAACGGCTCAGTCTATTTTATTATACAATTTTAACATTCTTCTGCAATAACGGCACGATTTTGTCAAGAACGTGACAAAATTCAGGAAAATTCATCGCAAATGCTACCAATAACGTTCAATTCCTTTGAAAATCGTGCCAAAAAAAAACTGTTGAGTCCATTTCATTATACAATTTTACCATTCTTCTGCAATAACGACTCGATTTTGTCAAGAACGTGACAAAATTCAGGAAAATTCATCGCAAATGCTACCAATAACGTTCAATTCCTTTGAAAATCGTGCCAAAATAAACGGTTGAGTCCATTTTATTATACAATTTTACCATTCTTCTGCAATAACGACTCGATTTTGTCAAAAATGTGACAAAATACAGGAAAATTCAAGGCAAATGCTAGTAATATCGTTCAGTTGTATTGAAAGCGTGTCAAAATAATCGACCGAGTCTATTTTATTATACAATTTTACTATTCTCCTGCAATAACGGCTCGACTTTGTCTAGAATGTGACAAAATACAGGAAAATAGAACGCAAATGCTAGCAATATCGTTCAGATGTATTGAAAAGCGTGTCAAAATAAACGGCTGAGTCTATTTTATTATAGAATTTTACCATTCTTCTGCAATAACGGCACGATTTTTTTAAGAATGTAACAAAATTCTGGAAAATAGAACGCAAATGCTACCAATAACGTTCAATTCTTTTGAAAATCGTCCCAAAATAAACGGTTGAGTCTATTTCATTATACAATTTTGCCATTCTTCTGCAATAACGGCTCGATTTTGTCAAGAATGTGACATAATACAGGAAAATAGAACGCAAATGCTAGCAACATAGTTCAGTTGTATTGAAAAGAGTGTCAAAATATACGGCTGAGTCTACTTTATTATACAATTTTACCATTCTTCTGCAATAACGGCACGATTTTGTTAAGAATGTGACAAAATACAGGAAAATAGAACGCAAATGCTACCAATAACGATCAATTCTTTTGAAAATCGTGCCAAAATAAACGGTTGAGTCCATTTTATTATACAATTTTACCATTCTTCTGCAATAACGGCTCGACTTTGTCAAGAATGTGACAAAATAAAGGAAAATTCAACGCAAATGCTAGCAATATCGTTCAGTTGTTTGGAAAAGCATGTCGAAATAAGCGACTGAGTCAATTTCATTATACAATTTTACCATTCTTCTGCAATAACGGCACGATTTTGTTAAGAACGTGACAAAATTCAGGAAAATTCATCGCAAATGCTACCAATATCGTTCAGATGTATTGAAAAGCGTGTCAAAATAAACGGCCGAGTCTATTTTATTATACAATTTTACCATTCTTCTGCAATAACGGAACGATTTTTTTAAGAATGTAACAAAATTCTGGAAAATAGAACGCAAATGCTACCAATAACGTTCAATTCTTTTGAAAATCGTCCCAAAATAAACGGTTGAGTCTGTTTCATTATACAATTTTGCCATTCTTCTGCAATAACGGCTCGATTTTGTCAAGAATGTGACAAAATACAGGAAAATAGAACGCAAATGCTAGCAACATAGTTCAGTTGTATTGAAAAGAGTGTCAAAATATACGGCTGAGTCTACTTTATTATACAATTTTACGATTCTTCTGCAATAACGGCACGATTTTGTAAAGAATGTGACAAAATTCAGGAAAATAGAACGCAAATGCTACCAATAACGTTCAATTCTTTTGAAAATCGTGCCAAAATAAACGGTTGATTCCATTTCAATATACAATTTTACCATTCTTCTGCAATAACGGCTCGATTTTGTCAAGAATGTGACAAAATACAGGAGAATAGAACGCAAAAACTAGCAACATCGTTCAGTTGTTTTGAATAGCATGTCAAAATGAACGAGTGAGTATTTCATTATGCAATTTTATCATTCTTCTGCAATAACGACTCGATTTTATCAAAAGTGTGACAAAATACAGGAAACTTCAAGGCAAATGCTAGTAATATCGTTCAGATGTATTGAAAGCGTGTCAAAATAAACGGTTGAGTCCATTTCATTATACAATTTTACCATTCTTCTGCAATAACGACTCGTTTTTGTCAAGAACGTGACAAAATTCAGGAAAATTCATCGCAAATGCTACTAATAATGTTCAATTCTTTTGAAAATCGTGCCAAAATAAACGGTTGAGTCCATTTCATTATACAATTTTACCATTCTTCTTCAATAACGGCACGATTTTGTCAAGAATGTGACAAAATACAGGAAAATAGAACGCAAATGCTAGCAAAATCGTTCAGTTGTATTGAAAAGCGTGTCAAACTAAACGGCTGAGTCTATTTTATTATACAATTTTACCATTCTTCTGCAATAACGGCACGATTTTGTCAAGAACGTGACAAAATTCAGGAAAATTCATCGCAAATGCTACCAATAACGTTCAATTCCTTTGAAAATCGTGCCAAAATAAACGGTTGAGTCCATTTCATTATACAATTTTACCATTCTTCTGCAATAACGACTCGATTTTGTCAAGAACGTGACAAAATTCAGGAAAATTCATCGCAAATGCCACCAATAACGTTCAATTCCTTTGAAAATCGTGCCAAAATAAACGGTTGAGTCCATTTTATTATACAATTTTACCATTCTTCTGCAATAACGACTCGATTTTGTCAAAAATGTGACAAAATACAGGAAAATTCAAGGATTGAAAGCGTGTCAAAATAAACGACCGAGTCTATTTTATTATACAATTTTACTATTCTTCTGCAATAACGGCTCGACTTTGTCTAGAATGTGACAAAATACAGGAAAATAGAACGCAAATGCTAGCAATATCGTTCAGATGTATTGAAAAGCGTGTCAAAATAAACGGCTGAGTCTATTTTATTATACAATTTTACCATTCTTCTGCAATAACGGCACGATGTTTTTAAGAATGTAACAAAATTCTGGAAAATAGAACGCAAATGCTACCAATAACGTTCAATTCTTTTGAAAATCGTCCCAAAATAAACGGTTGAGTCTATTTCATTATACAATTTTGCCATTCTTCTGCAATAACGGCTCGATTTTGTCAAGAATGTGACAAAATACAGGAAAATAGAACGCAAATGCTAGCAACATCGTTCAGTTGTATTGAAGAGAGTGTCAAAATATACGGCTGAGTCTACTTTATTATACAATTTTACGATTCTTCTGCAATAACGGCACGATTTTGTTAAGAACGTGACAAAATTCAGGAAAATTCATCGCAAATGCTATCAATTACGTTCAATTCTTTTGAAAATCGTGCCAAATTAAACGGTTGAGTCTATTTCATTATACAATTTTACGAATCTTCTGCAATAACGGCACGATTTTGTTGAGAATGTGACAAAATTCAGGAAAATAGAACGCAAATGCTAGCAAAATCGTTCAGTTGTATTGAAAAGCGTGTCAAAATAAACGGCTGAGTCCATTTTATTATACAATTTTACCATTCTTCTGCAATAACGGCACGATTTTGTCAAGAACGTGACAAAATTCAGGAAAATTCATCGCAAATGCTACCAATAACGTTCAATTCTTTTGAAAATCGTGCCAAAATAAACAGTTGAGTCCATTTCAATATACAATTTTACCATTCTTCTGCAATAACGGCTCGATTTTGTCAAGAATGTGACAAAATACAGGAAAATAGAACGCAAATGCTAGCAACATCGTTCAGTTGTTTTGAATAGCATGTCAAAATGAACGAGTGAGTATTTCATTATGCAATTTTATCATTCTTCTGCAATAACAGCTCGATTTTGTCAAGAATGTGACAAAATACAGGAAAATAGAACGCAAATGCTACCAAAAACGTTCAATTCTTTTGAAAATCGTGCCAAATTAAACGGTTGAGTCCATTTCATTATGCAATTTTACCATTCTTCTGCAATAACGACTCGTTTTTGTCAAGAACGTGACAAAATTCAGGAAAATTCATCGCAAATGCTACTAATAATGTTCAATTCTTTTGAAAATCGTGCCAAAATAAACGGTTGAGTCCATTTCGTTATACAATTTTACCATTCTTCTGCAATAACGGCACGATTTTGTTAAGAAAGTGACAAAATACAGGAAAATAGAACGCAAATGCTAGCAAAATCGTTCAGTTGTATTGAAAAGCGTGTCAAAATAAACGGCTGAGTCTATTTTATTATACAATTTTACCATTCTTTTGCAATAACGGCACGATTTTTTTAAGAATGTGACAAAATTCAGGAAAATAGAATGCAAATGCTACCAATAACGTTCAATTCTTTTGAAAACCGTCCCAAAATAAACGGTTGAGTCTATTTCATTATACAATATTACCATTCTTCTGCAATAACGGCTCGACTTTGTCAAGAATGTGACAAAATACAGGAAAATAGAACGCAAATGCTAGCAAAATCGTTCAGATGTATTGAAAGCGTGTCAAAATAAACGGCTGAGTTCATTTTATTATACAATTTGACCATTCTTCTGCAATAACGGCACGATTTTGTCAAGAACGTGACAAAATTCAGAAAAATTCATCGCAAATGCTACCAATAACGTTCAATTCTTTTGAAAATCGTGCCAAATTAAACGGTTGAGTCCATTTCATTGTACAATTTTACCATTCTTCCGCAATAACGGCTCGATTTTGTCAAGAATGTGACAAAATACAGGAAAATAGAACGCAAATGCTAGCAATATTGTTCAGTTCTTTTGAAAAGCATGTCAAAATAAGCGACTGAGTCAATTTCATTATACAATTTTACCATTCTTCTGCAATAACGACTCGATTTTGTCAAAATGTGACAAAATAAAGGAAAATTCAGCGCAAATGCTAGCAATATCGTTCAGTTGTATTGAAAAGAATGTCAAAATATACGGCTGAGTCTACTTTATTATACAATTTTACGATTGTTCTGCAATAACGGCACGATTTTGTTAAGAATGTGACAAAATACAGGAAAATAGAACGCAAATGCTACCAATAACGTTCAATTCTTTTGAAAATCGTGCCAAAATAAACGGTTGAGTCCATTTCATTATACAATTTTACCATTCTTCTGCAATAACGACTCGTTTTTGTCAATAACGTGACAAAATTCAGGAAAATTCATCGCAAAGCTACTAATAATGTTCAATTCTTTTGAATATCGTGCCAAAATAAACGGTTGAGTCCATTTCATTATACAATTTTACCATTCTTCTGCAATAACGGCACGATTTTGTTAAGAATGTGACAAAATACAGGAAAATAGAACGCAAATGCTAGCAACATAGTTCAGTTGTATTGAAAAGAGTGTCAAAATATACGGCTGAGTCTACTTTATAATACAATTTTACGATTCTTCTGCAATAACGGCACGATTTTGTTAAGAACGTGACAAAATTCAGGAAAATTCATCGCAAATGCTACCAATAACGTTCAATTCTTTTGAAAATCGTGCCAAATTAAACGGTTGAGTCCATTTCATTGTACAATTTTACCATTCTTCCGCAATAACGGCTCGATTTTGTCAAGAATGTGACAAAATACAGGAAAATAGAACGCAAATGCTAGCAATATTGTTCAGTTCTTTTGAAAAGCATGTCAAAATAAGCGACTGAGTCAATTTCATTATACAATTTTACCATTCTTCTGCAATAACGACTCGATTTTGTCAAAATGTGACAAAATAAAGGAAAATTCAGCGCAAATGCTAGCAATATCGTTCAGTTGTATTGAAAAGAATGTCAAAATATACGGCTGAGTCTACTTTATTATACAATTTTACGATTGTTCTGCAATAACGGCACGATTTTGTTAAGAATGTGACAAAATACAGGAAAATAGAACGCAAATGCTACCAATAACGTTCAATTCTTTTGAAAATCGTGCCAAAATAAACGGTTGAGTCCATTTCATTATACAATTTTACCATTCTTCTGCAATAACGGCACGATTTTGTTAAGAACGTGACAAAATTCAGGAAAATTCATCGCAAATGCTACCAATAACGTTCAATTCTTTTGAAAATCGTGCCAAATTAAACGGTTGAGTCCATTTCATTATACAATTTTACCATTCTTCTGCAATAACGACTCGTTTTTGTCAAGAACGTGACAAAATTCAGGAAAATTCATCGCAAATGCTACTAATAATGTTCAATTCTTTTGAAAATCGTGCCAAAATAAACGGTTGAGTCCATTTCATTATACAATTTTACCATACTTCTGCAATAACGGCTCGACTTTGTCTAGAATGTGACAAAATTCAGGAAAATAGAACGCAAATGCTACCAATAACGTTCAATTCTTTTGAAAATCGTGCCAAAATAAACGGTTGAGTCCATTTCATTATACAATTTTACCATTCTTCTGCAATAACGGCACGATTTTGTTAAGAATGTGACAAAATACAGGAAAATAGAACGCAAATGCTAGCAACATAGTTCAGTTGTATTGAAAAGAGTGTCAAAATATACGGCTGAGTCTACTTTATAATACAATTTTACGATTCTTCTGCAATAACGGCACGATTTTGTTAAGAACGTGACAAAATTCAGGAAAATTCATCGCAAATGCTACCAATAACGTTCAATTCTTTTGAAAATCGTGCCAAATTAAACGGCTAGTCCATTTCATTGTACAATTTTACCATTCTTCCGCAATAACGGCTCGATTTTGTCAAGAATGTGACAAAATACAGGAAAATAGAACGCAAATGCTAGCAATATTGTTCAGTTCTTTTGAAAAGCATGTCAAAATAAGCGACTGAGTCAATTTCATTATACAATTTTACCATTCTTCTGCAATAACGACTCGATTTTGTCAAAATGTGACAAAATAAAGGAAAATTCAGCGCAAATGCTAGCAATATCGTTCAGTTGTATTGAAAAGAATGTCAAAATATACGGCTGAGTCTACTTTATTATACAATTTTACGATTGTTCTGCAATAACGGCACGATTTTGTTAAGAATGTGACAAAATACAGGAAAATAGAACGCAAATGCTACCAATAACGTTCAATTCTTTTGAAAATCGTGCCAAAATAAACGGTTGAGTCCATTTCATTATACAATTTTACCATTCTTCTGCAATAACGGCTCGAGTTTGTCAAGAATGTGAGAAAATACAGGAAAATAGAACGCAAATGTTACCAAAAACGTTCAATTCTTTTGAAAATCGTGCCAAATTAAACGGTTGAGTCCATTTCATTATACAATTTTACCATTCTTCTGCAATAACGGCTCGAGTTTGTCAAGAATGTGACAAAATACAGGAAAATAGAACGCAAATGCTAGCAACATCGTTCAGTTGTTTTGAATAGCATGTCAAAATGAACGAGTGAGTATTTCATTATGCAATTGTATCATTCTTCTGCAATAACGACTCGATTTTGTTAAGAATGTGACAAAATTCAGGAAAATAGAACGCAAATGCTACCAATAACGTTCAATTCTTTTGAAAATCGTGCCAAAATAAACGGTTGAGTCCATTTCATTATACAATTTTACCATTCTTCTGCAATAACGGCGCGATTTTGTTAAGAACGTGACAAAATTCAGGAAAATTCATCGCAAATGCTACCAATAACGTTCAATTCTTTTGAAAATCGTGCCAAATTAAACGGCTGAGTCCATTTCATTATACAATTTTACCATTCTTCTGCAATAACGACTCGTTTTTGTCAAGAACGTGACAAAATTCAGGAAAATTCATCGCAAATGCTACTAATAATGTTCAATTCTTTTGAAAATCGTGCCAAAATAAACGGTTGAGTCCATTTCATTATACAATTTTACCATTCTTCTGCAATAACGGCTCGACCTTGTCTAGAATGTGACAAAATTCAGGAAAATAGAACGCAAATGCTACCAATAACGTTCAATTCTTTTGAAAATCGTCCCAAAATAAACGGTTGAGTCTATTTCATTATACAATTTTACCATTCTTCTGCAATAACGGCTCGATTTTGTCAAGAATGTGACAAAATACAGGAAAATAGAACGCAAATGCTAGCAACATCGTTCAGTTGTATTGAAAAGAGTGTCAAAATATACGGCTGAGTCTACTTTATTATACAATTTTACGATTCTTTTGCAATAACGGCACGATTTTGTTAAGAATGTGACAAAATTCAGGAAAATAGAACGCAAATGCTACCAATAACGTTCAATTCTTTTGAAAATCGTGCCAAATTAAACGGTTGAGTCCATTTCATTATACAATTTTTCCATTCTTCTGCAATAAGGGCACGATTTTTTTAAGAATGTGACAAAATTCAGGAAAATAGAACGCAAATGCTACCAATAACGTTCAATTCTTTTGAAAATCGTCCCAAAATAAACGGTTGAGTCTATTTCATTATACAATTTTACCATTCTTTTGCAATAACGGCTCGATTTTGTCAAGAATGTGACAAAATACAGGAAATAGAACGCAAATGCTAGCAATATCGTTCAGTTGTTTTGAAAAGCATGTCAAAATGAACGAGTGAGTATTTCATTATGCAATTTAATCATTCTTCTGCAATAACGACTCGATTTTGTCAAAAATGTGACAAAATACAGGAAAATTCAAGGCAAATGCTAGTAATATCGTTCAGATGTATTGAAATCATGTCAAAATAAACGGCTGAGTCCATTTTATTATACAATTTTACCATTCTTCTGCAATAACGGCACGATTTTGTTAAGAATGTGACAAAATACAGGAAAATAGAACGCAAATGCTAGCAACATAGTTCAGTTGTATTGAAAAGAGTGTCAAAATATACGGCTGAGTCTACTTTATAATACAATTTTACGATTCTTCTGCAATAACGGCACGATTTTGTTAAGAACGTGACAAAATTCAGGAAAATTCATCGCAAATGCTACCAATAACGTTCAATTCTTTTGAAAATCGTGCCAAATTAAACGGTTGAGTCCATTTCATTGTACAATTTTACCATTCTTCCGCAATAACGGCTCGATTTTGTCAAGAATGTGACAAAATACAGGAAAATAGAACGCAAATGCTAGCAATATTGTTCAGTTCTTTTGAAAAGCATGTCAAAATAAGCGACTGAGTCAATTTCATTATACAATTTTACCATTCTTCTGCAATAACGACTCGATTTTGTCAAAATGTGACAAAATAAAGGAAAATTCAGCGCAAATGCTAGCAATATCGTTCAGTTGTATTGAAAAGAATGTCAAAATATACGGCTGAGTCTACTTTATTATACAATTTTACGATTGTTCTGCAATAACGGCACGATTTTGTTAAGAATGTGACAAAATACAGGAAAATAGAACGCAAATGCTACCAATAACGTTCAATTCTTTTGAAAATCGTGCCAAAATAAACGGTTGAGTCCATTTCATTATACAATTTTACCATTCTTCTGCAATAACGGCTCGAGTTTGTCAAGAATGTGAGAAAATACAGGAAAATAGAACGCAAATGTTACCAAAAACGTTCAATTCTTTTGAAAATCGTGCCAAATTAAACGGTTGAGTCCATTTCATTATACAATTTTACCATTCTTCTGCAATAACGGCTCGAGTTTGTCAAGAATGTGACAAAATACAGGAAAATAGAACGCAAATGCTAGCAACATCGTTCAGTTGTTTTGAATAGCATGTCAAAATGAACGAGTGAGTATTTCATTATGCAATTGTATCATTCTTCTGCAATAACGACTCGATTTTGTTAAGAATGTGACAAAATTCAGGAAAATAGAACGCAAATGCTACCAATAACGTTCAATTCTTTTGAAAATCGTGCCAAAATAAACGGTTGAGTCCATTTCATTTTACAATTTTACCATTCTTCTGCAATAACGGCGCGATTTTGTTAAGAACGTGAGAAAATTCAGGAAAATTCATCGCAAATGCTACCAATAACGTTCAATTCTTTTGAAAATCGTGCCAAATTTAACGGCTGAGTCCATTTCATTATACAATTTTACCATTCTTCTGCAATAACGACTCGTTTTTGTCAAGAACGTGACAAAATTCAGGAAAATTCATCGCAAATGCTACTAATAATGTTCAATTCTTTTGAAAATCGTGCCAAAATAAACGGTTGAGTCCATTTCATTATACAATTTTACCATTCTTCTGCAATAACGGCTCGACCTTGTCTAGAATGTGACAAAATTCAGGAAAATAGAACGCAAATGCTACCAATAACGTTCAATTCTTTTGAAAATCGTCCCAAAATAAACGGTTGAGTCTATTTCATTATACAATTTTACCATTCTTCTGCAATAACGGCTCGATTTTGTCAAGAATGTGACAAAATACAGGAAAATAGAACGCAAATGCTAGCAACATCGTTCAGTTGTATTGAAAAGAGTGTCAAAATATACGGCTGAGTCTACTTTATTATACAATTTTACGATTCTTTTGCAATAACGGCACGATTTTGTTAAGAATGTGACAAAATTCAGGAAAATAGAACGCAAATGCTACCAATAACGTTCAATTCTTTTGAAAATCGTGCCAAATTAAACGGTTGAGTCCATTTCATTATACAATTTTTCCATTCTTCTGCAATAAGGGCACGATTTTTTTAAGAATGTGACAAAATTCAGGAAAATAGAACGCAAATGCTACCAATAACGTTCAATTCTTTTGAAAATCGTCCCAAAATAAACGGTTGAGTCTATTTCATTATACAATTTTACCATTCTTTTGCAATAACGGCTCGATTTTGTCAAGAATGTGACAAAATACAGGAAATAGAACGCAAATGCTAGCAATATCGTTCAGTTGTTTTGAAAAGCATGTCAAAATGAACGAGTGAGTATTTCATTATGCAATTTTATCATTCTTCTGCAATAACGACTCGATTTTGTCAAAAATGTGACAAAATACAGGAAAATTCAAGGCAAATGCTAGTAATATCGTTCAGATGTATTGAACTCATGTCAAAATAAACGGCTGAGTCCATTTTATTATACAATTTTACCATTCTTCTGCAATAACGGCACGATTTTGTCAAGAACGTGACAAAATTCAGGAAAATTCATCGCAAATGTTACCAATAACGTTCAATTCCTTTGAAAATCGTGCCAAAATAAAGGGTTGAGTCAATTTCATTATACAATTTTACCATTCTTCTGCAATAACGGCACGATTTTGTTAAGAACGTGACAAAATTCAGGAAAATTCATCGCAAATGCTACCAATAACGTTCAATTCTTTTGAAAATCGTGCCAAATTAAACGGTTGAGTCTATTTCATTATACAATTTTACCATTCTTCCGCAATAACGACTCGTTTTTGTCAAGAACGTGACAAAATTCAGGAAAATTCATGGCAGATGCTACCGATAATGTTCAATTCTTTTGAAAATCGTGCCAAAATAAACGGTTGAGTCCATTTCATTATACAATTTTACCATTCTTCTGCAATAACGGCACGATTTTGTTAAGAATGTGACAAAATACAGGAAAATAGAATTCAAATGCTACCAATAACGATCAATTCTTTTGAAAATCGTGCCAAAATAAACGGTTTAGTCCATTTTATTATACAATTTTACCATTCTTCTGCAATAACGACTCGATTTGGTCAAAAATGTGACAAAATACAGGAAAATTCAAGGCAAATGCTAGTAATATCGTTCAGATGTATTGAAAGCATGTCAAAATAAACGGCTGAGTCCATTTTATTATGCAATTTAATCATTCTTCTGCAATAACGACTCGATTTTGTCAAAAATGTGACAAAATACAGGAAAATTCAAGGCAAATGCTAGTAATATCGTTCAGATGTATTGAAATCATGTCAAAATAAACGGCTGAGTCCATTTTATTATACAATTTTACCATTCTTCTGCAATAACGGCACGATTTTGTTAAGAATGTGACAAAATACAGGAAAATAGAACGCAAATGCTAGCAACATAGTTCAGTTGTATTGAAAAGAGTGTCAAAATATACGGCTGAGTCTACTTTATAATACAATTTTACGATTCTTCTGCAATAACGGCACGATTTTGTTAAGAACGTGACAAAATTCAGGAAAATTCATCGCAAATGCTACCAATAACGTTCAATTCTTTTGAAAATCGTGCCAAATTAAACGGTTGAGTCCATTTCATTGTACAATTTTACCATTCTTCCGCAATAACGGCTCGATTTTGTCAAGAATGTGACAAAATACAGGAAAATAGAACGCAAATGCTAGCAATATTGTTCAGTTCTTTTGAAAAGCATGTCAAAATAAGCGACTGAGTCAATTTCATTATACAATTTTACCATTCTTCTGCAATAACGACTCGATTTTGTCAAAATGTGACAAAATAAAGGAAAATTCAGCGCAAATGCTAGCAATATCGTTCAGTTGTATTGAAAAGAATGTCAAAATATACGGCTGAGTCTACTTTATTATACAATTTTACGATTGTTCTGCAATAACGGCACGATTTTGTTAAGAATGTGACAAAATACAGGAAAATAGAACGCAAATGCTACCAATAACGTTCAATTCTTTTGAAAATCGTGCCAAAATAAACGGTTGAGTCCATTTCATTATACAATTTTACCATTCTTCCGCAATAACGACTCGTTTTTGTCAAGAACGTGACAAAATTCAGGAAAATTCATCGCAGATGCTACCAATAATGTTCAATTCTTTTGAAAATCGTGCCAAAATAAACGGTTGAGTCCATTTCATTATACAATTTTACCATTCTTCTGCAATAACGGCACGATTTTGTTAAGAATGTGACAAAATACAGGAAAATAGAATTCAAATGCTACCAATAACGATCAATTCTTTTGAAAATCGTGCCAAAATAAACGGTTTAGTCCATTTTATTATACAATTTTACCATTCTTCTGCAATAACGACTCGATTTGGTCAAAAATGTGACAAAATACAGGAAAATTCAAGGCAAATGCTAGTAATATCGTTCAGATGTATTGAAAGCATGTCAAAATAAACGGCTGAGTCCATTTTATTATACAATTTTACCATTCTTCTGCAATAACGGCACGATTTTGTCAAGAACGTGACAAAATTCAGGAAAATTCATCGCAAATGCTACCAATAACGTTCAATTCCTTTGAAAATCGTGCCAAAATAAAGGGTTGAGTCCATTTCATTATACAATTTTACCATTCTTCTGCAATAACGGCACGATTTTTTTAAGAATGTGACAAAATTCAGGAAAATAGAACGCAAATGCTACCAATAACGTTCAATTCTTTTGAAAATCGTCCCAAAATAAACGGTTGAGTCCATTTCATTATACGATTTTACCATTCTTTTGCAATAACGGCTCGATTTTGTCAAGAATGTGACAAAATACAGGAAAATAGAACGCAAATGCTAGCAATATCGTTCAGTTGTTTTGAAAAGCATGTCAAAATAAGCGACTGAGTCAATTTCATTATACAATTTTACCATTCTTCTGCAATAACGACTCGACTTTGTCAAGAATGTGACAAAATAAAGGAAAATTCAACGCAAATGCTAGCAATATCGTTCAGTTGTTTGGAAAAGCATGTCGAAATAAGCGACTGAGTCAATTTCATTATACAATTTTACCATTCTTCTGCAATAACGGCACGATTTTGTTAAGAACGTGACAAAATTCAGGAAAATTCATCGCAAATGCTACCAATAACGTTCAATTCTTTTGAAAATCGTGCCAAATTAAACGGTTGAGTCTATTTCATTATACAATTTTACCATTCTTCCGCAATAACGACTCGTTTTTGTCAAGAACGTGACAAAATTCAGGAAAATTCATCGCAAATGCTACCAATAATGTTCAATTCTTTTGAAAATCGTGCCAAAATAAACGGTTGAGTCCATTTCATTATACAATTTTACCATTCTTCTGCAATAACGGCACGATTTTGTTAAGAATGTGACAAAATACAGGAAAATAGAACGCAAATGCCACCAATAACGATCAATTCTTTTGAAAATCGTGCCAAAATAAACGGTTGAGTCCATTTTATTATACAATTTTACCATTCTTCTGCAATAACGACTCGATTTTGTCAAAATGTGACAAAATAGAGGAAAATTCAACGCAAATGCTAGTAATATCGTTCAGTTGTATTGAAAGCGTGTCAAAATAGACGACATAGTGTATTTTATTATACAATTTTACCATTCTTCTGTAATAACGGCTCGATTTTGTCAAGAATGTGACAAAATACAGGAAAATAGAACGCAAATGCTAGAAACATAGTTCAGTTGTATTGAAAAGAGTGTCAAAATATACGGCTGAGTCTACTTTATTATACAATTTTACGATTCTTCTGCAATAACGGCACGATTTTGTAAAGAATGTGACGAAATTCAGGAAAATAGAACGCAAATGGTACCAATAACGTTCAATTCTTTTGAAAATCGTGCCAAAATAAACGGTTGATTCCATTTCAATATACAATTTTACCATTCTTCTGCAATAACGGCTCGATTTTGTCAAGAATGTGACAAAATACAGGAAAATAGAACGCAAATGCTAGCAAAATCGTTCAGTTGTATTGAAAAGCGTGTCAAACTAAACGGCTCAGTCTATTTTATTATACAATTTTAACATTCTTCTGCAATAACGGCACGATTTTGTCAAGAACGTGACAAAATTCAGGAAAATTCATCGCAAATGCTACCAATAACGTTCAATTCCTTTGAAAATCGTGCCAAAATAAACGGTTGAGTCCATTTTATTATACAATTTTACCATTCTTCTGCAATAACGACTCGATTTTGTCAAAAATGTGACAAAATACAGGAAAATTCAAGGCAAATGCTAGTAATATCGTTCAGTTGTATTGAAAGCGTGTCAAAATAATCGACCGAGTCTATTTTATTATACAATTTTACTATTCTTCTGCAATAACGGCTCGACTTTGTCTAGAATGTGACAAAATACAGGAAAATAGAACGCAAATGCTAGCAATATCGTTCAGATGTATTGAAAAGCGTGTCAAAATAAACGGCTGAGTCTATTTTATTATACAATTTTACCATTCTTCTGCAATAACGGCACGATTTTTTTAAGAATGTAACAAAATTCTGGAAAATAGAACGCAAATGCTACCAATAACGTTCAATTCTTTTGAAAATCGTCCCAAAATAAACGGTTGAGTCAATTTCATTATACAATTTTGCCATTCTTCTGCAATAACGGCTCGATTTTGTCAAGAATGTGACAAAATACAGGAAAATAGAACGCAAATGCTAGCAACATAGTTCAGTTGTATTGAAAAGAGTGTCAAAATATACGGCTGAGTCTACTTTATTATACAATTTTACCATTCTTCTGCAATAACGGCACGATTTTGTTAAGAATGTGACAAAATACAGGAAAATAGAACGCAAATGCTACCAATAACGATCAATTCTTTTGAAAATCGTGCCAAAATAAACGGTTGAGTCCATTTTATTATACAATTTTACCATTCTTCTGCAATAACGACTCGATTTTGTCAAAAATGTGACAAAATACAGGAAAATTCAAGGCAAATGCTAGTAATATCGTTCAGTTGTATTGAAAGCGTGTCAAAATAAACGACCGAGTCTATTTTTTTATACAATTTTACTATTCTTCTGCAATAACGGCTCGACTTTGTCTAGAATGTGACAAAATACAGGAAAATAGAACGCAAATGCTAGCAATATTGTTCAGATGTATTGAAAAGCGTGTCAAAATAAACGGCCGAGTCTATTTTATTATACAATTTTACCATTCTTCTGCAATAACGGCACGATTTTTTTAAGAATGTAACAAAATTCTGGAAAATAGAACGCAAATGCTACCAATAACGTTCAATTCTTTTGAAAATCGTCCCAAAATAAACGGTTGAGTCTGTTTCATTATACAATTTTGCCATTCTTCTGCAATAACGGCTCGATTTTGTCAAGAATGTGACAAAATACAGGAAAATAGAACGCAAATGCTAGCAACATAGTTCAGTTGTATTGAAAAGAGTGTCAAAATATACGGCTGAGTCTACTTTATTATACAATTTTACGATTCTTCTGCAATAACGGCACGATTTTGTCAAGAACGTGACAAAATTCAGGAAAATTCATCGCAAATGCTACCAATAACGTTCAATTCCTTTGAAAATCGTGCCAAAATAAAGGGTTGAGTCCATTTCATTATACAATTTTACCATTCTTCTGCAATAACGGCACGATTTTTTTAAGAATGTGACAAAATTCGGGAAAATAGAACGCAAATGCTACCAATAACGTTCAATTCTTTTGAAAATCGTCCCAAAATAAACGGTTGAGTCCATTTCATTATACAATTTTACCATTCTTTTGCAATAACGGCTCGATTTTGTCAAGAATGTGACAAAATACAGGAAAATAGAACGCAAATGCTAGCAATATCGTTCAGTTGTTTTGAAAAGCATGTCAAAATAAGCGACTGAGTCAATTTCATTATACAATTTTACCATTCTTCTGCAATAACGACTCGACTTTGTCAAGAATGTGACAAAATAAAGGAAAATTCAACGCAAATGCTAGCAATATCGTTCAGTTGTTTGGAAAAGCATGTCGAAATAAGCGACTGAGTCAATTTCATTATACAATTTTACCATTCTTCTGCAATAACGGCACGATTTTGTTAAGAACGTGACAAAATTCAGGAAAATTCATCGCAAATGCTACCAATAACGTTCAATTCTTTTGAAAATCGTGCCAAATTAAACGGTTGAGTCTATTTCATTATACAATTTTACCATTCTTCCGCAATAACGACTCGTTTTTGTCAAGAACGTGACAAAATTCAGGAAAATTCATCGCAAATGCTACCAATAATGTTCAATTCTTTTGAAAATCGTGCCAAAATAAACGGTTGAGTCCATTTCATTATACAATTTTACCATTCTTCTGCAATAACGGCACGATTTTGTTAAGAATGTGACAAAATACAGGAAAATAGAACGCAAATGCCACCAATAACGATCAATTCTTTTGAAAATCGTGCCAAAATAAACGGTTGAGTCCATTTTATTATACAATTTTACCATTCTTCTGCAATAACGACTCGATTTTGTCAAAATGTGACAAAATAGAGGAAAATTCAACGCAAATGCTAGTAATATCGTTCAGTTGTATTGAAAGCGTGTCAAAATAGACGACATAGTGTATTTTATTATACAATTTTACCATTCTTCTGTAATAACGGCTCGATTTTGTCAAGAATGTGACAAAATACAGGAAAATAGAACGCAAATGCTAGAAACATAGTTCAGTTGTATTGAAAAGAGTGTCAAAATATACGGCTGAGTCTACTTTATTATACAATTTTACGATTCTTCTGCAATAACGGCACGATTTTGTAAAGAATGTGACGAAATTCAGGAAAATAGAACGCAAATGGTACCAATAACGTTCAATTCTTTTGAAAATCGTGCCAAAATAAACGGTTGATTCCATTTCAATATACAATTTTACCATTCTTCTGCAATAACGGCTCGATTTTGTCAAGAATGTGACAAAATACAGGAAAATAGAACGCAAATGCTAGCAAAATCGTTCAGTTGTATTGAAAAGCGTGTCAAACTAAACGGCTCAGTCTATTTTATTATACAATTTTAACATTCTTCTGCAATAACGGCACGATTTTGTCAAGAACGTGACAAAATTCAGGAAAATTCATCGCAAATGCTACCAATAACGTTCAATTCCTTTGAAAATCGTGCCAAAATAAACGGTTGAGTCCATTTTATTATACAATTTTACCATTCTTCTGCAATAACGACTCGATTTTGTCAAAAATGTGACAAAATACAGGAAAATTCAAGGCAAATGCTAGTAATATCGTTCAGTTGTATTGAAAGCGTGTCAAAATAATCGACCGAGTCTATTTTATTATACAATTTTACTATTCTTCTGCAATAACGGCTCGACTTTGTCTAGAAAGTGACAAAATACAGGAAAATTCATCGCAAATGCTACCAATAACGTTCAATTCTTTTGAAAATCGTGCCAAATTAAACGGTTGAGTCCATTTCATTGTACAATTTTACCATTCTTCTGCAATAACGACTCGATTTTGTCAAAATGTGACAAAATAAAGGAAAATTCAGCGCAAATGCTAGCAATATCGTTCAGTTGTATTGAAAAGAATGTCAAAATATACGGCTGAGTCTACTTTATTATACAATATTACGATTGTTCTGCAATAACGGCACGATTTTGTTAAGAATGTGACAAAATACAGGAAAATAGAACGCAAATGCTACCAATAACGTTCAATTCTTTTGAAAATCGTGCCAAAATAAACGGTTGAGTCCATTTCATTATACAATTTTACCATTCTTCCGCAATAACGACTCGTTTTTGTCAAGAACGTGACAAAATTCAGGAAAATTCATCGCAGATGCTACCAATAATGTTCAATTCTTTTGAAAATCGTGCCAAAATAAACGGTTGAGTCCATTTCATTATACAATTTTACCATTCTTCTGCAATAACGGCACGATTTTGTTAAGAATGTGACAAAATACAGGAAAATAGAATTCAAATGCTACCAATAACGATCAATTCTTTTGAAAATCGTGCCAAAATAAACGGTTTAGTCCATTTTATTATACAATTTTACCATTCTTCTGCAATAACGACTCGATTTGGTCAAAAATGTGACAAAATACAGGAAAATTCAAGGCAAATGCTAGTAATATCGTTCAGATGTATTGAAAGCATGTCAAAATAAACGGCTGAGTCCATTTTATTATACAATTTTACCATTCTTCTGCAATAACGGCACGATTTTGTCAAGAACGTGACAAAATTCAGGAAAATTCATCGCAAATGCTACCAATAACGTTCAATTCCTTTGAAAATCGTGCCAAAATAAAGGGTTGAGTCCATTTCATTATACAATTTTACCATTCTTCTGCAATAACGGCACGATTTTTTTAAGAATGTGACAAAATTCAGGAAAATAGAACGCAAATGCTACCAATAACGTTCAATTCTTTTGAAAATCGTCCCAAAATAAACGGTTGAGTCCATTTCATTATACAATTTTACCATTCTTTTGCAATAACGGCTCGATTTTGTCAAGAATGTGACAAAATACAGGAAAATAGAACGCAAATGCTAGCAATATCGTTCAGTTGTTTTGAAAAGCATGTCAAAATAAGCGACTGAGTCAATTTCATTATACAATTTTACCATTCTTCTGCAATAACGACTCGACTTTGTCAAGAATGTGACAAAATAAAGGAAAATTCAACGCAAATGCTAGCAATATCGTTCAGTTGTTTGGAAAAGCATGTCGAAATAAGCGACTGAGTCAATTTCATTATACAATTTTACCATTCTTCTGCAATAACGGCACGATTTTGTTAAGAACGTGACAAAATTCAGGAAAATTCATCGCAAATGCTACCAATAACGTTCAATTCTTTTGAAAATCGTGCCAAATTAAACGGTTGAGTCTATTTCATTATACAATTTTACCATTCTTCCGCAATAACGACTCGTTTTTGTCAAGAACGTGACAAAATTCAGGAAAATTCATCGCAAATGCTACCAATAATGTTCAATTCTTTTGAAAATCGTGCCAAAATAAACGGTTGAGTCCATTTCATTATACAATTTTACCATTCTTCTGCAATAACGGCACGATTTTGTTAAGAATGTGACAAAATACAGGAAAATAGAACGCAAATGCCACCAATAACGATCAATTCTTTTGAAAATCGTGCCAAAATAAACGGTTGAGTCCATTTTATTATACAATTTTACCATTCTTCTGCAATAACGACTCGATTTTGTCAAAATGTGACAAAATAGAGGAAAATTCAACGCAAATGCTAGTAATATCGTTCAGTTGTATTGAAAGCGTGTCAAAATAGACGACATAGTGTATTTTATTATACAATTTTACCATTCTTCTGTAATAACGGCTCGATTTTGTCAAGAATGTGACAAAATACAGGAAAATAGAACGCAAATGCTAGAAACATAGTTCAGTTGTATTGAAAAGAGTGTCAAAATATACGGCTGAGTCTACTTTATTATACAATTTTACGATTCTTCTGCAATAACGGCACGATTTTGTAAAGAATGTGACGAAATTCAGGAAAATAGAACGCAAATGGTACCAATAACGTTCAATTCTTTTGAAAATCGTGCCAAAATAAACGGTTGATTCCATTTCAATATACAATTTTACCATTCTTCTGCAATAACGGCTCGATTTTGTCAAGAATGTGACAAAATACAGGAAAATAGAACGCAAATGCTAGCAAAATCGTTCAGTTGTATTGAAAAGCGTGTCAAACTAAACGGCTCAGTCTATTTTATTATACAATTTTAACATTCTTCTGCAATAACGGCACGATTTTGTCAAGAACGTGACAAAATTCAGGAAAATTCATCGCAAATGCTACCAATAACGTTCAATTCCTTTGAAAATCGTGCCAAAATAAACGGTTGAGTCCATTTTATTATACAATTTTACCATTCTTCTGCAATAACGACTCGATTTTGTCAAAAATGTGACAAAATACAGGAAAATTCAAGGCAAATGCTAGTAATATCGTTCAGTTGTATTGAAAGCGTGTCAAAATAATCGACCGAGTCTATTTTATTATACAATTTTACTATTCTTCTGCAATAACGGCTCGACTTTGTCTAGAATGTGACAAAATACAGGAAAATAGAACGCAAATGCTAGCAATATCGTTCAGATGTATTGAAAAGCGTGTCAAAATAAACGGCTGAGTCTATTTTATTATACAATTTTACCATTCTTCTGCAATAACGGCACGATTTTTTTAAGAATGTAACAAAATTCTGGAAAATAGAACGCAAATGCTACCAATAACGTTCAATTCTTTTGAAAATCGTCCCAAAATAAACGGTTGAGTCAATTTCATTATACAATTTTGCCATTCTTCTGCAATAACGGCTCGATTTTGTCAAGAATGTGACAAAATACAGGAAAATAGAACGCAAATGCTAGCAACATAGTTCAGTTGTATTGAAAAGAGTGTCAAAATATACGGCTGAGTCTACTTTATTATACAATTTTACCATTCTTCTGCAATAACGGCACGATTTTGTTAAGAATGTGACAAAATACAGGAAAATAGAACGCAAATGCTACCAATAACGATCAATTCTTTTGAAAATCGTGCCAAAATAAACGGTTGAGTCCATTTTATTATACAATTTTACCATTCTTCTGCAATAACGACTCGATTTTGTCAAAATGTGACAAAATAGAGGAAAATTCAACGCAAATGCTAGTAATATCGTTCAGTTGTATTGAAAGCGTGTCAAAATAAACGACCGAGTCTATTTTTTTATACAATTTTACTATTCTTCTGCAATAACGGCTCGACTTTGTCTAGAATGTGACAAAATACAGGAAAATAGAACGCAAATGCTAGCAATATTGTTCAGATGTATTGAAAAGCGTGTCAAAATAAACGGCCAAGTCTATTTTATTATACAATTTTACCATTCTTCTGCAATAACGGCACGATTTTTTTAAGAATGGAACAAAATTCTGGAAAATAGAACGCAAATGCTACCAATAACGTTCAATTCTTTTGAAAATCGTCCCAAAATAAACGGTTGAGTCTGTTTCATTATACAATTTTGCCATTCTTCTGCAATAACGGCTCGATTTTGTCAAGAATGTGACAAAATACAGGAAAATAGAACGCAAATGCTAGCAACATAGTTCAGTTGTATTGAAAAGAGTGTCAAAATATACGGCTGAGTCTACTTTATTATACAATTTTACGATTCTTCTGCAATAACGGCACGATTTTGTCAAGAACGTGACAAAATTCAGGAAAATTCATCGCAAATGCTACCAATAACGTTCAATTCCTTTGAAAATCGTGCCAAAATAAAGGGTTGAGTCCATTTCATTATACAATTTTACCATTCTTCTGCAATAACGGCACGATTTTTTTAAGAATGTGACAAAATTCAGGAAAATAGAACGCAAATGCTACCAATAACGTTCAATTCTTTTGAAAATCGTCCCAAAATAAACGGTTGAGTCCATTTCATTATACAATTTTACCATTCTTTTGCAATAACGGCTCGATTTTGTCAAGAATGTGACAAAATACAGGAAAATAGAACGCAAATGCTAGCAATATCGTTCAGTTGTTTTGAAAAGCATGTCAAAATAAGCGACTGAGTCAATTTCATTATACAATTTTACCATTCTTCTGCAATAACGACTCGACTTTGTCAAGAATGTGACAAAATAAAGGAAAATTCAACGCAAATGCTAGCAATATCGTTCAGTTGTTTGGAAAAGCATGTCGAAATAAGCGACTGAGTCAATTTCATTATACAATTTTACCATTCTTCTGCAATAACGGCACGATTTTGTTAAGAACGTGACAAAATTCAGGAAAATTCATCGCAAATGCTACCAATAACGTTCAATTCTTTTGAAAATCGTGCCAAATTAAACGGTTGAGTCTATTTCATTATACAATTTTACCATTCTTCCGCAATAACGACTCGTTTTTGTCAAGAACGTGACAAAATTCAGGAAAATTCATCGCAAATGCTACCAATAATGTTCAATTCTTTTGAAAATCGTGCCAAAATAAACGGTTGAGTCCATTTCATTATACAATTTTACCATTCTTCTGCAATAACGGCACGATTTTGTTAAGAATGTGACAAAATACAGGAAAATAGAACGCAAATGCCACCAATAACGATCAATTCTTTTGAAAATCGTGCCAAAATAAACGGTTGAGTCCATTTTATTATACAATTTTACCATTCTTCTGCAATAACGACTCGATTTTGTCAAAATGTGACAAAATAGAGGAAAATTCAACGCAAATGCTAGTAATATCGTTCAGTTGTATTGAAAGCGTGTCAAAATAGACGACATAGTGTATTTTATTATACAATTTTACCATTCTTCTGTAATAACGGCTCGATTTTGTCAAGAATGTGACAAAATACAGGAAAATAGAACGCAAATGCTAGAAACATAGTTCAGTTGTATTGAAAAGAGTGTCAAAATATACGGCTGAGTCTACTTTATTATACAATTTTACGATTCTTCTGCAATAACGGCACGATTTTGTAAAGAATGTGACGAAATTCAGGAAAATAGAACGCAAATGGTACCAATAACGTTCAATTCTTTTGAAAATCGTGCCAAAATAAACGGTTGATTCCATTTCAATATACAATTTTACCATTCTTCTGCAATAACGGCTCGATTTTGTCAAGAATGTGACAAAATACAGGAAAATAGAACGCAAATGCTAGCAAAATCGTTCAGTTGTATTGAAAAGCGTGTCAAACTAAACGGCTCAGTCTATTTTATTATACAATTTTAACATTCTTCTGCAATAACGGCACGATTTTGTCAAGAACGTGACAAAATTCAGGAAAATTCATCGCAAATGCTACCAATAACGTTCAATTCCTTTGAAAATCGTGCCAAAATAAACGGTTGAGTCCATTTTATTATACAATTTTACCATTCTTCTGCAATAACGACTCGATTTTGTCAAAAATGTGACAAAATACAGGAAAATTCAAGGCAAATGCTAGTAATATCGTTCAGTTGTATTGAAAGCGTGTCAAAATAATCGACCGAGTCTATTTTATTATACAATTTTACTATTCTTCTGCAATAACGGCTCGACTTTGTCTAGAAAGTGACAAAATACAGGAAAATAGAACGCAAATGCTAGCAATATCGTTCAGATGTATTGAAAAGCGTGTCAAAATAAACGGCTGAGTCTATTTTATTATACAATTTTACCATTCTTCTGCAATAACGGCACGATTTTTTTAAGAATGTAACAAAATTCTGGAAAATAGAACGCAAATGCTACCAATAACGTTCAATTCTTTTGAAAATCGTCCCAAAATAAACGGTTGAGTCAATTTCATTATACAATTTTGCCATTCTTCTGCAATAACGGCTCGATTTTGTCAAGAATGTGACAAAATACAGGAAAATAGAACGCAAATGCTAGCAACATAGTTCAGTTGTATTGAAAAGAGTGTCAAAATATACGGCTGAGTCTACTTTATTATACAATTTTACCATTCTTCTGCAATAACGGCACGATTTTGTTAAGAATGTGACAAAATACAGGAAAATAGAACGCAAATGCTACCAATAACGATCAATTCTTTTGAAAATCGTGCCAAAATAAACGGTTGAGTCCATTTTATTATACAATTTTACCATTCTTCTGCAATAACGACTCGATTTTGTCAAAAATGTGACAAAATACAGGAAAATTCAAGGCAAATGCTAGTAATATCGTTCAGTTGTATTGAAAGCGTGTCAAAATAAACGACCGAGTCTATTTTTTTATACAATTTTACTATTCTTCTGCAATAACGGCTCGACTTTGTCTAGAATGTGACAAAATACAGGAAAATAGAACGCAAATGCTAGCAATATTGTTCAGATGTATTGAAAAGCGTGTCAAAATAAACGGCCGAGTCTATTTTATTATACAATTTTACCATTCTTCTGCAATAACGGCACGATTTTTTTAAGAATGTAACAAAATTCTGGAAAATAGAACGCAAATGCTACCAATAACGTTCAATTCTTTTGAAAATCGTCCCAAAATAAACGGTTGAGTCTGTTTCATTATACAATTTTGCCATTCTTCTGCAATAACGGCTCGATTTTGTCAAGAATGTGACAAAATACAGGAAAATAGAACGCAAATGCTAGCAACATAGTTCAGTTGTATTGAAAAGAGTGTCAAAATATACGGCTGAGTCTACTTTATTATACAATTTTACGATTCTTCTGCAATAACGGCACGATTTTGTAAAGAATGTGACAAAATTCAGGAAAATAGAACGCAAATGCTACCAATAACGTTCAATTCTTTTGAAAATCGTGCCAAAATAAACGGTTGATTCCATTTCAATATACAATTTTACCATTCTTCTGCAATAACGGCTCGATTTTGTCAAGAATGTGACAAAATACAGGAGAATAGAACGCAAAAACTAGCAACATCGTTCAGTTGTTTTGAATAGCATGTCAAAATGAACGAGTGAGTATTTCATTATGCAATTTTATCATTCTTCTGCAATAACGACTCGATTTTATCAAAAGTGTGACAAAATACAGGAAACTTCAAGGCAAATGCTAGTAATATCGTTCAGATGTATTGAAAGCGTGTCAAAATAAACGGTTGAGTCCATTTCATTATACAATTTTACCATTCTTCTGCAATAACGACTCGTTTTTGTCAAGAACGTGACAAAATTCAGGAAAATTCATCGCAAATGCTACTAATAATGTTCAATTCTTTTGAAAATCGTGCCAAAATAAACGGTTGAGTCCATTTCATTATACAATTTTACCATTCTTCTTCAATAACGGCACGATTTTGTCAAGAATGTGACAAAATACAGGAAAATAGAACGCAAATGCTAGCAAAATCGTTCAGTTGTATTGAAAAGCGTGTCAAACTAAACGGCTGAGTCTATTTTATTATACAATTTTACCATTCTTCTGCAATAACGGCACGATTTTGTCAAGAACGTGACAAAATTCAGGAAAATTCATCGCAAATGCTACCAATAACGTTCAATTCCTTTGAAAATCGTGCCAAAATAAACGGTTAAGTCCATTTCATTATACAATTTTACCATTCTTCTGCAATAACGACTCGATTTTGTCAAGAACGTGACAAAATTCAGGAAAATTCATCGCAAATGCCACCAATAACGTTCAATTCCTTTGAAAATCGTGCCAAAATAAACGGTTGAGTCCATTTTATTATACAATTTTACCATTCTTCTGCAATAACGACTCGATTTTGTCAAAAATGTGACAAAATACAGGAAAATTCAAGGATTGAAAGCGTGTCAAAATAAACGACCGAGTCTATTTTATTATACAATTTTACTATTCTTCTGCAATAACGGCTCGACTTTGTCTAGAATGTGACAAAATACAGGAAAATAGAACGCAAATGCTAGCAATATCGTTCAGATGTATTGAAAAGCGTGTCAAAATAAACGGCTGAGTCTATTTTATTATACAATTTTACCATTCTTCTGCAATAACGGCACGATGTTTTTAAGAATGTAACAAAATTCTGGAAAATAGAACGCAAATGCTACCAATAACGTTCAATTCTTTTGAAAATCGTCCCAAAATAAACGGTTGAGTCTATTTCATTATACAATTTTGCCATTCTTCTGCAATAACGGCTCGATTTTGTCAAGAATGTGACAAAATACAGGAAAATAGAACGCAAATGCTAGCAACATCGTTCAGTTGTATTGAAGAGAGTGTCAAAATATACGGCTGAGTCTACTTTATTATACAATTTTACGATTCTTCTGCAATAACGGCACGATTTTGTTAAGAACGTGACAAAATTCAGGAAAATTCATCGCAAATGCTATCAATTACGTTCAATTCTTTTGAAAATCGTGCCAAATTAAACGGTTGAGTCTATTTCATTATACAATTTTACGAATCTTCTGCAATAACGGCACGATTTTGTTGAGAATGTGACAAAATTCAGGAAAATAGAACGCAAATGCTACCAATAACGTTCAATTCTTTTGAAAATCGTGCCAAAATAAACAGTTGAGTCCATTTCAATATACAATTTTACCATTCTTCTGCAATAACGGCTCGACTTTGTCTAGAATGTGACAAAATACAGGAAAATAGAACGCAAATGCTAGCAATATTGTTCAGATGTATTGAAAAGCGTGTCAAAATAAACGGCCGAGTCTATTTTATTATACAATTTTACCATTCTTCTGCAATAACGGCACGATTTTTTTAAGAATGTAACAAAATTCTGGAAAATAGAACGCAAATGCTACCAATAACGTTCAATTCTTTTGAAAATCGTCCCAAAATAAACGGTTGAGTCTGTTTCATTATACAATTTTGCCATTCTTCTGCAATAACGGCTCGATTTTGTCAAGAATGTGACAAAATACAGGAAAATAGAACGCAAATGCTAGCAACATAGTTCAGTTGTATTGAAAAGAGTGTCAAAATATACGGCTGAGTCTACTTTATTATACAATTTTACGATTCTTCTGCAATAACGGCACGATTTTGTAAAGAATGTGACAAAATTCAGGAAAATAGAACGCAAATGCTACCAATAACGTTCAATTCTTTTGAAAATCGTGCCAAAATAAACGGTTGATTCCATTTCAATATACAATTTTACCATTCTTCTGCAATAACGGCTCGATTTTGTCAAGAATGTGACAAAATACAGGAGAATAGAATGCAAAAACTAGCAACATCGTTCAGTTGTTTTGAATAGCATGTCAAAATGAACGAGTGAGTATTTCATTATGCAATTTTATCATTCTTCTGCAATAACGACTCGATTTTATCAAAAGTGTGACAAAATACAGGAAACTTCAAGGCAAATGCTAGTAATATCGTTCAGATGTATTGAAAGCGTGTCAAAATAAACGGTTGAGTCCATTTCATTATACAATTTTACCATTCTTCTGCAATAACGACTCGTTTTTGTCAAGAACGTGACAAAATTCAGGAAAATTCATCGCAAATGCTACTAATAATGTTCAATTCTTTTGAAAATCGTGCCAAAATAAACGGTTGAGTCCATTTCATTATACAATTTTACCATTCTTCTTCAATAACGGCACGATTTTGTCAAGAATGTGACAAAATACAGGAAAATAGAACGCAAATGCTAGCAAAATCGTTCAGTTGTATTGAAAAGCGTGTCAAACTAAACGGCTGAGTCTATTTTATTATACAATTTTACCATTCTTCTGCAATAACGGCACGATTTTGTCAAGAACGTGACAAAATTCAGGAAAATTCATCGCAAATGCTACCAATAACGTTCAATTCCTTTGAAAATCGTGCCAAAATAAACGGTTGAGTCCATTTCATTATACAATTTTACCATTCTTCTGCAATAACGACTCGATTTTGTCAAGAACGTGACAAAATTCAGGAAAATTCATCGCAAATGCCACCAATAACGTTCAATTCCTTTGAAAATCGTGCCAAAATAAACGGTTGAGTCCATTTTATTATACAATTTTACCATTCTTCTGCAATAACGACTCGATTTTGTCAAAAATGTGACAAAATACAGGAAAATTCAAGGATTGAAAGCGTGTCAAAATAAACGACCGAGTCTATTTTATTATACAATTTTACTATTCTTCTGCAATAACGGCTCGACTTTGTCTAGAATGTGACAAAATACAGGAAAATAGAACGCAAATGCTAGCAATATCGTTCAGATGTATTGAAAAGCGTGTCAAAATAAACGGCTGAGTCTATTTTATTATACAATTTTACCATTCTTCTGCAATAACGGCACGATGTTTTTAAGAATGTAACAAAATTCTGGAAAATAGAACGCAAATGCTACCAATAACGTTCAATTCTTTTGAAAATCGTCCCAAAATAAACGGTTGAGTCTATTTCATTATACAATTTTGCCATTCTTCTGCAATAACGGCTCGATTTTGTCAAGAATGTGACAAAATACAGGAAAATAGAACGCAAATGCTAGCAACATCGTTCAGTTGTATTGAAGAGAGTGTCAAAATATACGGCTGAGTCTACTTTATTATACAATTTTACGATTCTTCTGCAATAACGGCACGATTTTGTTAAGAACGTGACAAAATTCAGGAAAATTCATCGCAAATGCTATCAATTACGTTCAATTCTTTTGAAAATCGTGCCAAATTAAACGGTTGAGTCTATTTCATTATACAATTTTACGAATCTTCTGCAATAACGGCACGATTTTGTTGAGAATGTGACAAAATTCAGGAAAATAGAACGCAAATGCTACCAATAACGTTCAATTCTTTTGAAAATCGTGCCAAAATAAACAGTTGAGTCCATTTCAATATACAATTTTACCATTCTTCTGCAATAACGGCTCGACTTTGTCTAGAATGTGACAAAATACAGGAAAATAGAACGCAAATGCTAGCAATATTGTTCAGATGTATTGAAAAGCGTGTCAAAATAAACGGCCGAGTCTATTTTATTATACAATTTTACCATTCTTCTGCAATAACGGCACGATTTTTTTAAGAATGTAACAAAATTCTGGAAAATAGAACGCAAATGCTACCAATAACGTTCAATTCTTTTGAAAATCGTCCCAAAATAAACGGTTGAGTCTGTTTCATTATACAATTTTGCCATTCTTCTGCAATAACGGCTCGATTTTGTCAAGAATGTGACAAAATACAGGAAAATAGAACGCAAATGCTAGCAACATAGTTCAGTTGTATTGAAAAGAGTGTCAAAATATACGGCTGAGTCTACTTTATTATACAATTTTACGATTCTTCTGCAATAACGGCACGATTTTGTAAAGAATGTGACAAAATTCAGGAAAATAGAACGCAAATGCTACCAATAACGTTCAATTCTTTTGAAAATCGTGCCAAAATAAACGGTTGATTCCATTTCAATATACAATTTTACCATTCTTCTGCAATAACGGCTCGATTTTGTCAAGAATGTGACAAAATACAGGAGAATAGAACGCAAAAACTAGCAACATCGTTCAGTTGTTTTGAATAGCATGTCAAAATGAACGAGTGAGTATTTCATTATGCAATTTTATCATTCTTCTGCAATAACGACTCGATTTTATCAAAAGTGTGACAAAATACAGGAAACTTCAAGGCAAATGCTAGTAATATCGTTCAGATGTATTGAAAGCGTGTCAAAATAAACGGTTGAGTCCATTTCATTATACAATTTTACCATTCTTCTGCAATAACGACTCGTTTTTGTCAAGAACGTGACAAAATTCAGGAAAATTCATCGCAAATGCTACTAATAATGTTCAATTCTTTTGAAAATCGTGCCAAAATAAACGGTTGAGTCCATTTCATTATACAATTTTACCATTCTTCTTCAATAACGGCACGATTTTGTCAAGAATGTGACAAAATACAGGAAAATAGAACGCAAATGCTAGCAAAATCGTTCAGTTGTATTGAAAAGCGTGTCAAACTAAACGGCTGAGTCTATTTTATTATACAATTTTACCATTCTTCTGCAATAACGGCACGATTTTGTCAAGAACGTGACAAAATTCAGGAAAATTCATCGCAAATGCTACCAATAACGTTCAATTCCTTTGAAAATCGTGCCAAAATAAACGGTTGAGTCCATTTCATTATACAATTTTACCATTCTTCTGCAATAACGACTCGATTTTGTCAAGAACGTGACAAAATTCAGGAAAATTCATCGCAAATGCCACCAATAACGTTCAATTCCTTTGAAAATCGTGCCAAAATAAACGGTTGAGTCCATTTGATTATACAATTTTACCATTCTTCTGCAATAACGACTCGATTTTGTCAAAAATGTGACAAAATACAGGAAAATTCAAGGATTGAAAGCGTGTCAAAATAAACGACCGAGTCTATTTTATTATACAATTTTACTATTCTTCTGCAATAACGGCTCGACTTTGTCTAGAATGTGACAAAATACAGGAAAATAGAACGCAAATGCTAGCAATATCGTTCAGATGTATTGAAAAGCGTGTCAAAATAAACGGCTGAGTCTATTTTATTATACAATTTTACCATTCTTCTGCAATAACGGCACGATGTTTTTAAGAATGTAACAAAATTCTGGAAAATAGAACGCAAATGCTACCAATAACGTTCAATTCCTTTGAAAATCGTCCCAAAATAAACGGTTGAGTCTATTTCATTATACAATTTTGCCATTCTTCTGCAATAACGGCTCGATTTTGTCAAGAATGTGACAAAATACAGGAAAATAGAACGCAAATGCTAGCAACATCGTTCAGTTGTATTGAAGAGAGTGTCAAAATATACGGCTGAGTCTACTTTATTATACAATTTTACGATTCTTCTGCAATAACGGCACGATTTTGTTAAGAACGTGACAAAATTCAGGAAAATTCATCGCAAATGCTATCAATTACGTTCAATTCTTTTGAAAATCGTGCCAAATTAAACGGTTGAGTCTATTTCATTATACAATTTTACGAATCTTCTGCAATAACGGCACGATTTTGTTGAGAATGTGACAAAATTCAGGAAAATAGAACGCAAATGCTACCAATAACGTTCAATTCTTTTGAAAATCGTGCCAAAATAAACAGTTGAGTCCATTTCAATATACAATTTTACCATTCTTCTGCAATAACGGCTCGATTTTGTCAAGAATGTCACAAAATACAGGAAAATAGAACGCAAATGCTAGCAACATCGTTCAGTTGTTTTGAATAGCATGTCAAAATGAACGAGTGAGTATTTCATTATGCAATTTTATCATTCTTCTGCAATAACAGCTCGATTTTGTCAAGAATGTGACAAAATACAGGAAAATAGAACGCAAATGCTACCAAAAACGTTCAATTCTTTTGAAAATCGTGCCAAATTAAACGGTTGAGTCCATTTCATTATGCAATTTTACCATTCTTCTGCAATAACGACTCGTTTTTGTCAAGAACGTGACAAAATTCAGGAAAATTCATCGCAAATGCTACTAATAATGTTCAATTCTTTTGAAAATCGTGCCAAAATAAACGGTTGAGTCCATTTCGTTATACAATTTTACCATTCTTCTGCAATAACGGCACGATTTTGTTAAGAAAGTGACAAAATACAGGAAAATAGAACGCAAATGCTAGCAAAATCGTTCAGTTGTATTGAAAAGCGTGTCAAAATAAACGGCTGAGTCTATTTTATTATACAATTTTACCATTCTTTTGCAATAACGGCACGATTTTTTTAAGAATGTGACAAAATTCAGGAAAATAGAATGCAAATGCTACCAATAACGTTCAATTCTTTTGAAAACCGTCCCAAAATAAACGGTTGAGTCTATTTCATTATACAATATTACCATTCTTCTGCAATAACGGCTCGACTTTGTCAAGAATGTGACAAAATACAGGAAAATAGAACGCAAATGCTAGCAAAATCGTTCAGATGTATTGAAAGCGTGTCAAAATAAACGGCTGAGTCCATTTTATTATACAATTTTACCATTCTTCTGCAATAACGGCACGATTTTGTCAAGAACGTGACAAAATTCAGGAAAATTCATCGCAAATGCTACCAATAACTCTCAATTCCTTTGAAAATCGTGCCAAAATAAACGGTTGAGTCCATTTCATTATACAATATTACCATTCTTCTGCAATCACGGCTCGACTTTGTCAAGAATGTGACAAAATACAGGAAAATAGAACGCAAATGCTAGCAAAATCGTTCAGATGTATTGAAAGCGTGTCAAAATAAACGGCTGAGTCCATTTTATTATACAATTTTACCATTCTTCTGCAATAACGGCACGATTTTGTCAAGAACGTGACAAAATTCAGGAAAATTCATCGCAAATGCTACCAATAACGTTCAATTCTTTTGAAAATCGTGCCAAAATAAACGGTTGAGTCCATTTTATTATACAATTTTACCATTCTTCTGCAATAACGACTCGATTTTGTCAAAAATGTGACAAAATACAGGAAAATTCAAGGCAAATGCTAGTAATATCGTTCAGTTGTATTGAAAGCGTGTCAAAATAAACGACCGAGTCTATTTTATTATACAATTTTACCATTCTTCTGCAATAACGCCTCGACTTTGTCTATAATGTGACAAAATACAGGAAAATAGAACGCAAATGCTAGCAATATCGTTCAGATGTATTGAAAAGCGTGTCAAAATAAACGGCTGAGTCTATTTTATTATACAATTTTACCATTCTTCTGCAATAACGGCACGATGTTTTTAAGAATGTAACAAAATTCTGGAAAATAGGACGCAAATGCTACCAATAACGTTCAATTCTTTTGAAAATCGTCCCAAAATAAACGGTTGAGTCTATTTCATTATACAATTTTGCCATTCTTCTGCAATAACGGCTCGATTTTGTCAAGAATGTGACAAAATACAGGAAAATTGAACGCAAATGCTAGCAACATAGTTCAGTTGTATTGAAAAGAGTGTCAAAATATACGGCTGAGTCCACTTTATTATACAATTTTACGATTCTTCTGCAATAACGGCACGATTTTGTTAAGAACGTGACAAAATTCAGGAAAATTCATCGCAAATGCTACCAATAACGTTCAATTCCTTTGAAAGTCGTGCCAAAATAAACGGTTGAGTCCATTTCATTATACAATTTTACCATTCTTCTGCAATAACGGCACGATTTTGTCAAGAACGTGACAAAATTCAGGAAAATTCATCGCAAATGCTACCAATAACGTTCAATTCCTTTGAAAATCGTGCCAAAATAAACGGTTGAGTCCATTTCATTATACAATTTTACCATTCTTCTACAATAACGACTCGTTTTTGTCGAGAACGTGACAAAATTCAGGAAAATTCATTGCAAATGCTACTAATAATATTCAATTCTTTTGAAAATCGTGCCAAAATAAACGGTTGAGTCCATTTCATTATACAATTTTACCATTCTTCTGCAATAACGGCACGATTTTGTTAAGAAAGTGACAAAATACAGGAAAATTCATCGCAAATGCTACCAATAACGTTCAATTCTTTTGAAAATCGTGCCAAAATAAACGGTTGAGTCCATTTCATTATACAATTTTACCATTCTTCTGCAATAACGGCACGATTTGGTTAAGAATGTGACAAAATACAGGAAAATAAAACGCAAATGCTAGCAAAATCGTTCAGTTGTATTGAAAAGAGTGTCAAAATATACGGCTGAGTCTACTTTATTATACAATTTTACGATTCTTCTGCAATAACGGCACGATTTTGTTAAGAATGTGACAAAATTCAGGAAAATACAACGCAAATGCTACCAATAACGTTCAATTCTTTTGAAAATCGTGCCAAAATAAACGGTTGAGTCCATTTCAATATACAATTTTACCATTCTTCTGCAATGACTGCTCGATTTTGTCAAGAATGTGACAAAATACAGGAAAATAGAACGCAAATGCTAGCAACATCGTTCAGTTGTTTTGAATAGCATGTCAAAATGAACGAGTGAGTATTTCATTATGCAATTTTATCATTCTTCTGCAATAACGACTCGATTTTATCAAAAATGTGACAAAATACAGGAAAATTCAAGGCAAATGCTAGTAATATCGTTCAGATGTATTGAAAGCGTGTCAAAATAAACGGCTGAGTCCATTTTATTATACAATTTTACCATTCTTCTGCAATAACGGCACGATTTTTTTAAGAATGTGACAAACTTCAGGAAAATAGAATGCAAATGCTACCAATAACGTTCAATTCTTTTGAAAACCGTCCCAAAATAAACGGCTGAGTCCATTTTATTATACAATTTTACCATTCTTCTGCAATAACGGCACGATTTTGTCAAGAACGTGACAAAATTCAGGAAAATTCATCGCAAATGCTACCAATAACGTTCAATTCCTTTGAAAATCGTGCCAAAATAAACGGTTGAGTCCATTTCATTATACAATTTTACCATTCTTCTGCAATAACGGCACGATTTGGTTAAGAATGTGACAAAATACAGGAAAATAAAACGCAAATGCTAGCAAAATCGTTCAGTTGTATTGAAAAGAGTGTCAAAATATACGGCTGAGTCTACTTTATTATACAATTTTACGATTCTTCTGCAATAACGGCACGATTTTGTTAAGAATGTGACAAAATTCAGGAAAATACAACGCAAATGCTACCAATAACGTTCAATTCTTTTTAAATCGTGCCAAAATAAACGGTTGAGTCCATTTCAATATACAATTTTACCATTCTTCTGCAATGACTGCTCGATTTTGTCAAGAATGTGACAAAATACAGGAAAATAGAACGCAAATGCTAGCAACATCGTTCAGTTGTTTTGAATAGCATGTCAAAATGAACGAGTGAGTATTTCATTATGCAATTTTATCATTCTTCTGCAATAACGACTCGATTTTATCAAAAATGTGACAAAATACAGGAAAATTCAAGGCAAATGCTAGTAATATCGTTCAGATGTATTGAAAGCGTGTCAAAATAAACGGCTGAGTCCATTTTATTATACAATTTTACCATTCTTCTGCAATAACGGCACGATTTTGTCAAGAACGTGACAAAATTCAGGAAAATTCATCGCAAATGCTACCAATAACGTTCAATTCCTTTGAAAATCGTGCCAAATTAAACGGTTGAGTCCATTTCATTATACAATTTTACCATTCTTCTGCAATAACGGCACGATTTGGTTAAGAATGTGACAAAATACAGGAAAATAAAACGCAAATGCTAGCAAAATCGTTCAGTTGTATTGAAAAGAGTGTCAAAATATACGGCTGAGTCTACTTTATTATACAATTTTACGATTCTTCTGCAATAACGGCACGATTTTGTTAAGAATGTGACAAAATTCAGGAAAATACAACGCAAATGCTACCAATAACGTTCAATTCTTTTGAAAATCGTGCCAAAATAAACGGTTGAGTCCATCTCATTATACAATTTTACCATTCTTCTGCAATAACGGCTCGATTTTGTCAAGAATGTGACAAAATACAGGAAAATAGAACGCAAATGCTACCAAAAACGTTCAATTCTTTTGAAAATCGTGCCAAATTAAACGGTTGAGTCCATTTCATTATGCAATTTTACCATTCTTCTGCAATAACGACTCGTTTTTGTCAAGAACGTGACAAAATTCAGGAAAATTCATCGCAAATGCTACTAATAATGTTCAATTCTTTTGAAAATCGTGCCAAAATAAACGGTTGAGTCCATTTCATTATACAATTTTACCATTCTTCTGCAATAACGGCACGATTTTGTTAAGAAAGTGACAAAATACAGGAAAATAGAACGCAAATGCTAGCAAAATCGTTCAGTTGTATTGAAAAGCGTGTCAAAATAAACGGCTGAGTCTATTTTATTATACAATTTTACCATTCTTCTGCAATAACGGCACGATTTTTTTAAGAATGTGACAAAATTCAGGAAAATAGAATGCAAATGTTACCAATAACGTTCAATTCTTTTGAAAACCGTCCCAAAATAAACGGTTGAGTCTATTTCATTATACAATATTACCATTCTTCTGCAATAACGGCTCGACTTTGTCAAGAATGTGACAAAATACAGGAAAATAGAACGCAAATGCTAGCAAAATCGTTCAGATGTATTGAAAGCGTGTTAAAATAAACGGCTGAGTCCATTTTATTATACAATTTTACCATTCTTCTGCAATAACGGCACGATTTTGTCAAGAACGTGACAAAATTCAGGAAAATTCATCGCAAATGCTACCAATAACGTTCAATTCCTTTGAAAATCGTGCCAAAATAAACGGTTGAGTCCATTTCATTATACAATTTTACCATTCTTCTGCAATAACGGCACGATTTGCTTAAGAATGTGACAAAATACAGGAAAATAGAACGCAAATGCTACCAATAAAGTTCAATTCTTTTGAAAATCGTCCCAAAATAAACGGTTGAGTCTATTTCATTATACAATTTTGCCATTCTTCTGCAATAACGGCTCGATTTTGTCAAGAATGTGACAAAATACAGGAAAATAGAACGCAAATGCTAGCAACATAGTTCAGTTGTATTGAAAAGAGTGTCAAAATATACGGCTGAGTCTACTTTATTATACAATTTTACGATTCTTCTGCAATAACGGCACGATTTTGTTAAGGACGTGACAAAATTCAGGAAAATGCATCGCAAATGCTACCAATAACGTTCAATTCTTTTGAAAATCGTGCCAAATTAAACGGTTGAGTCTATTTCATTATACAATTTTACCATTCTTCTGCAATAACGACTCGATTTTGTCAAAAATCTGACAAAATACAGGAAAATTCAAGGCAAATGCTGGTAGTATCCTCAGTTGTATTGAAAGCGTGTCAAAATATACGACCGAGTCTATTTTATTATACAATTTTACGATTCTTCTGCAATAACGGCTCGACTTTGTCTAGAATGTGACAAAATACAGGAAAATAGAACGCAAATGCTAGCAATAACGTTCAATTCTTTTGAAAATCGTCCCAAAATAAACGGTTGAGTCTATTTCATTATACAATTTTGCCATTCTTCTGCAATAACGGCTCGATTTTGTCAAGAATGTGACAAAATACAGGAAAATAGAACGCAAATGCTAGCAACATAGTTCAGTTGTATTGAAAAGAGTGTCAAAATATACGGCTGAGTCTACTTTATTATACAATTTTACGATTCTTCTGCAATAACGGCACGATTTTGTTAAGAACGTGACAAAATTCAGGAAAATGCATCGCAAATGCTACCAATAACGTTCAATTCTTTTGAAAATCGTGCCAAATTAAACGGTTGAGTCTATTTCATTATACAATTTTACCATTCTTCTGCAATAACGACTCGATTTTGTCAAAAATCTGACAAAATACAGGAAAATTCAAGGCAAATGCTGGTAATATCCTCAGTTGTATTGAAAGCGTGTCAAAATAAACGACCGAGTCTATTTTATTATACAATTTTACGATTCTTCTGCAATAACGGCTCGACTTTGTCTAGAATGTGACAAAATACAGGAAAATAGAACGCAAATGCTAGCAATAACGTTCAATTCTTTCGAAAATCGTCCCAAAATAAACGGTTGAGTCTATTTCATTATACAATTTTGCCATTCTTCTGCAATAACGGCTCGATTTTGTCAAGAATGTGACAAAATACAGGAAAATAGAACGCAAATGCTAGCAACATAGTTCAGTTGTATTGAAAAGAGTGTCAAAATATACGGCTGAGTCTACTTTATTATACAATTTTACGATTCTTCTGCAATAACGGCACGATTTTGTTAAGAACGTGACAAAATTCAGGAAAATGCATCGCAAATGCTACCAATAACGTTCAATTCTTTTGAAAATCGTGCCAAATTAAACGGTTGAGTCTATTTCATTATACAATTTTACCATTCTTCTGCAATAACGGCTCGACTTTGTCTAGAATGTGACAAAATACAGGAAAATAGAACGCAAATGCTAGCAATATCGTTCAGATGTATTGAAAAGCGTGTCAAAATAACCGGCTGAGTCTATTTTATTATACAATTTTACCATTCATCTGCAATAACGGCACGATGTTTTTAAGAATGTAACAAAATTCTGGAAAATAGAACGCAAATGCTACCAATAACGTTCAATTCTTTTGAAAATCGTCCCAAAATAAACGGTTGAGTCTATTTCGTTATACAATTTTGCCATTCTTCTGCAATAACGGCTCGATTTTGTCAAGAATGTGACAAAATACAGGAAAATAGAACGCAAATGCTAGCAACATAGTTCAGTTGTATTGAAGAGAGTGTCAAAATATACGGCTGAGTCTACTTTATTATACAATTTTACGATTCTTCTGCAATAACGGCACGATTTTGTTAAGAACGTGACAAAATTCAGGAAAATTCATCGCAAATGCTACCAATAACTTTCAATTCTTTTGAAAATCGTGGCAAATTAAACGGTTGAGTCTATTTCATTATACAATTTTACCATTCTTCTGCAATAACGGCACGATTTTGTTAAGAATGTGACAAAATTCAGGAAAATTCATCGCAAATGCTACCAATAACGTTCAATTCTTTTGAAAATCGTGCCAAATTAAACGGTTGAGTCTATTTCATTATACAATTTTACCATTCTTCTGCAATAACGGCACGATTTTGTTAAGAACGTGACAAAATTCAGGAAAATTCATCGCAAATGCTACCAATAACGTTCAATTCTTTTGAAAATCGTGCCAAATTAAACGGTTGAGTCCATTTCATTATACAATTTTACCATTCTTCTGCAATAACGACTCGTTTTTGTCAAGAACGTGACAAAATACAGGAAAATAGAACGCAAATGCTACCAAAAACGTTCAATTCTTTTGAAAATCGTGCCAAATTAAACGGTTGAGTCCATTTCATTATGCAATTTTACCATTCTTCTGCAATAACGACTCGTTTTTGTCATGAACGTGACAAAGTTCAGGAAAATTCATTGCAAATGCTACTAATAATGTTCAATTCTTTTGAAAACCGTCCCAAAATAAACGGTTGAGTCTATTTCATTATACAATATTACCATTCTTCTGCAATAACGGCTCGACTTTGTCAAGAATGTGACAAAATACAGGAAAATAGAACGCAAATGCTAGCAAAATCGTTCAGATGTATTGAAAGCGTGTTAAAATAAACGGCTGAGTCCATTTTATTATACAATTTTACCATTCTTCTGCAATAACGGCACGATTTTGTCAAGAACGTGACAAAATTCAGGAAAATTCATCGCAAATGCTACCAATAACGTTCAATTCCTTTGAAAATCGTGCCAAAATAAACGGTTGAGTCCATTTCATTATACAATTTTACCATTCTTCTGCAATAGCGGCACGATTTTGTTAAGAATGTGACAAAATACAGGAAAATAAAACGCAAATGCTAGCAAAATCGTTCAGTTGTATTGAAAAGAGTGTCAAAATATACGGCTGAGTCTACTTTATTATACAATTTTACGATTCTTCTGCAATAACGGCACGATTTTGTTAAGAATGTGACAAAATTCAGGAAAATAGAACGCAAATGCTACCAATAACGTTCAATTCTTTTGAAAATCGTGCCAAAATAAACGAGTGAGTATTTCATTATGCAATTTTATCATTCTTCTGCAATAACGACTCGATTTTATCAAAAATGTGACAAAATACAGGAAAATTCAAGGCAAATGCTAGTAATATCGTTCAGATGTATTGAAAGCGTGTCAAAATAAACGGTTGAGTCCATTTCATTATACAATTTTACCATTCTTCTGCAATAACGGCACGATTTTGTCAAGAACGTGACAAAATTCAGGAAAATTCATCGCAAATGCTACCAATAACGTTCAATTCCTTTGAAAATCGTGCCAAAATAAACGGTTGAGTCCATTTCATTATACAATTTTACCATTCTTCTGCAATAGCGGCACGATTTTGTTAAGAATGTGACAAAATACAGGAAAATAAAACGCAAATGCTAGCAAAATCGTTCAGTTGTATTGAAAAGAGTGTCAAAATATACGGCTGAGTCTACTTTATTATACAATTTTACGATTCTTCTGCAATAACGGCACGATTTTGTTAAGAATGTGACAAAATTCAGGAAAATAGAACGCAAATGCTACCAATAACGTTCAATTCTTTTGAAAATCGTCCCAAAATAAACGGTTGGGTCCATTTCATTATACAATTTTACCATTCTTTTGCAATAACGGCTCGATTTTGTCAAGAATGTGACAAAATACAGGAAAATAGAACGCAAATGCTAGCAACATCGTTCAGTTGTTTTGAATAGCATGTCAAAATGAACGAGTGAGTATTTCATTATGCAATTTTATCATTCTTCTGCAATAACGACTCGATTTTATCGAAAATGTGACAAAATACAGGAAAATTCAAGGCAAATGCAAGTAATATCGTTCAGATGTATTGAAAGCGTGTCAAAATAAACGGTTGAGTCCATTTCATTATACAATTTTACCATTCTTCTGCAATAACGGCTCGATTTTGTCAAGAATGTGACAAAATACAGGAAAATAGAACGCAAATGCTACCAAAAACGTTCAATTCTTTTGAAAATCGTGCCAAATTAAACGGTTGAGTCCATTTCATTATGCAATTTTACCATTCTTCTGCAATAACGACTCGTTTTTGTCAAGAACGTGACAAAATACAGGAAAATAGAACGCAAATGCTACCAAAAACGTTCAATTCTTTTGAAAATCGTGCCAAATTAAACGGTTGAGTCCATTTCATTATGCAATTTTACCATTCTTCTGCAATAACGACTCGTTTTTGTCATGAACGTGACAAAGTTCAGGAAAATTCATTGCAAATGCTACTAATAATGTTCAATTCTTTTGAAAACCGTCCCAAAATAAACGGTTGAGTCTATTTCATTATACAATATTACCATTCTTCTGCAATAACGGCTCGACTTTGTCAAGAATGTGACAAAATACAGGAAAATAGAACGCAAATGCTAGCAAAATCGTTCAGATGTATTGAAAGCGTGTTAAAATAAACGGCTGAGTCCATTTTATTATACAATTTTACCATTCTTCTGCAATAACGGCACGATTTTGTCAAGAACGTGACAAAATTCAGGAAAATTCATCGCAAATGCTACCAATAACGTTCAATTCCTTTGAAAATCGTGCCAAAATAAACGGTTGAGTCCATTTCATTATACAATTTTACCATTCTTCTGCAATAGCGGCACGATTTTGTTAAGAATGTGACAAAATACAGGAAAATAAAACGCAAATGCTAGCAAAATCGTTCAGTTGTATTGAAAAGAGTGTCAAAATATACGGCTGAGTCTACTTTATTATACAATTTTACGATTCTTCTGCAATAACGGCACGATTTTGTTAAGAATGTGACAAAATTCAGGAAAATAGAACGCAAATGCTACCAATAACGTTCAATTCTTTTGAAAATCGTGCCAAAATAAACGGTTGAGTCCATTTCAATATACAATTTTACCATTCTTCTGCAATAACGGCTCGATTTTGTCAAGAATGTGACAAAATACAGGAAAATAGAACGCAAATGCTAGCAACATCGTTCAGTTGTTTTGAATAGCATGTCAAAATGAACGAGTGAGTATTTCATTATGCAATTTTATCATTCTTCTGCAATAACGACTCGATTTTATCAAAAATGTGACAAAATACAGGAAAATTCAAGGCAAATGCTAGTAATATCGTTCAGATGTATTGAAAGCGTGTCAAAATAAACGGTTGAGTCCATTTTATTATACAATTTTACCATTCTTCTGCAATAACGGCTCGATTTTGTCAAGAATGTGACAAAATACAGGAAAATAGAACGCAAATGCTACCAAAAACGTTCAATTCTTTTGAAAATCGTGCCAAATTAAACGGTTGAGTCCATTTCATTATGCAATTTTACCATTCTTCTGCAATAACGACTCGTTTTTGTCAAGAACGTGACAAAATTCAGGAAAATTCATCGCAAATGCTACTAATAATGTTCAATTCTTTTGAAAATCGTGCCAAAATAAACGGTTGAGTCCATTTCATTATACAATTTTACCATTCTTCTGCAATAACGGCACGATTTTGTTAAGAAAGTGACAAAATACAGGAAAATAGAACGCAAATGCTAGCAAAATCGTTCAGTTGTATTGAAAAGCGTGTCAAAATAAACGGCTGAGTCTATTTTATTATACAATTTTACCATTCTTCTGCAATAACGGCACGATTTTTTTAAGAATGTGACAAAATTCAGGAAAATAGAATGCAAATGCTACCAATAACGTTCAATTCTTTTGAAAACCGTCCCAAAATAAACGGTTGAGTCTATTTCATTATACAATATTACCATTCTTCTGCAATAACGGCTCGACTTTGTCAAGAATGTGACAAAATACAGGAAAATAGAACGCAAATGCTAGCAAAATCGTTCAGATGTATTGAAAGCGTGTTAAAATAAACGGCTGAGTCCATTTTATTATACAATTTTACCATTCTTCTGCAATAACGGCACGATTTTGTCAAGAACGTGACAAAATTCAGGAAAATTCATCGCAAATGCTACCAATAACGTTCAATTCCTTTGAAAATCGTGCCAAAATAAACGGTTGAGTCCATTTCGTTATACAATTTTACCATTCTTCTGCAATAACGGCACGATTTTGTTAAGAATGTGACAAAATACAGGAAAATAGAACGCAAATGCTACCAATAACGTTCAATTCTTTTGAAAATCGTGCCAAAATAAACGGCTGAGTCCATTTAATTATACAATTTTACCATTCTTCTGCAATAACGACTCGATTTTGTCAAAAATGTGACAAAATACAGGAAAATTCAAGGCAAATGCTAGTAATATCCTCAGTTGTATTGAAAGCGTGTCAAAATAAACGACCGAGTCTATTTTATTATACAATTTTACGATTCTTCTGCAATAACGGCTCGACTTTGTCTAGAATGTGACAAAATACAGGAAAATAGAACGCAAATGCTAGCAATAACGTTCAATTCTTTTGAAAATCGTCCCAAAATAAACGGTTGAGTCTATTTCATTATACAATTTTGCCATTCTTCTGCAATAGCGGCTCGATTTTGTCAAGAATGTGACAAAATACAGGAAAATAGAACGCAAATGCTAGCAACATAGTTCAGTTGTATTGAAAAGAGTGTCAAAATATACGGCTGAGTCTACTTTATTATACAATTTTACGATTCTTCTGCAATAACGGCACGATTTTGTTAAGAACGTGACAAAATTCAGGAAAATTCATCGCAAATGCTACCAATAACGTTCAATTCTTTTGAAAATCGTGCCAAATTAAACGGTTGAGTCTATTTCATTATACAATTTTGCCATTCTTCTGCAATAACGGCTCGATTTTGTCAAGAATGTGACAAAATACAGGAAAATAGAACGCAAATGCTAGCAACATAGTTCAGTTGTATTGAAAAGAGTGTCAAAATATACGGCTGAGTCTACTTTATAATACAATTTTACGATTCTTCTGCAATAACGGCACGATTTTGTTAAGAACGTGACAAAATTCAGGAAAATTCATCGCAAATGCTACCAATAACGTTCAATTCTTTTGAAAATCGTGCCAAATTAAACGGTTGAGTCTATTTCATTATACAATTTTACCATTCTTCTGCAATAACGGCACGATTTTGTTAAGAACGTGACAAAATTCAGGAAAATTCATCGCAAATGCTACCAATAACGTTCAATTCTTTTGAAAATCGTGCCAAATTAAACGGTTGAGTCCATTTCATTATACAATTTTACCATTCTTCTGCAATAACGACTCGTTTTTGTCAAGAACGTGACAAAATTCAGGAAAATTCATCGCAAATGCTACTAATAATGATCAATTCTTTTGAAAATCGTGCCAAAATGAACGGTTGAGTCTATTTCATTATACAATTTTACCATTCTTCCGCAATAACGGCTCGATTTTGTCAAGAATGTGACAAAATACAGGAAAATAGAACGCAAATGCTAGCAATATCGTTCTGTTCTTTTGAAAAGCATGTCAAAATAAGCGACTGAGTCAATTTCATTATACAATTTTACCATTCTTCTGCAATAACGACTCGATTTTGTCAAAATGTGACAAAATAAAGGAAAATTCAACGCAAATGCTAGCAATATCATTCAGATGTATTGAAAGCGTGTCAAAATAAACGGCTGTCTATTTTATTATACAATTTTACCATTCATCTGCAATAACGGTACGATTTTGTTAAGAATGTGACAAAATACAGGAAAATAGAACGCAAATGCTAGCAAAATCGTTCAGTTGTATTGAAAAGCGTGTCAAAATGAATGACTGAGTCTATTTTATTATACAATTTTATCATTCAGATGTATTGAAAGCGTGTCAAAATAAACGGCTGTCTATTTTATTATACAATTTTACCATTCTTCTGCAATAAAGACCCGATTTTGTCAAAAATATGACAAAATACAGGAAAATTCAAGGCAAATGCTAGTAATATCGTTCAGATGTATTGAAAGCGTGTCAAAATAAACGGCTGAGTCTATTTTATTATACAATTTTACCATTCTTCTGCAATAACGACTCGATTTTGTCAAAATGTGACAAAATAATGGAAAATTCAACGCAAATGCTAGCAATATCATTCAGATGTATTGAAAGCGTGTCAAAATAAACGGCTGTCCATTTCATGATACAATTTTACCATTCTTCTGCAATAACGGCTCGATTTTGTCAAGAATGTGACAAAATACAGGAAAATAGAACGCAAATGCTAGCAAAATCGTTCAGTTGTATTGAAAAGCGCGTCAAAATGAATGACAGTCCATTTTATTATACAATTTTACCATTCTTCTGCAATAACGGCTCGATTTTGTCAAGAATGTGACAAAATACAGGAAAATAAAACGCAAATGCTAGCAAAATCGTTCAGTTGTATTGAAAAGAGTGTCAAAATATACGGCTGAGTCTACTTTATTATACAATTTTACGATTCTTCTGCAATAACGGCACGATTTTGTTAAGAATATGACAAAATTCAGGAAAATAGAACGCAAATGCTACCAATAACGTTCAATTCTTTTGAAAATCGTGCCAAAATAAACGGTTGAGTCCATTTCAATATACAATTTTACCATTCTTCTGCAATAACGGCTCGATTTTGTCAAGAATGTGACAAAATACAGGAAAATAGAACGCAAATGCTAGCAACATCGTTCAGTTGTTTTGAATAGCATGTCAAAATGAACGAGTGAGTATTTCATTATGCAATTTTATCATTCTTCTGCAATAACGACTCGATTTTATCAAAAATGTGACAAAATACAGGAAAATTCAAGGCAAATGCTAGTAATATCGTTCAGATGTATTGAAAACGTGTCAAAATAAACGGTTGAGTCCATTTCATTATACAATTTTACCATTCTTCTGCAATAACGGCTCGATTTTGTCAAGAATGTGACAAAATACAGGAAAATAGAACGCAAATGCTAGCAAAATCGTTCAGTTGTATTGAAAAGCGTGTCAAAATATACGGCTGAGTACTTCATTATACAATTTTACCATTCTTCTGCAATAACGGCTCGATTTTGTCAAGAATGTGACAAAATACAGGAAAATAGAACGCAAATGCTAGCAACATCGTTGAGTTGTTTTGAATAGCATGTCAAAATGAACGAGTGAGTATTTCATTATGCAATTTTATCATTCTTCTGCAATAACGACTCGGTTTTATCAAAAATGTGACAAAATACAGGAAAATTCAAGGCAAATGCTAGTAATATCGTTCAGATGTATTGAAAGCGTGTCAAAATAAACGGTTGAGTCCATTTCATTATACAATTTTACCATTCTTCTGCAATAACGGCTCGATTTTGTCAAGAATGTGACAAAATACAGGAAAATAGAACGCAAATGCTACCAAAAACGTTCAATTCTTTTGAAAATCGTGCCAAATTAAACGGTTGAGTCCATTTCATTATGCAATTTTACCATTCTTCTGCAATAACGACTCGTTTTTGTCAAGAACGTGACAAAATTCAGGAAAATTCATTGCAAATGCTACTAATAATGTTCAATTCTTTTGAAAATCGTGCCAAAATAAACGGTTGAGTCCATTTTATTATACAATTTTACCATTCTTCTGCAATAACGGCACGATTTTGTTAAGAATGTGACAAAATACAGGAAAATAGAACGTAAATGCTAGCAGCATCGTTCAGTTGTTTTGAAAAGCATGTCAAAATAAGCGACTGAGTCAATTTTATTATACAATTTTACCATACTTCTGCAATAACGGCACGATTTTGTTAAGAATGTGACAAAATACAGGAAAATAGAACGCAAATGCTAGCAAAATCGTTCAGTTGTATTGAAAAGCGTGTCAAAATAAACGGCTGAGTCTATTTTATTATACAATTTTACCATTCTTCTGCAATAACGGCACGATTTTTTTAAGAATGTGACAAACTTCAGGAAAATAGAATGCAAATGCTACCAATAACGTTCAATTCTTTTGAAAACCGTCCCAAAATAAACGGTTGAGTCTATTTCATTATACAATATTACCATTCTTCTGCAATAACGGCTCGATTTTGTCAAGAATGTGACAAAATACAGGAAAATAGAACGCAAATGCTAGCAAAATCGTTCAGTTGTATTGAAAAGCGTGTCAAAATATACGGCTGAGTACTTTATTATACAATTTTACCATTCTTCTGCAATAACGGCTCGATTTTGTCAAGAATGTGACAAAATACAGGAAAATAGAACGCAAATGCTAGCAACATCGTTGAGTTGTTTTGAATAGCATGTCAAAATGAACGAGTGAGTATTTCATTATGCAATTTTATCATTCTTCTGCAATAACGACTCGGTTTTATCAAAAATGTGACAAAATACAGGAAAATTCAAGGCAAATGCTAGTAATATCGTTCAGATGTATTGAAAGCGTGTCAAAATAAACGGTTGAGTCCATTTCATTATACAATTTTACCATTCTTCTGCAATAACGGCTCGATTTTGTCAAGAATGTGACAAAATACAGGAAAATAGAACGCAAATGCTACCAAAAACGTTCAATTCTTTTGAAAATCGTGCCAAATTAAACGGTTGAGTCAATTTCATTATGCAATTTTACCATTCTTCTGCAATAACGACTCGTTTTTGTCAAGAACGTGACAAAATTCAGGAAAATTCATTGCAAATGCTACTAATAATGTTCAATTCTTTTGAAAATCGTGCCAAAATAAACGGTTGAGTCCATTTTATTATACAATTTTACCATTCTTCTGCAATAACGGCACGATTTTGTTAAGAATGTGACAAAATACAGGAAAATAGAACGTAAATGCTAGCAGCATCGTTCAGTTGTTTTGAAAAGCATGTCAAAATAAGCGACTGAGTCAATTTTATTATACAATTTTACCATACTTCTGCAATAACGGCACGATTTTGTTAAGAATGTGACAAAATACAGGAAAATAGAACGCAAATGCTAGCAAAATCGTTCAGTTGTATTGAAAAGCGTGTCAAAATAAACGGCTGAGTCTATTTTATTATACAATTTTACCATTCTTCTGCAATAACGGCACGATTTTTTTAAGAATGTGACAAACTTCAGGAAAATAGAATGCAAATGCTACCAATAACGTTCAATTCTTTTGAAAACCGTCCCAAAATAAACGGTTGAGTCTATTTCATTATACAATATTACCATTCTTCTGCAATAACGGCTCGACTTTGTCAAGAATGTGACAAAATACAGGAAAATAGAACGCAAATGCTAGCAAAATCGTTCAGATATATTGAAAGCGTGTTAAAATAAACGGCTGAGTCCATTTTATTATACAATTTTACCATTCTTCTGCAATAACGGCACGATTTTGTCAAGAACGTGACAAAATTCAGGAAAATTCATCGCAAATGCTACCAATAACGTTCAATTCCTTTGAAAATCGTGCCAAAATAAACGGTTGAGTCCATTTCATTATACAATTTTACCATTCTTCTGCAATAACGGCACGATTTTGTTAAGAATGTGACAAAATACTGGAAAGTAAAACGCAAATGCTAGCAAAATCGTTCAGTTGTATTGAAAAGAGTGTCAAAATATACGGCTGAGTCTACTTTATTATACAATTTTACGATTCTTCTGCAATAACGGCACGATTTTGTTAAGAATGTGACAAAATTCAGGAAAATAGAACGCAAATGCTACCAATAACGTTCAATTCTTTTGAAAATCGTGCCAAAATAAACGGTTGAGTCCATTTCAATATACAATTTTACCATTCTTCTGCAATGACTGCTCGATTTTGTCAAGAATGTGACAAAATACAGGAAAATAGAACGCAAATGCTAGCAACATCGTTCAGTTGTTTTGAATAGCATGTCAAAATGAACGAGTGAGTATTTCATTATGCTATTTTATCATTCTTCTGCAATAACGACTCGATTTTATCAAAAATGTGACAAAATACAGGAAAATTCAAGGCAAATGCTAGTAATATCGTTCAGATGTATTGAAAGCGTGTCAAAATAAACGGTTGAGTCCATTTCATTATACAATTTTACCATTCTTCTGCAATAACGGTTCGATTTTGTCAAGAATGTGACAAAATACAGGAAAATAGAACGCAAATGCTAGCAAAATCGTTCAGTTGTATTGAAAAGCGTGTCAAAATATACGGCTGAGTACTTTATTATACAATTTTACCATTCTTCTGCAATAACGGCTCGATTTTGTCAAGAATGTGACAAAATACAGGAAAATAGAACGCAAATGCTAGCAACATCGTTGAGTTGTTTTGAATAGCATGTCAAAATGAACGAGTGAGTATTTCATTATGCAATTTTATCATTCTTCTGCAATAACGACTCGGTTTTATCAAAAATGTGACAAAATACAGGAAAATTCAAGGCAAATGCTAGTAATATCGTTCAGATGTATTGAAAGCGTGTCAAAATAAACGGTTGAGTCCATTTCATTATACAATTTTACCATTCTTCTGCATTAACGGCTCGATTTTGTCAAGAATGTGACAAAATACAGGAAAATAGAACGCAAATGCTACCAAAAACGTTCAATTCTTTTGAAAATCGTGCCAAATTAAACGGTTGAGTCCATTTCATTATGCAATTTTACCATTCTTCTGCAATAACGACTAGTTTTTGTCAAGAACGTGACAAAATTCAGGAAAATTCATTGCAAATGCTACTAATAATGTTCAATTCTTTTGAAAATCGTGCCAAAATAAACGGTTGAGTCCATTTCATTATACAATTTTACCATTCTTCTGCAATAACGGCACGATTTTGTTAAGAATGTGACAAAATACAGGAAAATAGAACGTAAATGCTAGCAGCATCGTTCAGTTGTTTTGAAAAGCATGTCAAAATAAGCGACTGAGTCAATTTTATTATACAATTTTACCATACTTCTGCAATAACGGCACGATTTTTTTAAGAATGTGACAAAATTCAGGAAAATGGAATGCAAATGCTACCAATAACGTTCAATTTTTTTGAAAACCGTCCCAAAATAAACGGTTGAGTCATTATACAATATTACCATTCTTCTGCAATAACGGCACGATTTTGTCAAGAACGTGACAAAATTCAGGAAAATTCATCGCAAATGCTACCAATAACGTTCAATTCCTTTGAAAATCGTGCCAAAATAAACGGTTGAGTCCATTTCATTATACAATTTTACCATTCTTCTGCAATAACGGCACGATTTGGTTAAGAATGTGACAAAATACAGGAAAATAGAACGCAAATGCTACCAATAACGTTCAATTCTTTTGAAAATCGTCCCAAAATAAACGGTTGAGTCTATTTCATTATACAATTTTGCCATTCTTCTGCAATAACGGCTCGATTTTGTCAAGAATGTGACAAAATACAGGAAAATAGAACGCAAATGCTAGCAACATAGTTCAGTTGTATTGAAAAGAGTGTCAAAATATACGGCTGAGTCTACTTTATTATACAATTTTACGATTCTTCTGCAATAACGGCACGATTTTGTTAAGAACGTGACAAAATTCAGGAAAATGCATCGCAAATGCTACCAATAACGTTCAATTCTTTTGAAAATCGTGCCAAATTAAACGGTTGAGTCTATTTCATTATACAATTTTACCATTCTTCTGCAATAACGACTCGATTTTGTCAAAAATCTGACAAAATACAGGAAAATTCAAGGCAAATGCTAGTAATATCCTCAGTTGTATTGAAAGCGTGTCAAAATAAACGACCGAGTCTATTTTATTATACAATTTTACGATTCTTCTGCAATAACGGCTCGACTTTGTCTAGAATGTGACAAAATACAGGAAAATAGAACGCAAATGCTAGCAATAACGTTCAATTCTTTTGAAAATCGTCCCAAAATAAACGGTTGAGTCTATTTCATTATACAATTTTGCCATTCTTCTGCAATAACGGCTCGATTTTGTCAAGAATGTGACAAAATACAGGAAAATAGAACGCAAATGCTAGCAACATAGTTCAGTTGTATTGAAAAGAGTGTCAAAATATACGGCTGAGTCTACTTTATTATACAATTTTACGATTCTTCTGCAATAACGGCACGATTTTGTTAAGAACGTGACAAAATTCAGGAAAATGCATCGCAAATGCTACCAATAACGTTCAATTCTTTTGAAAATCGTGCCAAATTAAACGGTTGAGTCTATTTCATTATACAATTTTACCATTCTTCTGCAATAACGGCTCGACTTTGTCTAGAATGTGACAAAATACAGGAAAATAGAACGCAAATGCTAGCAATATCGTTCAGATGTATTGAAAAGCGTGTCAAAATAAACGGCTGAGTCTATTTTATTATACAATTTTACCATTCTTCTGCAATAACGGCACGATGTTTTTAAGAATGTAACAAAATTCTGGAAAATAGAACGCAAATGCTACCAATAACGTTCAATTCTTTTGAAAATCGTCCCAAAATAAACGGTTGAGTCTATTTCATTATACAATTTTGCCATTCTTCTGCAATAACGGCACGATTTTGTTAAGAATGTGACAAAATACAGGAAAATAGAACGCAAATGCTAGCAACATAGTTCAGTTGTATTGAAAAGAGTGTCAAAATATACGGCTGAGTCTACTTTATTATACAATTTTACGATTCTTCTGCAATAACGGCACGATTTTGTTAAGAATGTGACAAAATACAGGAAAATAGAACGCAAATGCTAGCAATAACGTTCAATTCTTTTGAAAATCGTCCCAAAATAAACGGTTGAGTCTATTTCATTATACAATTTTGCCATTCTTCTGCAATAACGGCTCGATTTTGTCAAGAATGTGACAAAATACAGGAAAATAGAACGCAAATGCTAGCAACATAGTTCAGTTGTATTGAAAAGAGTGTCAAAATATACGGCTGAGTCTACTTTATTATACAATTTTACGATTCTTCTGCAATAACGGCACGATTTTGTTAAGAACGTGACAAAATTCAGGAAAATGCATCGCAAATGCTACCAATAACGTTCAATTCTTTTGAAAATCGTGCCAAATTAAACGGTTGAGTCTATTTCATTATACAATTTTACCATTCTTCTGCAATAACGGCTCGACTTTGTCTAGAATGTGACAAAATACAGGAAAATAGAACGCAAATGCTAGCAATATCGTTCAGATGTATTGAAAAGCGTGTCAAAATAAACGGCTGAGTCTATTTTATTATACAATTTTACCATTCTTCTGCAATAACGGCACGATTTTGTTAAGAATGTGACAAAATACAGGAAAATAGAACGCAAATGCTAGCAAAATCGTTCAGTTGTATTGAAAAGCGTGTCAAAATAAACGGCTGAGTCTATTTTATTATACAATTTTACCATTCTTCTGCAATAACGGCACGATTTTTTTAAGAATGTGACAAACTTCAGGAAAATAGAATGCAAATGCTACCAATAACGTTCAATTCTTTTGAAAACCGTCCCAAAATAAACGGTTGAGTCTATTTCATTATACAATATTACCATTCTTCTGCAATAACGGCTCGACTTTGTCAAGAATGTGACAAAATACAGGAAAATAGAACGCAAATGCTAGCAAAATCGTTCAGATGTATTGAAAGCGTGTTAAAATAAACGGCTGAGTCCATTTTATTATACAATTTTACCATTCTTCTGCAATAACGGCACGATTTTGTCAAGAACGTGACAAAATTCAGGAAAATTCATCGCAAATGCTACCAATAACGTTCAATTCCTTTGAAAATCGTGCCAAAATAAACGGTTGAGTCCATTTCATTATACAATTTTACCATTCTTCTGCAATAACGGCACGATTTTATTAAGAATGTGACAAAATACAGGAAAATAAAACGCAAATGCTAGCAAAATCGTTCAGTTGTATTGAAAAGAGTGTCAAAATATACGGCTGAGTCTACTTTATTATACAATTTTACGATTCTTCTGCAATAACGGCACGATTTTGTTAAGAATGTGACAAAATTCAGGAAAATAGAACGCAAATGCTACCAATAACGTTCAATTCTTTTGATAATCGTGCCAAAATAAACGGTTGAGTCCATTTCAATATACAATTTTACCATTCTTCTGCAATGACTGCTCGATTTTGTCAAGAATGTGACAAAATACAGGAAAATAGAACGCAAATGCTAGCAACATCGTTCAGTTGTTTTGAATAGCATGTCAAAATGAACGAGTGAGTATTTCATTATGCTATTTTATCATTCTTCTGCAATAACGACTCGATTTTATCAAAAATGTGACAAAATACAGGAAAATTCAAGGCAAATGCTAGTAATATCGTTCAGATGTATTGAAAGCGTGTCAAAATAAACGGTTGAGTCCATTTCATTATACAATTTTACCATTCTTCTGCAATAACGGCTCGATTTTGTCAAGAATGTGACAAAATACAGGAAAATAGAACGCAAATGCTACCAAAAACGTTCAATTCTTTTGAAAATCGTGCCAAATTAAACGGTTGAGTCCATTTCATTATGCAATTTTACCATTCTTCTGCAATAACGACTCGTTTTTGTCAAGAACGTGACAAAATTCAGGAAAATTCATCGCAAATGCTACTAATAATGTTCAATTCTTTTGAAAATCGTGCCAAAATAAACGGTTGAGTCCATTTCATTATACAATTTTACCATTCTTCTGCAATAACGGCACGATTTTGTTAAGAAAGTGACAAAATACAGGAAAATAGAACGCAAATGCTAGCAAAATCGTTCAGTTGTATTGAAAAGCGTGTCAAAATAAACGGCTGAGTCTATTTTATTATACAATTTTACCATTCTTCTGCAATAACGGCACGATTTTTTTAAGAATGTGACAAAATTCAGGAAAATAGAATGCAAATGCTACCAATAACGTTCAATTTTTTTGAAAACCGTCCCAAAATAAACGGTTGAGTCTATTTCATTATACAATATTACCATTCTTCTGCAACAACGGCTCGACTTTGTCAAGAATGTGACAAAATACAGGAAAATAGAACGCAAATGCTAGCAAAATCGTTCAGATGTATTGAAAGCGTGTTAAAATAAACGGCTGAGTCTATTTTATTATACAATTTTACCATTCTTCTGCAATAACGGCACGATTTTGTTAAGAATGTGACAAAATACAGGAAAATAGAACGCAAATGCTAGCAAAATCGTTCAGTTGTATTGAAAAGCGTGTCAAAATAAACGGCTGAGTCTATTTTATTATACAATTTTACCATTCTTCTGCAATAACGGCACGATTTTTTTAAGAATGTGACAAACTTCAGGAAAATAGAATGCAAATGCTACCAATAACGTTCAATTCTTTTGAAAACCGTCCCAAAATAAACGGTTGAGTCCATTTTATTATACAATTTTACCATTCTTCTGCAATAACGGCACGATTTTGTCAAGAACGTGACAAAATTCAGGAAAATTCATCGCAAATGCTACCAATAACGTTCAATTCCTTTGAAAATCGTGCCAAAATAAACGGTTGAGTCCATTTCATTATACAATTTTACCATTCTTCTGCAATAACGGCACGATTTTGTTAAGAATGTGACAAAATACAGGAAAATAAAACGCAAATGCTAGCAAAATCGTTCAGTTGTATTGAAAAGAGTGTCAAAATATACGGCTGAGTCTACTTTATTATACAATTTTACGATTCTTCTGCAATAACGGCACGATTTTGTTAAGAATGTGACAAAATTCAGGAAAATAGAACGCAAATGCTACCAATAACGTTCAATTCTTTTGAAAATCGTGCCAAAATAAACGGTTGAGTCCATTTCAATATACAATTTTACCATTCTTCTGCAATGACTGCTCGATTTTGTCAAGAATGTGACAAAATACAGGAAAATAGAACGCAAATGCTAGCAACATCGTTCAGTTGTTTTGAATAGCATGTCAAAATGAACGAGTGAGTATTTCATTATGCTATTTTATCATTCTTCTGCAATAACGACTCGATTTTATCAAAAATGTGACAAAATACAGGAAAATTCAAGGCAAATGCTAGTAATATCGTTCAGATGTATTGAAAGCGTGTCAAAATAAACGGTTGAGTCCATTTCATTATACAATTTTACCATTCTTCTGCAATAACGGCTCGATTTTGTCAAGAATGTGACAAAATACAGGAAAATAGAACGCAAATGCTACCAAAAACGTTCAATTCTTTTGAAAATCGTGCCAAATTAAACGGTTGAGTCCATTTCATTATGCAATTTTACCATTCTTCTGCAATAACGACTCGTTTTTGTCAAGAACGTGACAAAATACAGGAAAATAGAACGCAAATGCTACCAATAACGTTCAATTCTTTTGAAAATCGTCCCAAAATAAACGGTTGAGTCTATTTCATTATACAATTTTGCCATTCTTCTGCAATAACGGCTCGATTTTGTCAAGAATGTGACAAAATACAGGAAAATAGAACGCAAATGCTAGCAACATAGTTCAGTTGTATTGAAAAGAGTGTCAAAATATACGGCTGAGTCTACTTTATTATACAATTTTACGATTCTTCTGCAATAACGGCACGATTTTGTTAAGAACGTGACAAAATTCAGGAAAATGCATCGCAAATGCTACCAATAACGTTCAATTCTTTTGAAAATCGTGCCAAATTAAACGGTTGAGTCTATTTCATTATACAATTTTACCATTCTTCTGCAATAACGACTCGATTTTGTCAAAAATCTGACAAAATACAGGAAAATTCAAGGCAAATGCTAGTAATATCCTCAGTTGTATTGAAAGCGTGTCAAAATAAACGACCGAGTCTATTTTATTATACAATTTTACGATTCTTCTGCAATAACGGCTCGACTTTGTCTAGAATGTGACAAAATACAGGAAAATAGAACGCAAATGCTAGCAATAACGTTCAATTCTTTTGAAAATCGTCCCAAAATAAACGGTTGAGTCTATTTCATTATACAATTTTGCCATTCTTCTGCAATAACGGCTCGATTTTGTCAAGAATGTGACAAAATACAGGAAAATAGAACGCAAATGCTAGCAACATAGTTCAGTTGTATTGAAAAGAGTGTCAAAATATACGGCTGAGTCTACTTTATTATACAATTTTACGATTCTTCTGCAATAACGGCACGATTTTGTTAAGAACGTGACAAAATTCAGGAAAATGCATCGCAAATGCTACCAATAACGTTCAATTCTTTTGAAAATCGTGCCAAATTAAACGGTTGAGTCTATTTCATTATACAATTTTACCATTCTTCTGCAATAACGGCTCGACTTTGTCTAGAATGTGACAAAATACAGGAAAATAGAACGCAAATGCTAGCAATATCGTTCAGATGTATTGAAAAGCGTGTCAAAATAAACGGCTGAGTCTATTTTATTATACAATTTTACCATTCTTCTGCAATAACGGCACGATGTTTTTAAGAATGTAACAAAATTCTGGAAAATAGAACGCAAATGCTACCAATAACGTTCAATTCTTTTGAAAATCGTCCCAAAATAAACGGTTGAGTCTATTTCGTTATACAATTTTGCCATTCTTCTGCAATAACGGCTCGATTTTGTCAAGAATGTGACAAAATACAGGAAAATAGAACGCAAATGCTAGCAACATAGTTCAGTTGTATTGAAAAGAGTGTCAAAATATACGGCTGAGTCTACTTTATTATACAATTTTACGATTCTTCTGCAATAACGGCACGATTTTGTTAAGAACGTGACAAAATTCAGGAAAATGCATCGCAAATGCTACCAATAACGTTCAATTCTTTTGAAAATCGTGCCAAATTAAACGGTTGAGTCTATTTCATTATACAATTTTACCATTCTTCTGCAATAACGGCTCGACTTTGTCTAGAATGTGACAAAATACAGGAAAATAGAACGCAAATGCTAGCAATATCGTTCAGATGTATTGAAAAGCGTGTCAAAATAAACGGCTGAGTCTATTTTATTATACAATTTTACCATTCTTCTGCAATAACGGCACGATTTTGTTAAGAATGTGACAAAATACAGGAAAATAGAACGCAAATGCTAGCAATAACGTTCAATTCTTTTGAAAATCGTCCCAAAATAAACGGTTGAGTCTATTTCATTATACAATTTTGCCATTCTTCTGCAATAACGGCTCGATTTTGTCAAGAAAGTGACAAAATACAGGAAAATAGAACGCAAATGCTAGCAACATAGTTCAGTTGTATTGAAAAGAGTGTCAAAATATACGGCTGAGTCTACTTTATTATACAATTTTACGATTCTTCTGCAATAACGGCACGATTTTGTTAAGAACGTGACAAAATTCAGGAAAATGCATCGCAAATGCTACCAATAACGTTCAATTCTTTTGAAAATCGTGCCAAATTAAACGGTTGAGTCTATTTCATTATACAATTTTACCATTCTTCTGCAATAACGGCTCGACTTTGTCTAGAATGTGACAAAATACAGGAAAATAGAACGCAAATGCTAGCAATATCGTTCAGATGTATTGAAAAGCGTGTCAAAATAAACGGCTGAGTCTATTTTATTATACAATTTTACCATTCTTCTGCAATAACGGCTCGACTTTGTCTAGAATGTGACAAAATACAGGAAAATAGAACGCAAATGCTAGCAATATCGTTCAGATGTATTGAAAAGCGTGTCAAAATAAACGGCTGAGTCTATTTTATTATACAATTTTACCATTCTTCTGCAATAACGGCACGATGTTTTTAAGAATGTAACAAAATTCTGGAAAATAGAACGCAAATGCTACCAATAACGTTCAATTCTTTTGAAAATCGTCCCAAAATAAACGGTTGAGTCTATTTCATTATACAATTTTGCCATTCTTCTGCAATAACGGCTCGATTTTGTCAAGAATGTGACAAAATACAGGAAAATAGAACGCAAATGCTAGCAACATAGTTCAGTTGTATTGAAAAGAGTGTCAAAATATACGGCTGAGTCTACTTTATTATACAATTTTACGATTCTTCTGCAATAACGGCACGATTTTGTTAAGAACGTGACAAAATTCAGGAAAATGCATCGCAAATGCTACCAATAACGTTCAATTCTTTTGAAAATCGTGCCAAATTAAACGGTTGAGTCTATTTCATTATACAATTTTACCATTCTTCTGCAATAACGGCTCGACTTTGTCTAGAATGTGACAAAATACAGGAAAATAGAACGCAAATGCTAGCAATATCGTTCAGATGTATTGAAAAGCGTGTCAAAATAAACGGCTGAGTCTATTTTATTATACAATTTTACCATTCTTCTGCAATAACGGCACGATTTTGTTAAGAATGTGACAAAATACAGGAAAATAGAACGCAAATGCTAGCAATAACGTTCAATTCTTTTGAAAATCGTCCCAAAATAAACGGTTGAGTCTATTTCATTATACAATTTTGCCATTCTTCTGCAATAACGGCTCGATTTTGTCAAGAAAGTGACAAAATACAGGAAAATAGAACGCAAATGCTAGCAACATAGTTCAGTTGTATTGAAAAGAGTGTCAAAATATACGGCTGAGTCTACTTTATTATACAATTTTACGATTCTTCTGCAATAACGGCACGATTTTGTTAAGAACGTGACAAAATTCAGGAAAATGCATCGCAAATGCTACCAATAACGTTCAATTCTTTTGAAAATCGTGCCAAATTAAACGGTTGAGTCTATTTCATTATACAATTTTACCATTCTTCTGCAATAACGGCTCGACTTTGTCTAGAATGTGACAAAATACAGGAAAATAGAACGCAAATGCTAGCAATATCGTTCAGATGTATTGAAAAGCGTGTCAAAATAAACGGCTGAGTCTATTTTATTATACAATTTTACCATTCTTCTGCAATAACGGCACGATTTTTTTAGGAATGTGACAAACTTCAGGAAAATAGAATGCAAATGCTACCAATAACGTTCAATTCTTTTGAAAACCGTCCCAAAATAAACGGTTGAGTCTATTTCATTATACAATATTACCATTCTTCTGCAATAACGGCTCGACTTTGTCTAGAATGTGACAAAATACAGGAAAATAGAACGCAAATGCTAGCAAAATCGTTCAGATGTATTGAAAGCGTGTTAAAATAAACGGCTGAGTCCATTTTATTATACAATTTTACCATTCTTCTGCAATAACGGCACGATTTTGTCAAGAACGTGACAAAATTCAGGAAAATTCATCGCAAATGCTACCAATAACGTTCAATTCCTTTGAAAATCGTGCCAAAATAAACGGTTGAGTCCATTTCATTATACAATTTTACCATTCTTCTGCAATAACGGCACGATTTTGTTAAGAATGTGACAAAATACAGGAAAATAAAACGCAAATGCTAGCAAAATCATTCAGTTGTATTGAAAAGAGTGTCAAAATATACGGCTGAGTCTACTTTATTATACAATTTTACGATTCTTCTGCAATAACGGCACGATTTTGTTAAGAATGTGACAAAATTCAGGAAAATAGAACGCAAATGCTACCAATAACGTTCAATTCTTTTGAAAATCGTGCCAAAATAAACGGTTGAGTCCATTTCAATATACAATTTTACCATTCTTCTGCAATGACTGCTCGATTTTGTCAAGAATGTGACAAAATACAGGAAAATAGAACGCAAATGCTAGCAACATCGTTCAGTTGTTTTGAATAGCATGTCAAAATGAACGAGTGAGTATTTCATTATGCTATTTTATCATTCTTCTGCAATAACGACTCGATTTTATCAAAAATGTGACAAAATACAGGAAAATTCAAGGCAAATGCTAGTAATATCGTTCAGATGTATTGAAAGCGTGTCAAAATAAACGGTTGAGTCCATTTCATTATACAATTTTTTTACCATTCTTCTGCAATAACGGCTCGATTTTGTCAAGAATGTGACAAAATACAGGAAAATAGAACGCAAATGCTACCAAAAACGTTCAATTCTTTTGAAAATCGTGCCAAATTAAACGGTTGAGTCCATTTCATTATGCAATTTTACCATTCTTCTGCAATAACGACTCGTTTTTGTCAAGAACGTGACAAAATACAGGAAAATAGAACGCAAATGCTAGCAATAACGTTCAATTCTTTTGAAAATCGTCCCAAAATAAACGGTTGAGTCTATTTCATTATACAATTTTGCCATTCTTCTGCAATAACGGCTCGATTTTGTCAAGAAAGTGACAAAATACAGGAAAATAGAACGCAAATGCTAGCAACATAGTTCAGTTGTATTGAAAAGAGTGTCAAAATATACGGCTGAGTCTACTTTATTATACAATTTTACGATTCTTCTGCAATAACGGCACGATTTTGTTAAGAACGTGACAAAATTCAGGAAAATGCATCGCAAATGCTACCAATAACGTTCAATTCTTTTGAAAATCGTGCCAAATTAAACGGTTGAGTCTATTTCATTATACAATTTTACCATTCTTCTGCAATAACGGCTCGACTTTGTCTAGAATGTGACAAAATACAGGAAAATAGAACGCAAATGCTAGCAATATCGTTCAATTCTTTTGAAAATCGTCCCAAAATAAACGGTTGAGTCTATTTCATTATACAATTTTGCCATTCTTCTGCAATAACGGCTCGATTTTGTCAAGAATGTGACAAAATACAGGAAAATAGAACGCAAATGCTAGCAACATAGTTCAGTTGTATTGAAAAGAGTGTCAAAATATACGGCTGAGTCTACTTTATTATACAATTTTACGATTCTTCTGCAATAACGGCACGATTTTGTTAAGAACGTGACAAAATTCAGGAAAATGCATCGCAAATGCTACCAATAACGTTCAATTCTTTTGAAAATCGTGCCAAATTAAACGGTTGAGTCTATTTCATTATACAATTTTACCATTCTTCTGCAATAACGACTCGATTTTGTCAAAAATCTGACAAAATACAGGAAAATTCAACGCAAATGCTAGTAATATCCTCAGTTGTATTGAAAGCGTGTCAAAATAAACGACCGAGTCTATTTTATTATACAATTTTACGATTCTTCTGCAATAACGGCTCGACTTTGTCTAGAATGTGACAAAATACAGGAAAATAGAACGCAAATGCTAGCAATAACGTTCAATTCTTTTGAAAATCGTCCCAAAATAAACGGTTGAGTCTATTTCATTATACAATTTTGCCATTCTTCTGCAATAACGGCTCGATTTTGTCAAGAATGTGACAAAATACAGGAAAATAGAACGCAAATGCTAGCAACATAGTTCAGTTGTATTGAAAAGAGTGTCAAAATATACGGCTGAGTCTACTTTATTATACAATTTTACGATTCTTCTGCAATAACGGCACGATTTTGTTAAGAACGTGACAAAATTCAGGAAAATGCATCGCAAATGCTACCAATAACGTTCAATTCTTTTGAAAATCGTGCCAAATTAAACGGTTGAGTCTATTTCATTATACAATTTTACCATTCTTCTGCAATAACGGCTCGACTTTGTCTAGAATGTGACAAAATACAGGAAAATAGAACGCAAATGCTAGCAATATCGTTCAGATGTATTGAAAAGCGTGTCAAAATAAACGGCTGAGTCTATTTTATTATACAATTTTACCATTCTTCTGCAATAACGGCACGATGTTTTTAAGAATGTAACAAAATTCTGGAAAATAGAACGCAAACGCTACCAATAACGTTCAATTCTTTTGAAAATCGTCCCAAAATAAACGGTTGAGTCTATTTCATTATACAATTTTGCCATTCTTCTGCAATAACGGCTCGATTTTGTCAAGAATGTGACAAAATACAGGAAAATAGAACGCAAATGCTAGCAACATAGTTCAGTTGTATTGAAAAGAGTGTCAAAATATACGGCTGAGTCTACTTTATTATACAATTTTACGATTCTTCTGCAATAACGGCACGATTTTGTTAAGAACGTGACAAAATTCAGGAAAATGCATCGCAAATGCTACCAATAACGTTCAATTCTTTTGAAAATCGTGCCAAATTAAACGGTTGAGTCTATTTCATTATACAATTTTACCATTCTTCTGCAATAACGGCTCGACTTTGTCTAGAATGTGACAAAATACAGGAAAATAGAACGCAAATGCTAGCAATATCGTTCAGATGTATTGAAAAGCGTGTCAAAATAAACGGCTGAGTCTATTTTATTATACAATTTTACCATTCTTCTGCAATAACGGCACGATTTTGTTAAGAATGTGACAAAATACAGGAAAATAGAACGCAAATGCTAGCAAAACGTTCAATTCTTTTGAAAATCGTCCCAAAATAAACGGTTGAGTCTATTTCATTATACAATTTTGCCATTCTTCTGCAATAACGGCTCGATTTTGTCAAGAATGTGACAAAATACAGGAAAATAGAACGCAAATGCTAGCAACATAGTTCAGTTGTATTGAAAAGAGTGTCAAAATATACGGCTGAGTCTACTTTATTATACAATTTTACGATTCTTCTGCAATAACGGCACGATTTTGTTAAGAACGTGACAAAATTCAGGAAAATGCATCGCAAATGCTACCAATAACGTTCAATTCTTTTGAAAATCGTGCCAAATTAAACGGTTGAGTCTATTTCATTATACAATTTTACCATTCTTCTGCAATAACGGCTCGACTTTGTCTAGAATGTGACAAAATACAGGAAAATAGAACGCAAATGCTAGCAATATCGTTCAGATGTATTGAAAAGCGTGTCAAAATAAACGGCTGAGTCTATTTTATTATACAATTTTACCATTCTTCTGCAATAACGGCACGATTTTGTTAAGAATGTGACAAAATACAGGAAAATAGAACGCAAATGCTAGCAAAATCGTTCAGTTGTATTGAAAAGCGTGTCAAAATAAACGGCTGAGTCTATTTTATTATACAATTTTACCATTCTTCTGCAATAACGGCACGATTTTTTTAAGAATGTGACAAACTTCAGGAAAATAGAATGCAAATGCTACCAATAACGTTCAATTCTTTTGAAAACCGTCCCAAAATAAACGGTTGAGTCTATTTCATTATACAATATTACCATTCTTCTGCAATAACGGCTCGACTTTGTCAAGAATGTGACAAAATACAGGAAAATAGAACGCAAATGCTAGCAAAATCGTTCAGATGTATTGAAAGCGTGTTAAAATAAACGGCTGAGTCCATTTTATTATACAATTTTACCATTCTTCTGCAATAACGGCACGATTTTGTCAAGAACGTGACAAAATTCAGGAAAATTCATCGCAAATGCTACCAATAACGTTCAATTCCTTTGAAAATCGTGCCAAAATAAACGGTTGAGTCCATTTCATTATACAATTTTACCATTCTTCTGCAATAACGGCACGATTTTGTTAAGAATGTGACAAAATACAGGAAAATAAAACGCAAATGCTAGCAAAATCGTTCAGTTGAATTGAAAAGAGTGTCAAAATATACGGCTGAGTCTACTTTATTATACAATTTTACGATTCTTCTGCAATAACGGCACGATTTTGTTAAGAATGTGACAAAATTCAGGAAAATAGAACGCAAATGCTACCAATAACGTTCAATTCTTTTGAAAATCGTGCCAAAATAAACGGTTGAGTCCATTTCAATATACAATTTTACCATTCTTCTGCAATGACTGCTCGATTTTGTCAAGAATGTGACAAAATACAGGAAAATAGAACGCAAATGCTAGCAACATCGTTCAGTTGTTTTGAATAGCATGTCAAAATGAACGAGTGAGTATTTCATTATGCTATTTTATCATTCTTCTGCAATAACGACTCGATTTTATCAAAAATGTGACAAAATACAGGAAAATTCAAGGCAAATGCTAGTAATATCGTTCAGATGTATTGAAAGCGTGTCAAAATAAACGGTTGAGTCCATTTCATTATGCAATTTTACCATTCTTCTGCAATAACGACTCGTTTTTGTCAAGAACGTGACAAAATTCAGGAAAATTCATCGCAAATGCTACTAATAATGTTCAATTCTTTTGAAAATCGTGCCAAAATAAACGGTTGAGTCCGTTTCATTATACAATTTTACCATTCTTCTGCAATAACGGCACGATTTTGTTAAGAAAGTGACAAAATACAGGAAAATAGAACGTAAATGCTAGCAAAATCGTTCAGTTGTATTGAAAAGCGTGTCAAAATAAACGGCTGAGTCTATTTTATTATACAATTTTACCATTCTTCTGCAATAACGGCACGATTTTTTTAAGAATGTGACAAAATTCAGGAAAATAGAATGCAAATGCTACCAATAACGTTCAATTTTTTTGAAAACCGTCCCAAAATAAACGGTTGAGTCTATTTCATTATACAATATTACCATTCTTCTGCAACAACGGCTCGACTTTGTCAAGAATGTGACAAAATACAGGAAAATAGAACGCAAATGCTAGCAAAATCGTTCAGATGTATTGAAAGCGTGTTAAAATAAACGGCTGAGTCCATTTTATTATACAATTTTACCATTCTTCTGCAATAACGGCACGATTTTGTCAAGAACGTGACAAAATTCAGGAAAATTCATCGCAAATGCTACCAATAACGTTCAATTCCTTTGAAAACCGTCCCAAAATAAACGGTTGAGTCTATTTCATTATACAATATTACCATTCTTCTGCAATAACGGCTCGACTTTGTCAAGAATGTGACAAAATACAGGAAAATAGAACGCAAATGCTAGCAAAATCGTTCAGTTGTATTGAAAAGAGTGTCAAAATATACGGCTGAGTCTACTTTATTATACAATTTTACGATTCTTCTGCAATAACGGCACGATTTTGTTAAGAACGTGACAAAATTCAGGAAAATGCATCGCAAATGCTACCAATAACGTTCAATTCTTTTGAAAATCGTGCCAAATTAAACGGTTGAGTCTATTTCATTATACAATTTTACCATTCTTCTGCAATAACGGCTCGACTTTGTCTAGAATGTGACAAAATACAGGAAAATAGAACGCAAATGCTAGCAATATCGTTCAGATGTATTGAAAAGCGTGTCAAAATAAACGGCTGAGTCTATTTTATTATACAATTTTACCATTCTTCTGCAATAACGCCACGATTTTGTTAAGAATGTGACAAAATACAGGAAAATAGAACGCAAATGCTAGCAATAACGTTCAATTCTTTTGAAAATCGTCCCAAAATAAACGGTTGAGTCTATTTCATTATACAATTTTGCCATTCTTCTGCAATAACGGCTCGATTTTGTCAAGAATGTGACAAAATACAGGAAAATAGAACGCAAATGCTAGCAACATAGTTCAGTTGTATTGAAAAGTGTGTCAAAATATACGGCTGAGTCTACTTTATTATACAATTTTACGATTCTTCTGCAATAACGGCACGATTTTGTTAAGAACGTGACAAAATTCAGGAAAATGCATCGCAAATGCTACCAATAACGTTCAATTCTTTTGAAAATCGTGCCAAATTAAACGGTTGAGTCTATTTCATTATACAATTTTACCATTCTTCTGCAATAACGGCTCGACTTTGTCTAGAATGTGACAAAATACAGGAAAATAGAACGCAAATGCTAGCAATATCGTTCAGATGTATTGAAAAGCGTGTCAAAATAAACGGCTGAGTCTATTTTATTATACAATTTTACCATTCTTCTGCAATAACGGCACGATTTTGTTAAGAATGTGACAAAATACAGGAAAATAGAACGCAAATGCTAGCAAAATCGTTCAGTTGTATTGAAAAGCGTGTCAAAATAAACGGCTGAGTCTATTTTATTATACAATTTTACCATTCTTCTGCAATAACGGCACGATTTTTTTAAGAATGTGACAAACTTCAGGAAAATAGAATGCAAATGCTACCAATAACGTTCAATTCTTTTGAAAACCGTCCCAAAATAAACGGTTGAGTCTATTTCATTATACAATATTACCATTCTTCTGCAATAACGGCTCGACTTTGTCAAGAATGTGACAAAATACAGGAAAATAGAACGCAAATGCTAGCAAAATCGTTCAGATGTATTGAAAGCGTGTTAAAATAAACGGCTGAGTCCATTTTATTATACAATTTTACCATTCTTCTGCAATAACGGCACGATTTTGTCAAGAACGTGACAAAATTCAGGAAAATTCATCGCAAATGCTACCAATAACGTTCAATTCCTTTGAAAATCGTGCCAAAATAAACGGTTGAGTCCATTTCATTATACAATTTTACCATTCTTCTGCAATAACGGCACGATTTTGTTAAGAATGTGACAAAATACAGGAAAATAAAACGCAAATGCTAGCAAAATCGTTCAGTTGTATTGAAAAGAGTGTCAAAATATACGGCTGAGTCTACTTTATTATACAATTTTACGATTCTTCTGCAATAACGGCACGATTTTGTTAAGAATGTGACAAAATTCAGGAAAATAGAACGCAAATGCTACCAATAACGTTCAATTCTTTTGAAAATCGTGCCAAAATAAACGGTTGAGTCCATTTCAATATACAATTTTACCATTCTTCTGCAATGACTGCTCGATTTTGTCAAGAATGTGACAAAATACAGGAAAATAGAACGCAAATGCTAGCAACATCGTTCAGTTGTTTTGAATAGCATGTCAAAATGAACGAGTGAGTATTTCATTATGCTATTTTATCATTCTTCTGCAATAACGACTCGATTTTATCAAAAATGTGACAAAATACAGGAAAATTCAAGGCAAATGCTAGTAATATCGTTCAGAAGTATTGAAAGCGTGTCAAAATAAACGGTTGAGTCCATTTCATTATACAATTTTACCATTCTTCTGCAATAACGGCTCGATTTTGTCAAGAATGTGACAAAATACAGGAAAATAGAACGCAAATGCTACCAAAAACGTTCAATTCTTTTGAAAATCGTGCCAAATTAAACGGTTGAGTCCATTTCATTATGCAATTTTACCATTCTTCTGCAATAACGACTCGTTTTTGTCAAGAACGTGACAAAATTCAGGAAAATTCATCGCAAATGCTACTAATAATGTTCAATTCTTTTGAAAATCGTGCCAAAATAAACGGTTGAGTCCATTTCATTATACAATTTTACAATTCTTCTGCAATAACGGCACGATTTGGTTAAGAATGTGACAAAATTCAGGAAAATAGAATGCAAATTCTACCAATAACGTTCAATTTTTTTGAAAACCGTCAAAAAATAAACGGTTGAGTCTATTTCATTATACAATATTACCATTCTTCTGCAACAACGGCACGATTTTGTTAAGAAAGTGACAAAATACAGGAAAATAGAACGCAAATGCTAGCAAAATCGTTCAGTTGTATTGAAAAGCGTGTCAAAATAAACGGCTGAGTCTATTTTATTATACAATTTTACCATTCTTCTGCAATAACGGCACGATTTTGTCAAGAACGTGACAAAATTCAGGAAAATTCATCGCAAATGCTACCAATAACGTTCAATTCCTTTGAAAATCGTGCCAAAATAAACGGTTGAGTCCATTTCATTATACAATTTTACAATTCTTCTGCAATAACGGCACGATTTGGTTAAGAATGTGACAAAATACAGGAAAATAGAACGCAAATGCTACCAATAACGTTCAATTCTTTTGAAAATCGTCCCAAAATAAACGGTTGAGTCTATTTCATTATACAATTTTGCCATTCTTCTGCAATAACGGCTCGATTTTGTCAAGAATGTGACAAAATACAGGAAAATAGAACGCAAATGCTAGCAACATAGTTCAGTTGTATTGAAAAGAGTGTCAAAATATACGGCTGAGTCTACTTTATTATACAATTTTACGATTCTTCTGCAATAACGGCACGATTTTGTTAAGAACGTGACAAAATTCAGGAAAATGCATCGCAAATGCTACCAATAACGTTCAATTCTTTTGAAAATCGTGCCAAATTAAACGGTTGAGTCTATTTCATTATACAATTTTACCATTCTTCTGCAATAACGACTCGATTTTGTCAAAAATCTGACAAAATACAGGAAAATTCAAGGCAAATGCTAGTAATATCCTCAGTTGTATTGAAAGCGTGTCAAAATAAACGACCGAGTCTATTTTATTATACAATTTTACGATTCTTCTGCAATAACGGCTCGACTTTGTCTAGAATGTGACAAAATACTGGAAAATAGAACGCAAATGCTAGCAATAACGTTCAATTCTTTTGAAAATCGTCCCAAAATAAACGGTTGAGTCTATTTCATTATACAATTTTGCCATTCTTCTGCAATAACGGCTCGATTTTGTCAAGAATGTGACAAAATACAGGAAAATAGAACGCAAATGCTAGCAACATAGTTCAGTTGTATTGAAAAGAGTGTCAAAATATACGGCTGAGTCTACTTTATTATACAATTTTACGATTCTTCTGCAATAACGGCACGATTTTGTTAAGAACGTGACAAAATTCAGGAAAATGCATCGCAAATGCTACCAATAACGTTCAATTCTTTTGAAAATCGTGCCAAATTAAACGGTTGAGTCTATTTCATTATACAATTTTACCATTCTTCTGCAATAACGGCTCGACTTTGTCTAGAATGTGACAAAATACAGGAAAATAGAACGCAAATGCTAGCAATATCGTTCAGATGTATTGAAAAGCGTGTCAAAATAAACGGCTGAGTCTATTTTATTATACAATTTTACCATTCTTCTGCAATAACGGCACGATGTTTTTAAGAATGTAACAAAATTCTGGAAAATAGAACGCAAATGCTACCAATAACGTTCAATTCTTTTGAAAATCGTCCCAAAATAAACGGTTGAGTCTATTTCATTATACAATTTTGCCATTCTTCTGCAATAACGGCTCGATTTTGTCAAGAATGTGACAAAATACAGGAAAATAGAACGCAAATGCTAGCAATATCGTTCAGATGTATTGAAAAGCGTGTCAAAATAAACGGCTGAGTCTATTTTATTATACAATTTTACCATTCTTCTGCAATAACGGCACGATTTTGTTAAGAATGTGACAAAATACAGGAAAATAGAACGCAAATGCTAGCAAAATCGTTCAGTTGTATTGAAAAGCGTGTCAAAATAAACGGCTGAGTCTATTTTATTATACAATTTTACCATTCTTCTGCAATAACGGCACGATTTTTTTAAGAATGTGACAAACTTCAGGAAAATAGAATGCAAATGCTACCAATAACGTTCAATTCTTTTGAAAACCGTCCCAAAATAAACGGTTGAGTCTATTTCATTATACAATATTACCATTCTTCTGCAATAACGGCTCGACTTTGTCAAGAATGTGACAAAATACAGGAAAATAGAACGCAAATGCTAGCAAAATCGTTCAGATGTATTGAAGGCGTGTTAAAATAAACGGCTGAGTCCATTTTATTACACAATTTTACCATTCTTCTGCAATAACGGCACGATTTTGTCAAGAACGTGACAAAATTCAAGAAAATTCATCGCAAATGCTACCAATAACGTTCAATTCCTTTGAAAATCGTGCCAAAATAAACGGTTGAGTCCATTTCATTATACAATTTTACCATTCTTCTGCAATAACGGCACGATTTTGTTAAGAATGTGACAAAATACAGGAAAATAAAACGCAAATGCTAGCAAAATCGTTCAGTTGTATTGAAAACCGTCAAAAAATAAACGGTTGAGTCTATTTCATTATACAATATTACCATTCTTCTGCAACAACGGCACGATTTTGTTAAGAAAGTGACAAAATACAGGAAAATAGAACGCAAATGCTAGCAAAATCGTTCAGTTGTATTGAAAAGCGTGTCAAAATAAACGGCTGAGTCTATTTTATTATACAATTTTACCATTCTTCTGCAATAACGGCACGATTTTGTCAAGAACGTGACAAAATTCAGGAAAATTCATCGCAAATGCTACCAATAACGTTCAATTCCTTTGAAAATCGTGCCAAAATAAACGGTTGAGTCCATTTCATTATACAATTTTACAATTCTTCTGCAATAACGGCACGATTTGGTTAAGAATGTGACAAAATACAGGAAAATAGAACGCAAATGCTACCAATAACGTTCAATTCTTTTGAAAATCGTCCCAAAATAAACGGTTGAGTCTATTTCATTATACAATTTTGCCATTCTTCTGCAATAACGGCTCGATTTTGTCAAGAATGTGACAAAATACAGGAAAATAGAACGCAAATGCTAGCAACATAGTTCAGTTGTATTGAAAAGAGTGTCAAAATATACGGCTGAGTCTACTTTATTATACAATTTTACGATTCTTCTGCAATAACGGCACGATTTTGTTAAGAACGTGACAAAATTCAGGAAAATGCATCGCAAATGCTACCAATAACGTTCAATTCTTTTGAAAATCGTGCCAAATTAAACGGTTGAGTCTATTTCATTATACAATTTTACCATTCTTCTGCAATAACGACTCGATTTTGTCAAAAATCTGACAAAATACAGGAAAATTCAAGGCAAATGCTAGTAATATCCTCAGTTGTATTGAAAGCGTGTCAAAATAAACGACCGAGTCTATTTTATTATACAATTTTACGATTCTTCTGCAATAACGGCTCGACTTTGTCTAGAATGTGACAAAATACTGGAAAATAGAACGCAAATGCTAGCAATAACGTTCAATTCTTTTGAAAATCGTCCCAAAATAAACGGTTGAGTCTATTTCATTATACAATTTTGCCATTCTTCTGCAATAACGGCTCGATTTTGTCAAGAATGTGACAAAATACAGGAAAATAGAACGCAAATGCTAGCAACATAGTTCAGTTGTATTGAAAAGAGTGTCAAAATATACGGCTGAGTCTACTTTATTATACAATTTTACGATTCTTCTGCAATAACGGCACGATTTTGTTAAGAACGTGACAAAATTCAGGAAAATGCATCGCAAATGCTACCAATAACGTTCAATTCTTTTGAAAATCGTGCCAAATTAAACGGTTGAGTCTATTTCATTATACAATTTTACCATTCTTCTGCAATAACGGCTCGACTTTGTCTAGAATGTGACAAAATACAGGAAAATAGAACGCAAATGCTAGCAATATCGTTCAGATGTATTGAAAAGCGTGTCAAAATAAACGGCTGAGTCTATTTTATTATACAATTTTACCATTCTTCTGCAATAACGGCACGATGTTTTTAAGAATGTAACAAAATTCTGGAAAATAGAACGCAAATGCTACCAATAACGTTCAATTCTTTTGAAAATCGTCCCAAAATAAACGGTTGAGTCTATTTCATTATACAATTTTGCCATTCTTCTGCAATAACGGCTCGATTTTGTCAAGAATGTGACAAAATACAGGAAAATAGAACGCAAATGCTAGCAATATCGTTCAGATGTATTGAAAAGCGTGTCAAAATAAACGGCTGAGTCTATTTTATTATACAATTTTACCATTCTTCTGCAATAACGGCACGATTTTGTTAAGAATGTGACAAAATACAGGAAAATAGAACGCAAATGCTAGCAAAATCGTTCAGTTGTATTGAAAAGCGTGTCAAAATAAACGGCTGAGTCTATTTTATTATACAATTTTACCATTCTTCTGCAATAACGGCACGATTTTTTTAAGAATGTGACAAACTTCAGGAAAATAGAATGCAAATGCTACCAATAACGTTCAATTCTTTTGAAAACCGTCCCAAAATAAACGGTTGAGTCTATTTCATTATACAATATTACCATTCTTCTGCAATAACGGCTCGACTTTGTCAAGAATGTGACAAAATACAGGAAAATAGAACGCAAATGCTAGCAAAATCGTTCAGATGTATTGAAGGCGTGTTAAAATAAACGGCTGAGTCCATTTTATTACACAATTTTACCATTCTTCTGCAATAACGGCACGATTTTGTCAAGAACGTGACAAAATTCAAGAAAATTCATCGCAAATGCTACCAATAACGTTCAATTCCTTTGAAAATCGTGCCAAAATAAACGGTTGAGTCCATTTCATTATACAATTTTACCATTCTTCTGCAATAACGGCACGATTTTGTTAAGAATGTGACAAAATACAGGAAAATAAAACGCAAATGCTAGCAAAATCGTTCAGTTGTATTGAAAAGAGTGTCAAAATATACGGCTGAGTCTACTTTATTATACAATTTTACGATTCTTCTGCAATAACGGCACGATTTTGTTAAGAATGTGACAAAATTCAGGAAAATAGAACGCAAATGCTACCAATAACGTTCAATTCTTTTGAAAATCGTGCCAAAATAAACGGTTGAGTCCATTTCAATATACAATTTTACCATTCTTCTGCAATGACTGCTCGATTTTGTCAAGAATGTGACAAAATACAGGAAAATAGAACGCAAATGCTAGCAACATCGTTCAGTTGTTTTGAATAGCATGTCAAAATGAACGAGTGAGTATTTCATTATGCTATTTTATCATTCTTCTGCAATAACGACTCGATTTTATCAAAAATGTGACAAAATACAGGAAAATTCAAGGCAAATGCTAGTAATATCGTTCAGATGTATTGAAAGCGTGTCAAAATAAACGGTTGAGTCCATTTCATTATACAATTTTACCATTCTTCTGCAATAACGGCTCGATTTTGTCAAGAATGTGACAAAATACAGGAAAATAGAACGCAAATGCTACCAAAAACGTTCAATTCTTTTGATAATCGTGCCAAATTAAACGGTTGAGTCCATTTCATTATGCAATTTTACCATTCTTCTGCAATAACGACTCGTTTTTGTCAAGAACGTGACATAATTCAGGAAAATTCATCGCAAATGCTACTAATAATGTTCAATTCTTTTGAAAATCGTGCCAAAATAAACGGTTGAGTCCATTTCATTATACAATTTTACCATTCTTCTGCAATAACGGCACGATTTTGTTAAGAAAGTGACAAAATACAGGAAAATAGAACGCAAATGCTAGCAAAATCGTTCCGTTGTATTGAAAAGCGTGTCAAAATAAACGGCTGAGTCTATTTTATTATACAATTTTACCATTCTTCTGCAATAACGGCACGATTTTTTTAAGAATGTGACAAAATTCAGGAAAATAGAATGCAAATGCTACCAATAACGTTCAATTTTTTTGAAAACCGTCCCAAAATAAACGGTTGAGTCTATTTCATTATACAATATTACCATTCTTCTGCAACAACGGCTCGACTTTGTCAAGAATGTGACAAAATACAGGAAAATAGAACGCAAATGCTAGCAAAATCGTTCAGATGTATTGAAAGCGTGTTAAAATAAACGGCTGAGTCCATTTTATTATACAATTTTACCATTCTTCTGCAATAACGGCACGATTTTGTCAAGAACGTGACAAAATTCAGGAAAATTCATCGCAAATGCTACCAATAACGTTCAATTCCTTTGAAAATCGTGCCAAAATAAACGGTTGAGTCCATTTCATTATACAATTTTACCATTCTTCTGCAATAACGGCACGATTTGGTTAAGAATGTGACAAAATACAGGAAAATAGAACGCAAATGCTACCAATAACGTTCAATTCTTTTGAAAATCGTCCCAAAATAAACGGTTGAGTCTATTTCATAATACAATTTTGCCATTCTTCTGCAATAACGGCTCGATTTTGTCAAGAATGTGACAAAATACAGGAAAATAGAACGCAAATGCTAGCAACATAGTTCAGTTGTATTGAAAAGAGTGTCAAAATATACGGCTGAGTCTACTTTATTATACAATTTTACGATTCTTCTGCAATAACGGCACGATTTTGTTAAGAACGTGACAAAATTCAGGAAAATGCATCGCAAATGCTACCAATAACGTTCAATTCTTTTGAAAATCGTGCCAAATTAAACGGTTGAGTCTATTTCATTATACAATTTTACCATTGTTCTGCAATAACGACTCGATTTTGTCAAAAATCTGACAAAATACAGGAAAATTCAAGGCAAATGCTAGTAATATCCTCAGTTGTATTGAAAGCGTGTCAAAATAAACGACCGAGTCTATTTTATTATACAATTTTACGATTCTTCTGCAATAACGGCTCGACTTTGTCTAGAATGTGACAAAATACAGGAAAATAGAACGCAAATGCTAGCAATAACGTTCAATTCTTTTGAAAATCGTCCCAAAATAAACGGTTGAGTCTATTTCATTATACAATTTTGCCATTCTTCTGCAATAACGGCTCGATTTTGTCAAGAATGTGACAAAATACAGGAAAATAGAACGCAAATGCTAGCAACATAGTTCAGTTGTATTGAAAAGAGTGTCAAAATATACGGCTGAGTCTACTTTATTATACAATTTTACGATTCTTCTGCAATAACGGCACGATTTTGTTAAGAACGTGACAAAATTCAGGAAAATGCATCGCAAATGCTACCAATAACGTTCAATTCTTTTGAAAATCGTGCCAAATTAAACGGTTGAGTCTATTTCATTATACAATTTTACCATTCTTCTGCAATAACGGCTCGACTTTGTCTAGAATGTGACAAAATACAGGAAAATAGAACGCAAATGCTAGCAATATCGTTCAGATGTATTGAAAAGCGTGTCAAAATAAACGGCTGAGTCTATTTTATTATACAATTTTACCATTCTTCTGCAATAACGGCACGATGTTTTTAAGAATGTAACAAAATTCTGGAAAATAGAACGCAAATGCTACCAATAACGTTCAATTCTTTTGAAAATCGTCCCAAAATAAACGGTTGAGTCTATTTCATTATACAATTTTGCCATTCTTCTGCAATAACGGCTCGATTTTGTCAAGAATGTGACAAAATACAGGAAAATAGAACGCAAATGCTACCAATAACGTTCAATTCTTTTGAAAATCGTGCCAAATTAAACGGTTGAGTCTATTTCATTATACAATTTTACCATTCTTCTGCAATAACGGCACGATTTTGTTAAGAACGTGACACAATTCAGGAAAATTCATCGCAAATGCTACCAATAACGTTCAATTCTTTTGAAAATCGTGCCAAATTAAACGGTTGAGTCTATTTCATTATACAATTTTACCATTCTTCTGCAATAACGGCACGATTTTGTTAAGAACGTGACAAAATTCAGGAAAATTCATCGCAAATGCTACCAATAACGTTCAATTCTTTTGAAAATCGTGCCAAATTAAACGGTTGAGTCCATTTCATTATACAATTTTACCATTCTTCTGCAATAACGACTCGTTTTTGTCAAGAACGTGACAAAATACAGGAAAATAGAACGCAAATGCTACCAAAAACGTTCAATTCTTTTGAAAATCGTGCCAAATTAAACGGTTGAGTCCATTTCATTATGCAATTTTACAATTCTTCTGCAATAACGACTCGTTTTTGTCATGAACGTGACAAAATTCAGGAAAATTCATTGCAAATGCTACTAATAATGTTCAATTCTTTTGAAAACCGTCCCAAAATAAACGGTTGAGTCTATTTCATTATACAATATTACCATTCTTCTGCAATAACGGCTCGACTTTGTCAAGAATTTGACAAAATACAGGAAAATAGAAAGCAAATGCTAGCAAAATCGTTCAGATGTATTGAAAGCGTGTTAAAATAAACGGCTGAGTCCATTTTATTATACAATTTTACCATTCTTCTGCAATAACGGCACGATTTTGTCAAGAACGTGACAAAATTCAGGAAAATTCATCGCAAATGCTACCAATAACGTTCAATTCCTTTGAAAATCGTGCCAAAATAAACGGTTGAGTCCATTTCATTATACAATTTTACCATTCTTCTGCAATAGCGGCACGATTTTGTTAAGAATGTGACAAAATACAGGAAAATAAAACGCAAATGCTAGCAAAAACGTTCAATTCTTTTGAAAATCGTGCCAAATTAAACGGTTGAGTCCATTTCATTATGCAATTTTACCATTCTTCTGCAATAACGACTCGTTTTTGTCAAGAACGTGACAAAATTCAGGAAAATTCATCGCAAATGCTACTAATAATGTTCAATTCTTTTGAAAATCGTGCCAAAATAAACGGTTGAGTCCATTTCATTATACAATTTTACCATTCTTCTGCAATAACGGCACGATTTTGTTAAGAAAGTGACAAAATACAGGAAAATAGAACGCAAATGCTAGCAAAATCGTTCAGTTGTATTGAAAAGCGTGTCAAAATAAACGGCTGAGTCTATTTTATTATACAATTTTACCATTCTTCTGCAATAACGGCACGATTTTTTTAAGAATGTGACAAAATTCAGGAAAATAGAATGCAAATGCTACCAATAACGTTCAATTTTTTTGAAAACCGTCCCAAAATAAACGGTTGAGTCTATTTCATTATACAATATTACCATTCTTCTGCAACAACGGCTCGACTTTGTCAAGAATGTGACAAAATACAGGAAAATAGAACGCAAATGCTAGCAAAAACGTTCAGATGTATTGAAAGCGTGTTAAAATAAACGGCTGAGTCCATTTTATTATACAATTTTACCATTCTTCTGCAATAACGGCACGATTTTGTCAAGAACGTGACAAAATTCAGGAAAATTCATCGCAAATGCTACCAATAACGTTCAATTCCTTTGAAAATCGTGCCAAAATAAACGGTTGAGTCCATTTCATTATACAATTTTACCATTCTTCTGCAATAACGGCACGATTTGGTTAAGAATGTGACAAAATACAGGAAAATAGAACGCAAATGCTACCAATAACGTTCAATTCTTTTGAAAATCGTCCCAAAATAAACGGTTGAGTCTATTTCATTTTACAATTTTGCCATTCTTCTGCAATAACGGCTCGATTTTGTCAAGAATGTGACAAAATACAGGAAAATAGAACGCAAATGCTAGCAACATAGTTCAGTTGTATTGAAAAGAGTGTCAAAATATACGGCTGAGTCTACTTTATTATACAATTTTACGATTCTTCTGCAATAACGGCACGATTTTGTTAAGAACGTGACAAAATTCAGGAAAATGCATCGCAAATGCTACCAATAACGTTCAATTCTTTTGAAAATCGTGCCAAATTAAACGGTTGAGTCTATTTCATTATACAATTTTACCATTCTTCTGCAATAACGACTCGATTTTGTCAAAAATCTGACAAAATACAGGAAAATTCAAGGCAAATGCTAGTAATATCCTCAGTTGTATTGAAAGCGTGTCAAAATAAACGACCGAGTCTATTTTATTATACAATTTTACGATTCTTCTGCAATAACGGCTCGACTTTGTCTAGAATGTGACAAAATACAGGAAAATAGAACGCAAATGCTAGCAATAACGTTCAATTCTTTTGAAAATCGTGCCAAATTAAACGGTTGAGTCTATTTCATTATACAATTTTGCCATTCTTCTGCAATAACGGCTCGATTTTGTCAAGAATGTGACAAAATACAGGAAAATAGAACGCAAATGCTAGCAACATAGTTCAGTTGTATTGAAAAGAGTGTCAAAATATACGGCTGAGTCTACTTTATTATACAATTTTACGATTCTTCTGCAATAACGGCACGATTTTGTTAAGAACGTGACAAAATTCAGGAAAATGCATCGCAAATGCTACCAATAACGTTCAATTCTTTTGAAAATCGTGCCAAATTAAACGGTTGAGTCTATTTCATTATACAATTTTACCATTCTTCTGCAATAACGGCTCGACTTTGTCTAGAATGTGACAAAATACAGGAAAATAGAACGCAAATGCTAGCAATATCGTTCAGATGTATTGAAAAGCGTGTCAAAATAAACGGCTGAGTCTATTTTATTATACAATTTTACCATTCTTCTGCAATAACGGCACGATGTTTTTAAGAATGTAACAAAATTCTGGAAAATAGAACGCAAATGCTACCAATAACGTTCAATTCTTTTGAAAATCGTCCCAAAATAAACGGTTGAGTCTATTTCATTATACAATTTTGCCATTCTTCTGCAATAACGGCTCGATTTTGTCAAGAATGTGACAAAATACAGGAAAATAGAACGCAAATGCTAGTAACATAGTTCAGTTGTATTGAAAAGAGTGTCAAAATATACGGCTGAGTCTACTTTATTATACAATTTTACGATTCTTCTGCAATAACGGCACGATTTTGTTAAGAACGTGACAAAATTCAGGAAAATTCATCGCAAATGCTACCAATAACGTTCAATTCTTTTGAAAATCGTGCCAAATTAAACGGTTGAGTCTATTTCATTATACAATTTTACCATTCTTCTGCAATAACGGCACGATTTTGTTAAGAACGTGACACAATTCAGGAAAATTCATCGCAAATGCTACCAATAACGTTCAATTCTTTTGAAAATCGTGCCAAATTAAACGGTTGAGTCTATTTCATTATACAATTTTACCATTCTTCTGCAATAACGGCACGATTTTGTTAAGAACGTGACAAAATTCAGGAAAATTCATCGCAAATGCTACCAATAACGTTCAATTCTTTTGAAAATCGTGCCAAATTAAACGGTTGAGTCCATTTCATTATACAATTTTACCATTCTTCTGCAATAACGACTCGTTTTTGTCAAGAACGTGACAAAATACAGGAAAATAGAACGCAAATGCTACCAAAAACGTTCAATTCTTTTGAAAATCGTGCCAAATTAAACGGTTGAGTCCATTTCATTATGCAATTTTACCATTCTTCTGCAATAACGACTCATTTTTGTCATGAACGTGACAAAATTCAGGAAAATTCATTGCAAATGCTACTAATAATGTTCAATTCTTTTGAAAACCGTCCCAAAATAAACGGTTGAGTCTATTTCATTATACAATATTACCATTCTTCTGCAATAACGGCTCGACTTTGTCAAGAATGTGACAAAATACAGGAAAATAGAACGCAAATGCTAGCAAAATCGTTCAGATGTATTGAAAGCGTGTTAAAATAAACGGCTGAGTCCATTTTATTATACAATTTTACCATTCTTCTGCAATAACGGCACGATTTTGTCAAGAACGTGACAAAATTCAGGAAAATTCATCGCAAATGCTACCAATAACGTTCAATTCCTTTGAAAATCGTGCCAAAATAAACGGTTGAGTCCATTTCATTATACAATTTTACCACTCTTCTGCAATAGCGGCACGATTTTGTTAAGAATGTGACAAAATACAGGAAAATAAAACGCAAATGCTAGCAAAATCGTTCAGTTGTATTGAAAAGAGTGTCAAAATATCCGGCTGAGTCTACTTTATTATACAATTTTACCATTCTTCTGCAATAACGGCACGATGTTTTTAAGAATGTAACAAAATTCTGGAAAATAGAACGCAAATGCTACCAATAACGTTCAATTCTTTTGAAAATCGTCCCAAAATAAACGGTTGAGTCTATTTCATTATACAATTTTGCCATTCTTCTGCAATAACGGCTCGATTTTGTCAAGAATGTGACAAAATACAGGAAAATAGAACGCAAATGCTAGCAACATAGTTCAGTTGTATTGAAAAGAGTGTCAAAATATACGGCTGAGTCTACTTTATTATACAATTTTACGATTCTTCTGCAATAACGGCACGATTTTGTTAAGAACGTGACAAAATTCAGGAAAATTCATCGCAAATGCTACCAATAACGTTCAATTCTTTTGAAAATCGTGCCAAATTAAACGGTTGAGTCTATTTCATTATACAATTTTACCATTCTTCTGCAATAACGGCACGATTTTGTTAAGAACGTGACACAATTCAGGAAAATTCATCGCAAATGCTACCAATAACGTTCAATTCTTTTGAAAATCGTGCCAAATTAAACGGTTGAGTCTATTTCATTATACAATTTTACCATTCTTCTGCAATAACGGCACGATTTTGTTAAGAACGTGACAAAATTCAGGAAAATTCATCGCAAATGCTACCAATAACGTTCAATTCTTTTGAAAATCGTGCCAAATTAAACGGTTGAGTCCATTTCATTATACAATTTTACCATTCTTCTGCAATAACGACTCGTTTTTGTCAAGAACGTGACAAAATACAGGAAAATAGAACGCAAATGCTACCAAAAACGTTCAATTCTTTTGAAAATCGTGCCAAATTAAACGGTTGAGTCCATTTCATTATGCAATTTTACCATTCTTCTGCAATAACGACTCGTTTTTGTCATGAACGTGACAAAATTCAGGAAAATTCATTGCAAATGCTACTAATAATGTTCAATTCTTTTGAAAACCGTCCCAAAATAAACGGTTGAGTCTATTTCATTATACAATATTACCATTCTTCTGCAATAACGGCTCGACTTTGTCAAGAATGTGACAAAATACAGGAAAATAGAACGCAAATGCTAGCAAAATCGTTCAGATGTATTGAAAGCGTGTTAAAATAAACGGCTGAGTCCATTTTATTATACAATTTTACCATTCTTCTGCAATAACGGCACGATTTTGTCAAGAACGTGACAAAATTCAGGAAAATTCATCGCAAATGCTACCAATAACGTTCAATTCCTTTGAAAATCGTGCCAAAATAAACGGTTGAGTCCATTTCATTATACAATTTTACCACTCTTCTGCAATAGCGGCACGATTTTGTTAAGAATGTGACAAAATACAGGAAAATAAAACGCAAATGCTAGCAAAATCGTTCAGTTGTATTGAAAAGAGTGTCAAAATATACGGCTGAGTCTACTTTATTATACAATTTTACGATTCTTCTGCAATAACGGCACGATTTTGTTAAGAATGTGACAAAATTCAGGAAAATAGAACGCAAATGCTACCAATAACGTTCAATTCTTTTGAAAATCGTGCCAAAATAAACGGTTGAGTCCATTTCAATATACAATTTTACCATTCTTCTGCAATAACGGCTCGATTTTGTCAAGAATGTGACAAAATACAGGAAAATAGAACGCAAATGCTAGCAACATCGTTCAGTTGTTTTGAATAGCATGTCAAAATGAACGAGTGAGTATTTCATTATGCAATTTTATCATTCTTCTGCAATAACGACTCGATTTTATCAAAAATGTGACAAAATACAGGAAAATTCAAGGCAAATGCTAGTAATATCGTTCAGATGTATTGAAAGCGTGTCAAAATAAACGGTTGAGTCCATTTCATTATACAATTTTACCATTCTTCTGCAATAACGGCTCGATTTTGTCAAGAATGTGACAAAATACAGGAAAATAGAACGCAAATGCTACCAAAAACGTTCAATTCTTTTGAAAATCGTGCCAAATTAAACGGTTGAGTCCATTTCATTATGCAATTTTACCATTCTTCTGCAATAACGACTCGTTTTTGTCAAGAACGTGACAAAATTCAGGAAAATTCATCGCAAATGCTACTAATAATGTTCAATTCTTTTGAAAATCGTGCCAAAATAAACGGTTGAGTCGATTTCATTATACAATTTTGCCATTCTTCTGCAATAACGGCACGATTTTGTTAAGAAAGTGACAAAATACAGGAAAATAGAACGCAAATGCTAGCAAAATCGTTCAGTTGTATTGAAAAGCGTGTCAAAATAAACGGCTGAGTCCATTTTATTATACAATTTTACCATTCTTCTGCAATAACGGCACGATTTTGTCAAGAACGTGACAAAATTCAGGAAAATTCATCGCAAATGCTACCAATAACGTTCAATTCCTTTGAAAATCGTGCCAAAATAAACGGTTGAGTCCATTTCGTTATACAATTTTACCATTCTTCTGCAATAACGGCACGATATTGTTAAGAATGTGACAAAATACAGGAAAATAGAACGCAAATGCTACCAATAACGTTCAATTCTTTTGAAAATCGTGCCAAAATAAACGGCTGAGTCCATTTAATTATACAATTTTACCATTCTTCTGCAATAACGACTCGATTTTGTCAAAAATGTGACAAAATACAGGAAAATTCAAGGCAAATGCTAGTAATATCCTCAGTTGTATTGAAATCGTGTCAAAATAAACGACCGAGTCTATTTTATTATACAATTTTACGATTCTTCTGCAATAACGGCTCGACTTTGTCTAGAATGTGACAAAATACAGGAAAATTAAACGCAAATGCTAGCAATAACGTTCAATTCTTTTGAAAATCGTCCCAAAATAAACGGTTGAGTCTATTTCATTATACAATTTTGCCATTCTTCTGCAATAACGGCTCGATTTTGTCAAGAATGTGACAAAATACAGGAAAATAGAACGCAAATGCTAGCAACATAGTTCAGTTGTATTGAAAAGAGTGTCAAAATATACGGCTGAGTCTACTTTATTATACAATTTTACGATTCTTCTGCAATAACGGCACGATTTTGTTAAGAACGTGACAAAGTTCAGGAAAATAGAATGCAAATGCTACCAATAACGTTCAATTCTTTTGAAAACCGTCCCAAAATAAACGGTTGAGTCTATTTCATTATACAATATTACCATTCTTCTGCAATAACGGCTCGACTTTGTCAAGAATGTGACAAAATACAGGAAAATAGAACGCAAATGCTAGCAAAATCGTTCAGATGTATTGAAAGCGTGTTAAAATAAACGGCTGAGTCATTTTTATTATACAATTTTACCATTCTTCTGCAAAAACGGCACGATTTTGTCAAGAACGTGACAAAATTCAGGAAAATTCATCGCAAATGCTACCAATAACGTTCAATTCCTTTGAAAATCGTGCCAAAATAAACGGTTGAGTCCATTTCGTTATACAATTTTACCATTCTTCTGCAATAACGGCACGATTTTGTTAAGAATGTGACAAAATACAGGAAAATATAACGCAAATGCTACCAATAACGTTCAATTCTTTTGAAAATCGTGCCAAAATAAACGGCTGAGTCCATTTAATTATACAATTTTACCATTCTTCTGCAATAACGACTCGATTTTGTCAAAAATGTGACAAAATACAGGAAAATTCAAGGCAAATGCTAGAAATATCCTCAGTTGTATTGAAAGCGTGTCAAAATAAACGACCGAGTCTATTTTATTATACAATTTTACGATTCTTCTGCAATAACGGCTCGACTTTGTCTAGAATGTGACAAAATACAGGAAAATAGAACGCAAATGCTAGCAAAATCGTTCAGATGTATTGAAAGCGTGTTAAAATAAACGGCTGAGTCCATTTTATTATACAATTTTACCATTCTTCTGCAATAACGGCACGATTTTGTCAAGAACGTGACAAAATTCAGGAAAATTCATCGCAAATGCTACCAATAACGTTCAATTCCTTTGAAAATCGTGCCAAAATAAACGGTTGAGTCCATTTCATTATACAATTTTACCACTCTTCTGCAATAGCGGCACGATTTTGTTAAGAATGTGACAAAATACAGGAAAATAAAACGCAAATGCTAGCAAAATCGTTCAGTTGTATTGAAAAGAGTGTCAAAATATACGGCTGAGTCTACTTTATTATACAATTTTACGATTCTTCTGCAATAACGGCACGATTTTGTTAAGAATGTGACAAAATTCAGGAAAATAGAACGCAAATGCTACCAATAACGTTCAATTCTTTTGAAAATCGTGCCAAAATAAACGGTTGAGTCCATTTCAATATACAATTTTACCATTCTTCTGCAATAACGGCTCGATTTTGTCAAGAATGTGACAAAATACAGGAAAATAGAACGCAAATGCTAGCAACATCGTTCAGTTGTTTTGAATAGCATGTCAAAATGAACGAGTGAGTATTTCATTATGCAATTTTATCATTCTTCTGCAATAACGACTCGATTTTATCAAAAATGTGACAAAATACAGGAAAATTCAAGGCAAATGCTAGTAATATCGTTCAGATGTATTGAAAGCGTGTCAAAATAAACGGTTGAGTCCATTTCATTATACAATTTTACCATTCTTCTGCAATAACGGCTCGATTTTGTCAAGAATGTGACAAAATACAGGAAAATAGAACGCAAATGCTACCAAAAACGTTCAATTCTTTTGAAAATCGTGCCAAATTAAACGGTTGAGTCCATTTCATTATGCAATTTTACCATTCTTCTGCAATAACGACTCGTTTTTGTCAAGAACGTGACAAAATTCAGGAAAATTCATCGCAAATGCTACTAATAATGTTCAATTCTTTTGAAAATCGTGCCAAAATAAACGGTTGAGTCCATTTCATTATACAATTTTGCCATTCTTCTGCAATAACGGCACGATTTTGTTAAGAAAGTGACAAAATACAGGAAAATAGAACGCAAATGCTAGCAAAATCGTTCAGTTGTATTGAAAAGCGTGTCAAAATAAACGGCTGAGTCTATTTTATTATACAATTTTACCATTCTTCTGCAATAACGGCACGATTTTTTTAAGAATGTGACAAAATTCAGGAAAATAGAATGCAAATGCTACCAATAACGTTCAATTCTTTTGAAAACCGTCCCAAAATAAACGGTTGAGTCTATTTCATTATACAATATTACCATTCTTCTGCAATAACGGCTCGACTTTGTCAAGAATGTGACAAAATACAGGAAAATAGAACGCAAATGCTAGCAAAATCGTTCAGATGTATTGAAAGCGTGTTAAAATAAACGGCTGAGTCCATTTCATTATACAATTTTACCATTCTTCTGCAATAACGGCACGATTTTGTCAAGAACGTGACAAAATTCAGGAAAATTCATCGCAAATGCTACCAATAACGTTCAATTCTTTTGAAAATCGTGCCAAAATAAACGGCTGAGTCCATTTAATTATACAATTTTACCATTCTTCTGCAATAACGACTCGATTTTGTCAAAAATGTGACAAAATACAGGAAAATTCAAGGCAAATGCTAGTAATATCCTCAGTTGTATTGAAAGCGTGTCAAAATAAACGACCGAGTCTATTTTATTATACAATTTTACGATTCTTCTGCAATAACGGCTCGACTTTGTCTAGAATGTGACAAAATACAGGAAAATAGAACGCAAATGCTAGCAATAACGTTCAATTCTTTTGAAAATCGTCCCAAAATAAACGGTTGAGTCTATTTCATTATACAATTTTGCCATTCTTCTGCAATAACGGCTCGATTTTGTCAAGAATGTGACAAAATACAGGAAAATAGAACGCAAATGCTAGCAACATAGTTCAGTTGTATTGAAAAGAGTGTCAAAATATACGGCTGAGTCTACTTTATTATACAATTTTACGATTCTTCTGCAATAACGGCACGATTTTGTTAAGAACGTGACAAAATTCAGGAAAATTCATCGCAAATGCTACCAATAACGTTCAATTCTTTTGAAAATCGTGCCAAATTAAACGGTTGAGTCTATTTCATTATACAATTTTACCATTCTTCTGCAATAACGTCTCGACTTTGTCTAGAATGTGACAAAATACAGGAAAATAGAACGCAAATGCTAGCAACATAGTTCAGTTGTATTGAAAAGAGTGTCAAAATATACGGCTGAGTCTACTTTATAATACAATTTTACGATTCTTCTGCAATAACGGCACGATTTTGTTAAGAACGTGACAAAATTCAGGAAAATTCATCGCAAATGCTACCAATAACGTTCAATTCTTTTGAAAATCGTGCCAAATTAAACGGTTGAGTCTATTTCATTATACAATTTTACCATTCTTCTGCAATAACGGCACGATTTTGTTAAGAACGTGACAAAATTCAGGAAAATTCATCGCAAATGCTACCAATAACGTTCAATTCTTTTGAAAATCGTGCCAAATTAAACGGTTGAGTCCATTTCATTATACAATTTTACCATTCTTCTGCAATAACGACTCGTTTTTGTCAAGAACGTGACAAAATTCAGGAAAATTCATCGCAAATGCTACTAATAATGATCAATTCTTTTGAAAATCGTGCCAAAATGAACGGTTGAGTCTATTTCATTATACAATTTTACCATTCTTCCGCAATAACGGCTCGATTTTGTCAAGAATGTGACAAAATACAGGAAAATAGAACGCAAATGCTAGCAATATCGTTCTGTTCTTTTGAAAAGCATGTCAAAATAAGCGACTGAGTCAATTTCATTATACAATTTTACCATTCTTCTGCAATAACGACTCGATTTTGTCAAAATGTGACAAAATAAAGGAAAATTCAACGCAAATGCTAGCAATATCATTCAGATGTATTGAAAGCGTGTCAAAATAAACGGCTGTCTATTTTATTATACAATTTTACCATTCATCTGCAATAACGGTACGATTTTGTTAAGAATGTGACAAAATACAGGAAAATAGAACGCAAATGCTAGCAAAATCGTTCAGTTGTATTGAAAAGCGTGTCAAAATGAATGACTGAGTCTATTTTATTATACAATTTTATCATTCAGATGTATTGAAAGCGTGTCAAAATAAACGGCTGTCTATTTTATTATACAATTTTACCATTCTTCTGCAATAAAGACCCGATTTTGTCAAAAATATGACACAATACAGGAAAATTCAAGGCAAATGCTAGTAATATCGTTCAGATGTATTGAAAGCGTGTCAAAATAAACGGCTGAGTCCATTTCATGATACAATTTTACCATTCTTCTGCAATAACGGCTCGATTTTGTCAAGAATGTGACAAAATACAGGAAAATAGAATGCAAATGCTAGCAAAATCGTTCAGTTGTATTGAAAAGAGTGTCAAAATATACGGCTGAGTCTACTTTATTATACAATTTTACGATTCTTCTGCAATAACGGCACGATTTTGTTAAGAATGTGACAAAATTCAGGAAAATAGAACGCAAATGCTACCAATAACGTTCAATTCTTTTGAAAATCGTGCCAAAATAAACGGTTGAGTCCATTTCAATATACAATTTTACCATTCTTCTGCAATAACGGCTCGATTTTGTCAAGAATGTGACAAAATACAGGAAAATAGAACGCAAATGCTAGCAACATCGTTCAGTTGTTTTGAATAGCATGTCAAAATGAACGAGTGAGTATTTCATTATGCAATTTTATCATTCTTCTGCAATAACGACTCGATTTTATCAAAAATGTGACAAAATACAGGAAAATTCAAGGCAAATGCTAGTAATATCGTTCAAATGTATTGAAAACGTGTCAAAATAAACGGTTGAGTCCATTTCATTATACAATTTTACCATTCTTCTGCAATAACGGCTGGATTTTGTCAAGAATGTGACAAAATACAGGAAAATAGAACGCAAATGCTAGCAAAATCGTTCAGTTGTATTGAAAAGCGTGTCAAAATATACGGCTGAGTACTTTATTATACAATTTTACCATTCTTCTGCAATAACGGCTCGATTTTGTTAAGAACGTGACAAAATTCAGGAAAATTCATCGGAAATGCTACCAATAACGTTCAATTCTTTTGAAAATCGTGCCAAATTAAACGGTTGAGTCCATTTCATTATACAATTTTACCATTCTTCTGCAATAACGACTCGTTTTTGTCAAGAACGTGACAAAATTCAGGAAAATTCATCGCAAATGCTACTAATAATGATCAATTCTTTTGAAAATCGTGCCAAAATGAACGGTTGAGTCTATTTCATTATACAATTTTACCATTCTTCCGCAATAACGGCTCGATTTTGTCAAGAATGTGACAAAATACAGGAAAATAGAACGCAAATGCTAGCAATATCGTTCTGTTCTTTTGAAAAGCATGTCAAAATAAGCGACTGAGTCAATTTCATTATACAATTTTACCATTATTCTGCAATAACGACTCGATTTTGTCAAAATGTGACAAAATAAAGGAAAATTCAACGCAAATGCTAGCAATATCATTCAGATGTATTGAAAGCGTGTCAAAATAAACGGCTGTCTATTTTATTATACAATTTTACCATTCATCTGCAATAACGGCTGGATTTTGTCAAGAATGTGACAAAATACAGGAAAATAGAACGCAAATGCTAGCAAAATCGTTCAGTTGTATTGAAAAGCGTGTCAAAATATACGGCTGAGTACTTTATTATACAATTTTACCATTCTTCTGCAATAACGGCTCGATTTTGTCAAGAATGTGACAAAATACAGGAAAATAGAACGCAAATGCTAGCAACATCGTTCAGTTGTTTTGAATAGCATGTCAAAATGAACGAGTGAGTTTTTCATTATGCAATTTTATCATTCTTCTGCAATAACGACTCGGTTTTATCAAAAATGTGACAAAATACAGGAAAATTCAAGGCAAATGCTAGTAATATCGTTCAGATGTATTGAAAGCGTGTCAAAATAAACGGTTGAGTCCATTTCATTATACAATTTTACCATTCTTCTGCAATAACGGCTCGATTTTGTCAAGAATGTGACAAAATACAGGAAAATAGAACGCAAATGCTACCAAAAACGTTCAATTCTTTTGAAAATCGTGCCAAATTAAACGGTTGAGTCCATTTCATTATGCAATTTTACCATTCTTCTGCAATAACGACTCGTTTTTGTCAAGAACGTGACAAAATTCAGGAAAATTCATTGCAAATGCTACTAATAATGTTCAATTCTTTTAAAAATCGTGCCAAAATAAACGGTTGAGTCCATTTCATTATACAATTTTACCATTCTTCTGCAATAACGGCACGATTTTGTTAAGAAAGTGACAAAATACAGGAAAATAGAACGCAAATGCTAGCAAAATCGTTCAGTTGTATTGAAAAGCGTGTCAAAATAAACGGCTGAGTCCATTTTATTATACAATTTTACCATTCTTCTGCAATAACGGCACGATTTTGTCAAGAACGTGACAAAATTCAGGAAAATTCATCGCAAATGCTACCAATAACGTTCAATTCCTTTGAAAATCGTGCCAAAATAAACGGTTGAGTCCATTTCATTATACAATTTTACCATTCTTCTGCAATAACGGCACGATTTTGTTAAGAATGTGACAAAATACAGGAAAATAAAACGCAAATGCTAGCAAAATCGTTCAGTTGTATTGAAAAGAGTGTCAAAATATACGGCTGAGTCTACTTTATTATACAATTTTACGATTCTTCTGCAATAACGGCACGATTTTGTTAAGAATGTGACAAAATTCAGGAAAATAGAACGCAAATGCTACCTATAACGTTCAATTCTTTTGAAAATCGTGCCAAAATAAACGGTTGAGTCCATTTCAATATACAATTTTACCATTCTTCTGCAATGACTGCTCGATTTTGTCAAGAATGTGACAAAATACAGGAAAATAGAACGCAAATGCTAGCAACATCGTTCAGTTGTTTTGAATAGCATGTCAAAATGAACGAGTGAGTATTTCATTATGCAATTTTATCATTCTTCTGCAATAACGACTCGATTTTATCAAAAATGTGACAAAATACAGGAAAATTCAAGGCAAATGCTAGTAATATCGTTCAGATGTATTGAAAGCGTGTCAAAATAAACGGTTGAGTCCATTTCATTATACAATTTTACCATTGTTCTGCAATGACTGCTCGATTTTGTCAAGTATGTGACAAAATACAGGAAAATAGAACGCAAATGCTAGCAACATCGTTCAGTTGTTTTGAATAGCATGTCAAAATGAACGAGTGAGTATTTCATTATGCAATTTTATCATTCTTCTGCAATAACGACTCGATTTTATCAAAAATGTGACAAAATACAGGAAAATTCAAGGCAAATGCTAGTAATATCGTTCAGATGTATAGAAAGCGTGTCAAAATAAACGGTTGAGTCCATTTCATTATACAATTTTACCATTCTTCTGCAATAACGGCTCGATTTTGTCAAGAATGTGACAAAATACAGGAAAATAGAACGCAAATGCTACCAAAAACGTTCAATTCTTTTGAAAATCGTGCCAAATTAAACGGTTGAGTCCATTTCATTATGCAATTTTACCATTCTTCTGCAATAACGACTCGTTTTTGTCAAGAACGTGACAAAATTCAGGAAAATTCATCGCAAATGCTACTAATAATGTTCAATTCTTCTGAAAATCGTGCCAAAATAAACGGTTGAGTCCATTTCATTATACAATTTTACCATTCTTCTGCAATAACGGCACGATTTTGTTAAGAAAGTGACAAAATACAGGAAAATAGAACGCAAATGCTAGCAAAATCGTTCAGTTGTATTGAAAAGCGTGTCAAAATAAACGGCTGAGTCTATTTTATTATACAATTTTACCATTCTTCTGCAATAACGGCACGATTTTTTTAAGAATGTGACAAAATTCAGGAAAATAGAATGCAAATGCTACCAATAACGTTCAATTCTTTTGAAAACCGTCCCAAAATAAACGGTTGAGTCTATTTTATTATACAATTTTACCATTCTTCTGCAATAACGGCACGATTTTGTCAAGAACGTGACAAAATTCAGGAAAATTCATCGCAAATGCTACCAATAACGTTCAATTCCTTTGAAAATCGTGCCAAAATAAACGGTTGAGTCCATTTCATTATACAATTTTACCATTCTTCTGCAATAACGGCACGATTTTGTTAAGAATGTGACAAAATACAGGAAAATAAAACGCAAATGCTAGCAAAATTGTTCAGTTGTATTGAAAAGAGTGTCAAAATATACGGCTGAGTCTACTTTATTATACAATTTTACGATTCTTCTGCAAGAACGGCACGATTTTGTTAAGAAGGTGACAAAATTCAGGAAAATAGAACGCAAATGCTACCAATAACGTTCAATTCTTTTGAAAATCGTGCCAAAATAAACGGTTGAGTCCATTTCAATATACAATTTTACCATTCTTCTGCAATGACTGCTCGATTTTGTCAAGAATGTGACAAAATACAGGAAAATAGAACGCAAATGCTAGCAACATCGTTCAGTTGTTTTGAATAGCATGTCAAAATGAACGAGTGAGTATTTCATTATGCAATTTTATCATTCTTCTGCAATAACGACTCGATTTTATCAAAAATGTGACAAAATACAGGAAAATTCAAGGCAAATGCTAGTAATATCGTTCAGATGTATTGAAAGCGTGTCAAAATAAACGGTTGAGTCCATTTCATTATACAATTTTACCATTCTTCTGCAATAGCGGCTCGATTTTGTCAAGAATGTGACAAAATACAGGAAAATAGAACGCAAATGCTAGCAACATCGTTCAGTTGTTTTGAATAGCATGTCAAAATGAACGAGTGAGTATTTCATTATGCAATTTTATCATTCTTCTGCAATAACGACTCGATTTTATCAAAAATGTGACAAAATACAGGAAAATTCAAGGCAAATGCTAGTAATATCGTTCAGATGTATTGAAAGCGTGTCAAAATAAACGGTTGAGTCCATTTCATTATACAATTTTACCATTCTTCTGCAATAACGGCACGATTTTGTCAAGAACGTGACAAAATTCAGGAAAATTCATCGCAAATGCTACCAATAACGTTCAATTCCTTTGAAAATCGTGCCAAAATAAACGGTTGAGTCCATTTCATTATACAATTTTACCATTCTTCTGCAATAACGGCACGATTTTGTTAAGAATGTGACAAAATACAGGAAAATAAAACGCAAATGCTAGCAAAATCGTTCAGTTGTATTGAAAAGAGTGTCAAAATATACGGCTGAGTCTACTTTATTATACAATTTTACGATTCTTCTGCAATAACGGCACGATTTTGTTAAGAATGTGACAAAATTCAGGAAAATAGAACGCAAATGCTACCTATAACGTTCAATTCTTTTGAAAATCGTGCCAAAATAAACGGTTGAGTCCATTTCAATATACAATTTTACCATTCTTCTGCAATGACTGCTCGATTTTGTCAAGAATGTGACAAAATACAGGAAAATAGAACGCAAATGCTAGCAACATCGTTCAGTTGTTTTGAATAGCATGTCAAAATGAACGAGTGAGTATTTCATTATGCAATTTTATCATTCTTCTGCAATAACGACTCGATTTTATCAAAAATGTGACAAAATACAGGAAAATTCAAGGCAAATGCTAGTAATATCGTTCAGATGTATTGAAAGCGTGTCAAAATAAACGGTTGAGTCCATTTCATTATACAATTTTACCATTGTTCTGCAATGACTGCTCGATTTTGTCAAGTATGTGACAAAATACAGGAAAATAGAACGCAAATGCTAGCAACATCGTTCAGTTGTTTTGAATAGCATGTCAAAATGAACGAGTGAGTATTTCATTATGCAATTTTATCATTCTTCTGCAATAACGACTCGATTTTATCAAAAATGTGACAAAATACAGGAAAATTCAAGGCAAATGCTAGTAATATCGTTCAGATGTATTGAAAGCGTGTCAAAATAAACGGTTGAGTCCATTTCATTATACAATTTTACCATTCTTCTGCAATAACGGCTCGATTTTGTCAAGAATGTGACAAAATACAGGAAAATAGAACGCAAATGCTACCAAAAACGTTCAATTCTTTTGAAAATCGTGCCAAATTAAACGGTTGAGTCCATTTCATTATGCAATTTTACCATTCTTCTGCAATAACGACTCGTTTTTGTCAAGAACGTGACAAAATTCAGGAAAATTCATCGCAAATGCTACTAATAATGTTCAATTCTTCTGAAAATCGTGCCAAAATAAACGGTTGAGTCCATTTCATTATACAATTTTACCATTCTTCTGCAATAACGGCACGATTTTGTTAAGAAAGTGACAAAATACAGGAAAATAGAACGCAAATGCTAGCAAAATCGTTCAGTTGTATTGAAAAGCGTGTCAAAATAAACGGCTGAGTCTATTTTATTATACAATTTTACCATTCTTCTGCAATAACGGCACGATTTTTTTAAGAATGTGACAAAATTCAGGAAAATAGAATGCAAATGCTACCAATAACGTTCAATTCTTTTGAAAACCGTCCCAAAATAAACGGTTGAGTCTATTTTATTATACAATTTTACCATTCTTCTGCAATAACGGCACGATTTTGTCAAGAACGTGACAAAATTCAGGAAAATTCATCGCAAATGCTACCAATAACGTTCAATTCCTTTGAAAATCGTGCCAAAATAAACGGTTGAGTCCATTTCATTATACAATTTTACCATTCTTCTGCAATAACGGCACGATTTTGTTAAGAATGTGACAAAATACAGGAAAATAAAACGCAAATGCTAGCAAAATTGTTCAGTTGTATTGAAAAGAGTGTCAAAATATACGGCTGAGTCTACTTTATTATACAATTTTACGATTCTTCTGCAAGAACGGCACGATTTTGTTAAGAAGGTGACAAAATTCAGGAAAATAGAACGCAAATGCTACCAATAACGTTCAATTCTTTTGAAAATCGTGCCAAAATAAACGGTTGAGTCCATTTCAATATACAATTTTACCATTCTTCTGCAATGACTGCTCGATTTTGCCAAGAATGTGACAAAATACAGGAAAATAGAACGCAAATGCTAGCAACATCGTTCAGTTGTTTTGAATAGCATGTCAAAATGAACGAGTGAGTATTTCATTATGCAATTTTATCATTCTTCTGCAATAACGACTCGATTTTATCAAAAATGTGACAAAATACAGGAAAATTCAAGGCAAATGCTAGTAATATCGTTCAGATGTATTGAAAGCGTGTCAAAATAAACGGTTGAGTCCATTTCATTATACAATTTTACCATTCTTCTGCAATAGCGGCTCGATTTTGTCAAGAATGTGACAAAATACAGGAAAATAGAACGCAAATGCTACCAAAAACGTTCAATTCTTTTGAATATCGTGCCAAATTAAACGGTTGAGTCCATTTCATTATGCAATTTTACCATTCTTCTGCAATAACGACTCGTTTTTGTCAAGAACGTGACAAAATTCAGGAAAATTCATCGCAAATGCTACTAATAATGTTCAATTCTTTTGAAAATCGTGCCAAAATAAACGGTTGAGTCCATTTCATTATACAATTTTACCATTCTTCAGCAATAACGGCACGATTTTGTTAAGAAAGTGACAAAATACAGGAAAATAGAATGCAAATGCTACCAATAACGTTCAATTCTTTTGAAAACCGTCCCAAAATAAACGGTTGAGTCTATTTCATTATACAATATTACCATTCTTCTGCAATAACGGCTCGACTTTGTCAAGAATGTGACAAAATACAGGAAAATAGAACGCAAATGCTAGCAAAATCGTTCAGATGTATTGAAAGCGTGTTAAAATAAACGGCTGAGTCCATTTTATTATACAATTTTACCATTCTTCTGCAATAACGGCACGATTTTGTCAAGAACGTGACAAAATTCAGGAAAATTCATCGCAAATGCTACCAATAACGTTCAGTTCCTTTGAAAATCGTGCCAAAATAAACGGTTGAGTCCATTTCATTATACAATTTTACCATTCTTCTGCAATAACGGCACGATTTGGTTAAGAATGTGACAAAATACAGGAAAATAGAACGCAAATGCTACCAATAACGTTCAATTCTTTTGAAAATCGTCCCAAAATAAACGGTTGAGTCTATTTCATTATACAATTTTGCCATTCTTCTGCAATAACGGCTCGATTTTGTCAAGAATGTGACAAAATACAGGAAAATAGAACGCAAATGCTAGCAACATAGTTCAGTTGTATTGAAAAGAGTGTCAAAATATACGGCTGAGTCTACTTTATTATACAATTTTACGATTCTTCTGCAATAACGGCACGATTTTGTTAAGAACGTGACAAAATTCAGGAAAATGCATCGCAAATGCTACCAATAACGTTCAATTCTTTTGAAAATCGTGCCAAATTAAACGGTTGAGTCTATTTCATTATACAATTTTACCATTCTTCTGCAATAACGACTCGATTTTGTCAAAAATCTGACAAAATACAGGAAAATTCAAGGCAAATGCTAGTAATATCCTCAGTTGTATTGAAAGCGTGTCAAAATAAACGACCGAGTCTATTTTATTATACAATTTTACGATTCTTCAGCAATAACGGCTCGACTTTGTCTAGAATGTGACAAAATACAGGAAAATAGAACGCAAATGCTAGCAATAACGTTCAATTCTTTTGAAAATCGTCCCAAAATAAACGGTTGAGTCTATTTCATTATACAATTTTGCCATTCTTCTGCAATAACGGCTCGATTTTGTCAAGAATGTGACAAAATACAGGAAAATAGAACGCAAATGCTAGCAACATAGTTCAGTTGTATTGAAAAGAGTGTCAAAATATACGGCTGAGTCTACTTTATTATACAATTTTACGATTCTTCTGCAATAACGGCACGATTTTGTTAAGAACGTGACAAAATTCAGGAAAATGCATCGCAAATGCTACCAATAACGTTCAATTCTTTTGAAAATCGTGCCAAATTAAACGGTTGAGTCTATTTCATTATACAATTTTACCATTCTTCTGCAATAACGGCTCGACTTTGTCTAGAATGTGACAAAATACAGGAAAATAGAACGCAAATGCTAGCAATATCGTTCAGATGTATTGAAAAGCGTGTCACAATAAACGGCTGAGTCTATTTTATTATACAATTTTACCATTCTTCTGCAATAACGGCACGATGTTTTTAAGAATGTAACAAAATTCTGGAAAATAGAACGCAAATGCTACCAATAACGTTCAATTCTTTTGAAAATCGTCCCAAAATAAACGGTTGAGTCTATTTCATTATACAATTTTGCCATTCTTCTGCAATAACGGCTCGATTTTGTCAAGAATGTGACAAAATACAGGAAAATAGAACGCAAATGCTAGCAACATAGTTCAGTTGTATTGAAAAGAGTGTCAAAATATACGGCTGAGTCTACTTTATTATACAATTTTACGATTCTTCTGCAATAACGGCACGATTTTGTTAAGAACGAGACAAAATTCAGGAAAATTCATCGCAAATGCTACCAATAACGTTCAATTCTTTTGAAAATCGTGCCAAATTAAACGGTTGAGTCTATTTCATTATACAATTTTACCATTCTTCTGCAATAACGGCACGATTTTGTTAAGAACGTGACACAATTCAGGAAAATTCATCGCAAATGCTACCAATAACGTTCAATTCTTTTGAAAATCGTGCCAAATTAAACGGTTGAGTCTATTTCATTATACAATTTTACCATTCTTCTGCAATAACGGCACGATTTTGTTAAGAATGTGACAAAATACAGGAAAATAAAACGCAAATGCTAGCAAAATTGTTCAGTTGTATTGAAAAGAGTGTCAAAATATACGGCTGAGTCTACTTTATTATACAATTTTACGATTCTTCTGCAAGAACGGCACGATTTTGTTAAGAAGGTGACAAAATTCAGGAAAATAGAACGCAAATGCTACCAATAACGTTCAATTCTTTTGAAAATCGTGCCAAAATAAACGGTTGAGTCCATTTCAATATACAATTTTACCATTCTTCTGCAATGACTGCTCGATTTTGTCAAGAATGTGACAAAATACAGGAAAATAGAACGCAAATGCTAGCAACATCGTTCAGTTGTTTTGAATAGCATGTCAAAATGAACGAGTGAGTATTTCATTATGCAATTTTATCATTCTTCTGCAATAACGACTCGATTTTATCAAAAATGTGACAAAATACAGGAAAATTCAAGGCAAATGCTAGTAATATCGTTCAGATGTATTGAAAGCGTGTCAAAATAAACGGTTGAGTCCATTTCATTATACAATTTTACCATTCTTCTGCAATAGCGGCTCGATTTTGTCAAGAATGTGACAAAATACAGGAAAATAGAACGCAAATGCTACCAAAAACGTTCAATTCTTTTGAAAATCGTGCCAAATTAAACGGTTGAGTCCATTTCATTATGCAATTTTACCATTCTTCTGCAATAACGACTCGTTTTTGTCAAGAACGTGACAAAATTCAGGAAAATTCATCGCAAATGCTACTAATAATGTTCAATTCTTTTGAAAATCGTGCCAAAATAAACGGTTGAGTCCATTTCATTATACAATTTTACCATTCTTCTGCAATAACGGCACGATTTTGTTAAGAAAGTGACAAAATACAGGAAAATAGAACGCAAATGCTAGCAAAATCGTTCAGTTGTATTGAAAAGCGTGTCAAAATAAACGGCTGAGTCTATTTCATTATACAATTTTACCATTCTTCTGCAATAACGGCACGATTTTTTTAAGAATGTGACAAAATTCAGGAAAATAGAATGCAAATGCTACCAATAACGTTCAATTCTTTTGAAAACCGTCCCAAAATAAACGGTTGAGTCTATTTCATTATACAATATTACCATTCTTCTGCAATAACGGCTCGACTTTGTCAAGAATGTGACAAAATACAGGAAAATAGAACGCAAATGCTAGCAAAATCGTTCAGATGTATTGAAAGCGTGTTAAAATAAACGGCTGAGTCCATTTTATTATACAATTTTACCATTCTTCTGCAATAACGGCACGATTTTGTCAAGAACGTGACAAAATTCAGGAAAATTCATCGCAAATGCTACCAATAACGTTCAGTTCCTTTGAAAATCGTGCCAAAATAAACGGTTGAGTCCATTTCATTATACAATTTTACCATTCTTCTGCAATAACGGCACGATTTGGTTAAGAATGTGACAAAATACAGGAAAATAGAACGCAAATGCTACCAATAACGTTCAATTCTTTTGAAAATCGTCCCAAAATAAACGGTTGAGTCTATTTCATTATACAATTTTGCCATTCTTCTGCAATAACGGCTCGATTTTGTCAAGAATGTGACAAAATACAGGAAAATAGAACGCAAATGCTAGCAACATAGTTCAGTTGTATTGAAAAGAGTGTCAAAATATACGGCTGAGTCTACTTTATTATACAATTTTACGATTCTTCTGCAATAACGGCACGATTTTGTTAAGAACGTGACAAAATTCAGGAAAATGCATCGCAAATGCTACCAATAACGTTCAATTCTTTTGAAAATCGTGCCAAATTAAACGGTTGAGTCTATTTCATTATACAATTTTACCATTCTTCTGCAATAACGACTCGATTTTGTCAAAAATCTGACAAAATACAGGAAAATTCAAGGCAAATGCTAGTAATATCCTCAGTTGTATTGAAAGCGTGTCAAAATAAACGACCGAGTCTATTTTATTATACAATTTTACGATTCTTCAGCAATAACGGCTCGACTTTGTCTAGAATGTGACAAAATACAGGAAAATAGAACGCAAATGCTAGCAATAACGTTCAATTCTTTTGAAAATCGTCCCAAAATAAACGGTTGAGTCTATTTCATTAAACAATTTTGCCATTCTTCTGCAATAACGGCTCGATTTTGTCATGAATGTGACAAAATACAGGAAAATAGAACGCAAATGCTAGCAACATAGTTCAGTTGTATTGAAAAGAGTGTCAAAATATACGGCTGAGTCTACTTTATTATACAATTTTACGATTCTTCTGCAATAACGGCACGATTTTGTTAAGAACGTGACAAAATTCAGGAAAATGCATCGCAAATGCTACCAATAACGTTCAATTCTTTTGAAAATCGTGCCAAATTAAACGGTTGAGTCTATTTCATTATACAATTTTACCATTCTTCTGCAATAACGGCTCGACTTTGTCTAGAATGTGACAAAATACAGGAAAATAGAACGCAAATGCTAGCAATATCGTTCAGATGTATTGAAAAGCGTGTCACAATAAACGGCTGAGTCTATTTTATTATACAATTTTACCATTCTTCTGCAATAACGGCACGATGTTTTTAAGAATGTAACAAAATTCTGGAAAATAGAACGCAAATGCTACCAATAACGTTCAATTCTTTTGAAAATCGTCCCAAAATAAACGGTTGAGTCTATTTCATTATACAATTTTGCCATTCTTCTGCAATAACGGCTCGATTTTGTCAAGAATGTGACAAAATACAGGAAAATAGAACGCAAATGCTAGCAACATAGTTCAGTTGTATTGAAAAGAGTGTCAAAATATACGGCTGAGTCTACTTTATTATACAATTTTACGATTCTTCTGCAATAACGGCACGATTTTGTTAAGAACGAGACAAAATTCAGGAAAATTCATCGCAAATGCTACCAATAACGTTCAATTCTTTTGAAAATCGTGCCAAATTAAACGGTTGAGTCTATTTCATTATACAATTTTACCATTCTTCTGCAATAACGGCACGATTTTGTTAAGAACGTGACACAATTCAGGAAAATTCATCGCAAATGCTACCAATAACGTTCAATTCTTTTGAAAATCGTGCCAAATTAAACGGTTGAGTCTATTTCATTATACAATTTTACCATTCTTCTGCAATAACGGCACGATTTTGTTAAGAACGTGACAAAATTCAGGAAAATTCATTGCAAATGCTACCAATAACGTTCAATTCTTTTGAAAATCGTGCCAAATTAAACGGTTGAGTCCATTTCATTATACAATTTTACCATTCTTCTGCAATAACGACTCGTTTTTGTCAAGAACGTGACAAAATACAGGAAAATAGAACGCAAATGCTAGCAATATCGTTCAGATGTATTGAAAAGCGTGTCACAATAAACGGCTGAGTCTATTTTATTATACAATTTTACCATTCTTCTGCAATAACGGCACGATGTTTTTAAGAATGTAACAAAATTCTGGAAAATAGAACGCAAATGCTACCAATAACGTTCAATTCTTTTGAAAATCGTCCCAAAATAAACGGTTGAGTCTATTTCATTATACAATTTTGCCATTCTTCTGCAATAACGGCTCGATTTTGTCAAGAATGTGACAAAATACAGGAAAATAGAACGCAAATGCTAGCAAAATCGTTCAGATGTATTGAAAGCGTGTTAAAATAAACGGCTGAGTCCATTTTATTATACAATTTTACCATTCTTCTGCAATAACGGCACGATTTTGTCAAGAACGTGACAAAATTCAGGAAAATTCATCGCAAATGCTACCAATAACGTTCAATTCCTTTGAAAATCGTGCCAAAATAAACGGTTGAGTCCATTTCATTATACAATTTTACCATTCTTCTGCAATAGCGGCACGATTTTGTTAAGAATGTGACAAAATACAGGAAAATAAAACGCAAATGCTAGCAAAATCGTTCAGTTGTATTGAAAAGAGTGTCAAAATATACGGCTGAGTCTACTTTATTATACAATTTTACGATTCTTCTGCAATAACGGCACGATTTTGTTAAGAATGTGACAAAATTCAGGAAAATAGAACGCAAATGCTACCAATAACGTTCAATTCTTTTGAAAATCGTGCCAAAATAAACGGTTGAGTCCATTTCAATATACAATTTTACCATTCTTCTGCAATAACGGCTCGATTTTGTCAAGAATGTGACAAAATACAGGAAAATAGAACGCAAATGCTAGCAACATCGTTCAGTTGTTTTGAATAGCATGTCAAAATGAACGAGTGAGTATTTCATTATGCAATTTTATCATTCTTCTGCAATAACGACTCGATTTTATCAAAAATGTGACAAAATACAGGAAAATTCAAGGCAAATGCTAGTAATATCGTTCAGATGTATTGAAAGCGTGTCAAAATAAACGGTTGAGTCCATTTCATTATACAATTTTACCATTCTTCTGCAATAACGGCTCGATTTTGTCAAGAATGTGACAAAATACAGGAAAATAGAACGCAAATGCTACGAAAAACGTTCAATTCTTTTGAAAATCGTGCCAAATTAAACGGTTGAGTCCATTTCATTATGCAATTTTACCATTCTTCTGCAATAACGACTCGTTTTTGTCAAGAACGTGACAAAATTCAGGAAAATTCATCGCAAATGCTACTAATAATGTTCAATTCCTTTGAAAATCGTGCCAAAATAAACGGCTGAGTCCATTTCATTATACAATTTTACCATTCTTCTGCAATAACGGCACGATTTTGTTAAGAAAGTGACAAAATACAGGAAAATAGAACGCAAATGCTAGCAAAATCGTTCAGTTGTATTGAAAAGCGTGTCAAAATAAACGGCTGAGTCTATTTCATTATACAATTTTACCATTCTTCTGCAATAACGGCACGATTTTTTTAAGAATGTGACAAAATTCAGGAAAATAGAATGCAAATGCTACCAATAACGTTCAATTCTTTTGAAAACCGTCCCAAAATAAACGGTTGAGTCTATTTCATTATACAATATTACCATTCTTCTGCAATAACGGCTCGACTTTGTCAAGAATGTGACAAAATACAGGAAAATAGAACGCAAATGCTAGCAAAATCGTTCAGATGTATTGAAAGCGTGTTAAAATAAACGGCTGAGTCCATTTTATTATACAATTTTACCATTCTTCTGCAATAACGGCACGATTTTGTCAAGAACGTGACAAAATTCAGGAAAATTCATCGCAAATGCTACCAATAACGTTCAGTTCCTTTGAAAATCGTGCCAAAATAAACGGTTGAGTCCATTTCATTATACAATTTTACCATTCTTCTGCAATAACGGCACGATTTGGTTAAGAATGTGACAAAATACAGGAAAATAGAACGCAAATGCTACCAATAACGTTCAATTCTTTTGAAAATCGTCCCAAAATAAACGGTTGAGTCTATTTCATTATACAATTTTGCCATTCTTCTGCAATAACGGCTCGATTTTGTCAAGAATGTGACAAAATACAGGAAAATAGAACGCAAATGCTAGCAACATAGTTCAGTTGTATTGAAAAGAGTGTCAAAATATACGGCTGAGTCTACTTTATTATACAATTTTACGATTCTTCTGCAATAACGGCACGATTTTGTTAAGAACGTGACAAAATTCAGGAAAATGCATCGCAAATGCTACCAATAACGTTCAATTCTTTTGAAAATCGTGCCAAATTAAACGGTTGAGTCTATTTCATTATACAATTTTACCATTCTTCTGCAATAACGACTCGATTTTGTCAAAAATCTGACAAAATACAGGAAAATTCAAGGCAAATGCTAGTAATATCCTCAGTTGTATTGAAAGCGTGTCAAAATAAACGACCGAGTCTATTTTATTATACAATTTTACGATTCTTCAGCAATAACGGCTCGACTTTGTCTAGAATGTGACAAAATACAGGAAAATAGAACGCAAATGCTAGCAATAACGTTCAATTCTTTTGAAAATCGTCCCAAAATAAACGGTTGAGTCTATTTCATTATACAATTTTGCCATTCTTCTGCAATAACGGCTCGATTTTGTCATGAATGTGACAAAATACAGGAAAATAGAACGCAAATGCTAGCAACATAGTTCAGTTGTATTGAAAAGAGTGTCAAAATATACGGCTGAGTCTACTTTATTATACAATTTTACGATTCTTCTGCAATAACGGCACGATTTTGTTAAGAACGTGACAAAATTCAGGAAAATGCATCGCAAATGCTACCAATAACGTTCAATTCTTTTGAAAATCGTGCCAAATTAAACGGTTGAGTCTATTTCATTATACAATTTTACCATTCTTCTGCAATAACGGCTCGACTTTGTCTAGAATGTGACAAAATACAGGAAAATAGAACGCAAATGCTAGCAATATCGTTCAGATGTATTGAAAAGCGTGTCACAATAAACGGCTGAGTCTATTTTATTATACAATTTTACCATTCTTCTGCAATAACGGCACGATGTTTTTAAGAATGTAACAAAATTCTGGAAAATAGAACGCAAATGCTACCAATAACGTTCAATTCTTTTGAAAATCGTCCCAAAATAAACGGTTGAGTCTATTTCATTATACAATTTTGCCATTCTTCTGCAATAACGGCTCGATTTTGTCAAGAAAGTGACAAAATACAGAAAAATAGAACGCAAATGCTAGCAACATAGTTCAGTTGTATTGAAAAGAGTGTCAAAATATACGGCTGAGTCTACTTTATTATACAATTTTACGATTCTTCTGCAATAACGGCACGATTTTGTTAAGAACGAGACAAAATTCAGGAAAATTCATCGCAAATGCTACCAATAACGTTCAATTCTTTTGAAAATCGTGCCAAATTAAACGGTTGAGTCTATTTCATTATACAATTTTACCATTCTTCTGCAATAACGGCACGATTTTGTTAAGAACGTGACACAATTCAGGAAAATTCATCGCAAATGCTACCAATAACGTTCAATTCTTTTGAAAATCGTGCCAAATTAAACGGTTGAGTCTATTTCATTATACAATTTTACCATTCTTCTGCAATAACGGCACGATTTTGTTAAGAACGTGACAAAATTCAGGAAAATTCATTGCAAATGCTACCAATAACGTTCAATTCTTTTGAAAATCGTGCCAAATTAAACGGTTGAGTCCATTTCATTATACAATTTTACCATTCTTCTGCAATAACGACTCGTTTTTGTCAAGAACGTGACAAAATACAGGAAAATAGAACGCAAATGCTAGCAATATCGTTCAGATGTATTGAAAAGCGTGTCACAATAAACGGCTGAGTCTATTTTATTATACAATTTTACCATTCTTCTGCAATAACGGCACGATGTTTTTAAGAATGTAACAAAATTCTGGAAAATAGAACGCAAATGCTACCAATAACGTTCAATTCTTTTGAAAATCGTCCCAAAATAAACGGTTGAGTCTATTTCATTATACAATTTTGCCATTCTTCTGCAATAACGGCTCGATTTTGTCAAGAATGTGACAAAATACAGGAAAATAGAACGCAAATGCTAGCAAAATCGTTCAGATGTATTGAAAGCGTGTTAAAATAAACGGCTGAGTCCATTTTATTATACAATTTTACCATTCTTCTGCAATAACGGCACGATTTTGTCAAGAACGTGACAAAATTCAGGAAAATTCATCGCAAATGCTACCAATAACGTTCAATTCCTTTGAAAATCGTGCCAAAATAAACGGTTGAGTCCATTTCATTATACAATTTTACCATTCTTCTGCAATAGCGGCACGATTTTGTTAAGAATGTGACAAAATACAGGAAAATAAAACGCAAATGCTAGCAAAATCGTTCAGTTGTATTGAAAAGAGTGTCAAAATATACGGCTGAGTCTACTTTATTATACAATTTTACGATTCTTCTGCAATAACGGCACGATTTTGTTAAGAATGTGACAAAATTCAGGAAAATAGAACGCAAATGCTACCAATAACGTTCAATTCTTTTGAAAATCGTGCCAAAATAAACGGTTGAGTCCATTTCAATATACAATTTTACCATTCTTCTGCAATAACGGCTCGATTTTGTCAAGAATGTGACAAAATACAGGAAAATAGAACGCAAATGCTAGCAACATCGTTCAGTTGTTTTGAATAGCATGTCAAAATGAACGAGTGAGTATTTCATTATGCAATTTTATCATTCTTCTGCAATAACGACTCGATTTTATCAAAAATGTGACAAAATACAGGAAAATTCAAGGCAAATGCTAGTAATATCGTTCAGATGTATTGAAAGCGTGTCAAAATAAACGGTTGAGTCCATTTCATTATACAATTTTACCATTCTTCTGCAATAACGGCTCGATTTTGTCAAGAATGTGACAAAATACAGGAAAATAGAACGCAAATGCTACGAAAAACGTTCAATTCTTTTGAAAATCGTGCCAAATTAAACGGTTGAGTCCATTTCATTATGCAATTTTACCATTCTTCTGCAATAACGACTCGTTTTTGTCAAGAACGTGACAAAATTCAGGAAAATTCATCGCAAATGCTACTAATAATGTTCAATTCCTTTGAAAATCGTGCCAAAATAAACGGTTGAGTCCATTTCATTATACAATTTTACCATTCTTCTGCAATAACGGCACGATTTTGTTAAGAAAGTGACAAAATACAGGAAAATAGAACGCAAATGCTAGCAAAATCGTTCAGTTGTATTGAAAAGCGTGTCAAAATAAACGGCTGAGTCTATTTTATTATACAATTTTACCATTCTTCTGCAATAACGGCACGATTTTTTTAAGAATGTGACAAAATTCAGGAAAATAGAATGCAAATGCTACCAATAACGTTCAATTCTTTTGAAAACCGTCCCAAAATAAACGGTTGAGTCTATTTCATTATACAATATTACCATTCTTCTGCAATAACGGCTCGACTTTGTCAAGAATGTGACAAAATACAGGAAAATTCAACGCAAATGATAGCAATATCATTCAGATGTATTGAAAGCGTGTCAAAATAAACGGCTGTCTATTTTATTATACAATTTTACCATTCATCTGCAATAACGGTACGATTTTGTTAAGAATGTGACAAAATACAGGAAAATAGAACGCAAATGCTAGCAAAATCGTTCAGTTGTATTGAAAAGCGTGTCAAAATGAATGACTGAGTCTATTTTATTATACAATTTTATCATTCAGATGTATTGAAAGCGTGTCAAAATAAACGGCTGAGTCCATTTCATGATACAATTTTACCATTCTTCTGCAATAACGGCTCGATTTTGTCAAGAATGTGACAAAATACAGGAAAATAGAACGCAAATGCTAGCAACATAGTTCAGTTGTATTGAAAAGAGTGTCAAAATATACGGCTGAGTCCACTTTATTATACAATTTTACGATTCTTCTGCAATAACGGCACGATTTTGTTAAGAACGTGACAAAATTCAGGAAAATGCATCGCAAATGCTACCAATAACGTTCAATTCTTTTGAAAATCGTGCCAAATTAAACGGTTGAGTCTATTTCATTATACAATTTTACCATTCTTCTGCAATAACGACTCGATTTTGTCAAAAATCTGACAAAATACAGGAAAATTCAAGGCAAATGCTAGTAATATCCTCAGTTGTATTAAAAGCGTGTCAAATTACACGACCGAGTCTATTTTATTATACAATTTTACGATTCTTCTGCAATAACGGCTCGACTTTGTCTAGAATGTGACAAAATACAGGAAAATAGAACGCAAA